>JAVMKO010000007.1:105678529-106187585 GCA_032164245.1 Sternotherus odoratus
TCATCAGGGAAGAGGAAGAAAAATGTAATGTTGGAGGTGCTTCCTCCTCCTGCTCTTCCTCCTCAGTCGGTACTGGCAGAGTTTCATCTCTGGAGAGCGAGAGCCCAATGGAGAAGGGAGGGGTGTAGATCTCTAGCTTTGCTCCACAAGGGGGTTCCCAAATTGTGACCTGTACTGGCCCAAGGGTCCCAATACGGCCTATGTGGAGGAAATGAACACATGGCTGCATCCATGGTGGTCCATGCCAAAACTGTGCATATTGAGGATGAGTAGGTAGGATCTGGCTGGCAGACAAGGGAGTGATGGGGAAGGAAGGTGCTATCCTCGGGGCAGAAAGGGAGGAGCGTCATGACTCTGGAGAGGAGGGTGGAAGTGGAGGGAGGTTGCATCGAAGGAGAAGCAACTCAGAAGTGTCTGATACCAGCAGGTCTTTCGGGAATCTAAACTCTTGTGGAGGAGGAAAAAGTGCCATCGGTGCCGAAGGAAGGATGTATTCCCCCGAGGTGTCAATAAATGGAGCCAGAGACTTGGCCGGTGCCAACAACTTGGCCAGTGCTGACAGTTTTGATGGTGCTGGGGGCTTCAAGTGTATCAAAATGGACATCGGTGCCAGCACTTTCGCCGGTGCCATGCTCCTGCAGTTGGCTTGTCTTGACCTCCAGACATGAGAGACAGTGCCGAGGGATGTACATCTGCCCATTTAGGGTCTTTAGACAGTTTCCTCTTTCTGGTACAGGAGGTACTTGGGCAGCCCCTGAAGCTCTGTCCCTTGGCAGATGCTGTTGAGGCAAATGACCTCACAGGGGACAGTGTTCTGGTGGGATCCAAGCATAAGGGAGAGGGAAAAACTTCTGGTGGGAAAATGAAACACTCGGAAAAAAGGCAGTGGGAAAATGAAACCTAAAACTACGAAATAACTGAAGTAAAAAACAAAGCAAAAATTTAGACTAGAAGAGAAGAATACTAACCACACTACAGCTAACAGGTAAGGCACTAACTACTGAGGGAACAGGAGAAGCAGGGCCTGCTATAAGACCCATCCAAGACCAAAGGCAGTAGAGAAGGAACTGAGGGCACTGGGACCACACAGCGCTATACATACATCCCCCCACAGCATGGGGGAGGGGAGGAGGTGCGCATGTGCAGTCAAGACGGGCACTGCTGATGAAAGTCTCCAATCCAAGGCACAGGGGTGCTGCCACACCCACAGTGGAGCACTCACAGGGACACCACTTGAAGAAGAAATGTCAATAAGCATTTCCTATTGAAAGTGCTTATGGTAATAGGGGAAGGGATTTCTGAAACTTCTTTCCCTTTCCACTGAGACTGTAAATCTAATTATACAGCTGTCTATTTTTAGCAGCAGCTGCTGCGGCCTCAGGGTTGCCCCTTCCACACCCACAACAGATGACTCTGATGAGAAGGAGAAAGAAGAAAAGGACAAAGGAGGACATGTGCAGTGAGATCCTGCAGGCCAGTGCTGCATCAGACCATGAACACAAGCCCTGGAGGGCTAACATGACCAACAGCTCGGAGAAGGAAAGAGCAGACATAAGAAAGGCCCAGGAGTCCCAGCAGGACAAGGAGAGGGAGATGCACCGGGACATAATGCGTCTTCTCAGAGAGCAAACAAATGCTGTGGAACCTGGTTGACTTCAAGGTCCAAAATCCCTGGACTCTCCACCTCTGGTGGTCCTTGAAGAACTCCATACCCCATTCCCAGCATTCCACGTAGCATCACAGGCCACATCTGTACCCCTACCATTCCACACCTAGCAAGAAGCTAGGAAAACCACAGCTTCATACACACTGACCTGTGAGAACCACAGCTGGTGTATGTGCAGCCACAACAGACTACATTTGTGGACTGAAATGATAGCCACCCTTCCAATTTTAAACTTGTACTCCATTAATGTATGTTAACAGTTCGTATTGCATTGCCTATGTATTTTTACACATTGTTTTTCTGCATATTTTTGCCACTGGATAGATTTTTATATTTGGAGAATTAAATTACCTTTATTAGTTCAGAATACACATTGCAGAATGCACAGAGGTACTCAAGGGACACAGTGCCAGTAAATGTACAGCAAGCACCACATAATTCAGAGCTTCAGGAAAACACCTAGTTCTAGGTACAGCAAGCATTACCTAATTCCTAGCAACACCCAAAGCTCCAGGACCAAAACACAGTCCAGCACAGAATGCTACTGTTCTCACTTCTTAAAGTGCCCTTTCAAAGCACTCCTCAAAACGCATAGCTCCATGATGGGCTCTTGTAATGGCCTTTTTTCTGGTTGTTCTAAATCAGCAGATGACCAGTCCACCTCTACCCTCCATCCTGACAGCAGTTTTCCCCCCTTTCTCATACAGGTATTATGCAGGACACAGCAGACAACTATAACCATTGGGATATTTTTCTCACAGAGCTCCAATCAAGTGAGTAAACACCACCAGCGTCTTTTTAATCTACCAAAAGCATATTCAACAGTTGTTCTGCTCCTGCTGAGCTGGCAGGTGGATCTTTCCTTGGTGCTGTTCTGGTGACCAGTGTACGGCACCATGAAGTAGGGGAGAAGGAGAGGCTGGGACCCCAGAATGACTGTTGGCATTTCAACATCACCAGTGGTAATCCACCAGTTGGGAAAGAATACCCGTGCTTCCAAGTCCCTGAATAGACCTGTGTTCTTAAAGATGTGAGCATCAGGCACCTTCCCTGACCAGTCCATATCGATATCTGTAAAGCGTCCCTGGTGAGCCACCAGTTTGTGCATAAATAGAAAGGGCGGTTAAGTGCTTTGTAGCAAGGTGGGCTAGTGTCAGTGCCGGAACCCCACTGATGCACGTTGTACACTACGTCCTATACACTGCCAAGAATCATCTCCTGCTATGCAGGACTGACTACTGACCCTATACACTTGCATGACTACTGACCCTATACACTTGCATGACTACTGACCCTATACACTTGCATGACTACTGACCCTATACACTTGCATGACTACTGACCCTATACACTTGCATGACTACTGACCCACTGTGGATTCTCCAACTCCTAAAATAATTTCACACTGACCATCAATCCAGTGTTGCAAGCTTCCAGAGTACAATCACCACTCACTTCTCTGCTATCAATGGCCTGGAGGTCTTGGGTGGGCTCCGCATAAGATCCAGGAATGTGGTCTTCACATCCGAAAGTTACACAGCCACTCCTTGTTACCCAAAAGCTGAATTACAATACCCTAACCAGTGACACACAAATGCCATCAACAACTTTGAATTCGTTTTCACTATGTCCTTTATTAAACTGTTCTTGAAGAAACTATTGTGTCCCCCGTTGTTGAGGTACTTCCTCCAGGTCTGCAAATACAGGAGAATTGTGAATTCTGTATTTCCCAAAAGGTATTATGCTGGACCATGGCACACTGCACTACTACCTGTGGTGCACTAAAGTTTACATTGACACAAGTATTCCCAGTGATTACAAGAAGCCAAGTATGCATGAGCAATATGCAAACTTTGGCAGTTGTGCACCGATGTAACTTGCATTAACCAAATTTTGCAGTGTAGACAAGGCCAGAGATTCTCTCAGGGTAGGTCTTCACTACCCGCCAGATTGGCGGGTAGCAATCGATCATTTGGCGATCGATTTATCGTGTCTCGTTAAGATGTAATATATCAATCGATAGCGGCACCCCAGTCAACTCCAGAACTCCAGCTTGCCGAGAGGCAGGTAAGTCGGCCGAAGATATGCCGACTTCACGTAGCTGAAGTTGCGTATCTTCAGTCGATCCCTCCTCCTACTGCAGACCAGCCCTCAAACTCTACTTTTGTTTTTACTAACCACCTACTTAATTTCAGAGAGTGACATTTTGGATGAAAGACTTTGTCAAAGAGTCAACATATCCGCTGCTCCTATTCAGATGCTAAAACTAACCATACATGTGTGACATCCAGTAGGTCCTTCAGCATAATCCGGAAAGACCAAAGTTGACATTCTTGATATTTTGAAGGTTAATAAATGCAGAACTAAATTTAAACCCCTTTCAAGTCATTATTATACATCATAAGGCAACAAATATTTGAGCTACAAAATGAGCAACAAGCTCAGTTTTTGAAAAACAATCTCTTGCAGGTCAGCTTTGAAGTGTGGCTTCTATTTAAATCTTATTTAAAAGGTTAGAAACTTGCTAAAATTCAACACTTTGTCTTTAATAGAAATGGAGGGAGGTAAAAGATGTAAAGTTCCAGTATAAAAAATCCAAGCAGCACATAAAAGATTAGCCTTAATTGAGATTATAATAGCAAAATACATCAATTCTAAAATAGAGAGATTAAATACACCAGCTACTGTGTCTCCTTTAATTAAACACCAACGTTGTGTGTCTGAGTTATCACATTATTTGGAGTCATAAGTATCAACACAAATTAAGTTTCAAATAAACCTCCAATTAAGGACTAAGCAATGCTGAGCCTCTGGCCCCTGGAAAGCTAAGGCACTCCTCTCACTAACACATTTATAAAATACATCCAACTTCCCACCATTAGTTGAGTACAACATATGCTTGTTCTATGTCTCAATTATGTAACTACAGGGGAGAGAATTTTTCCTACATTTTCACACTGTCAAGTGCAGATCAGAGTGCAGGATCACCAGACACACTGAAGAATATGAATATTTAATGCAGTCTCATTTGAAGTGCTGCATGTTATTTCATTATGATTTACATGTTTGTTGAAGTAGCTGGGTTGCATTCCATACTGTTGGACTGCTACCATTTATTGCTGTCCATTTTACACACTCAAGCTGCTAAATCACTCAATCTTTCTCATTGTTTATCCCACTGCTCTGTGCTGAGTGAATGTACACAATGTCTAATCAAGTTTCACCAGCAAAGTTTGGGCACAGAACTTTGAATGTACTTGATGGCGTTGATTAAGTACTTCCCCTTAGAAGGCAAACAGAGCATCGCAGATTCTGTTCTGTTATTCCCCCAGCCTTTAAAACAAGGGGAGCAGACATGGGGTGGGAGATACACAATACGTACAGTCTCAATAAAGGGACAGATTCTGTTCACAAATATAACTGCTTTCTGAAACAGCCATACTGACACATTCCCAGTAAACTGAATTTAGAGTGCAGCCATGTATCTGAAGGGAAAAACTGCTTTTAAAACCTTGACACATGGCTCCTCTACACAACAAGTTACAGCAAAGTGACTCTACAGCACACCAGTTTGCCACACAGCAACATCTGTGCGGATGCTGCTACAGTGCACTGCACTCTGGGACGTTCAGTATGCTGTAGCAGTGTCCACATGGGACATTACTGCGCAGAAAGCTGGCACAGGGACTGTAGACTCACACTCTGGCTTGTAGCACAATAACTTACCATGTAGACAAACCCTAACTTCTCTTTCTCCCTCTCCTTCCCCACCATGGCAGGTAAGGAGGGCTCATCTCTCCAGGGGGGGGAATAAAGCTATCAGATTTATGTTTATTTGCGTTATTTTCATTGCAAGTATCAGCTCTTTTCTCCCCTCAGTGCAGCTTTTAAACTGAAAAACAAGGTTCAAGATCCAAGCTGACCTGTAAAGAGGAAACGGTGACGCTGGCAAAGGAGATGAAAGATGAAAGAAGGGAAATGGTGGGTGAAGGGGAGGTGATGTGCTTCAGGGGATGGGGTGGGACAGGGACATGAATGCCTGCCTCTTTCCCCCTCAATAATTTACTTGTTGCCATTTGATACCCCCCGTTAATCCTTTAAGAGTAGGTTTGGGTTTTTGTATTCATTTAATATTGATATAAAATTTTAACATAGTTTCAGCATATCAACTTTAGGGCCCCTCCTACTAACTGTACCCAGGGTTTCATACACTCAGACCGAAGACTGTGAAGTCTAAAACCAGGAAAAGTTATTGCCAAATTAGCAGGCACTTCCTTAAATTATTACAAACCAATGCAACTCTCCTCATATCTGTGCACAAACAGAAATTAGCAGAAGAGCACTGGTTAATTTTCTCCATGACAACAGGATGACAGTTGTGTTCATAGCACAGCACTAACATCAAACAGAGCTGCCATCTGTCTTTTCAATTACAGGACCACCCATTCAATTACCAAGGCATGCAGGATTTTATTTGGCTTACAGATGCAATCATAAATAAACTCACTTGTTTGTTTTATACATCTCTCTCCTTCTTGAGGACACAATTTTGGAATACAGGAGAAAATTAAATATAAAAATATGTTAGCCTTTATATACAAAAACCCTGATGACAAAAATAAGAAGAGCCATACTGGGGTCAGACCATTCCTAGCTTCTGGCAAACAAAGGCTAGGGACACCATTCCTGCCCATCCTGACTAATAGCCATTGATGGACCTAACTTTTTTTAACCCTGTTATAGTCTTGGCCTTCACAACATCAATTCTACAACTGTAGAACTGCTACTCTAACTGAAATTTGGTATTCTTGTATTTTGGTTTGCAATCTCAGACTTCCAGGGCAAAATTCATTACTCCAAGAACTATGCTTTTAGCTTCCATGCTTAGCTTTAGTGGTAATTTCATTACCAGTTTAAATCATATTAAATTTAAGAAAACAAATTACATTCCATTGCTGTAGTAAAAACTCAAACTCATTGTTACCCTTAATACTAATCTTTGGTATAAGCAATAATGTGTTTAATAAACTAAGACTGACATGCCATCTGAAAACTAAACTGTCCCAGCAGAAAGAATCAAGAGGGGCAGTTGTGACTAACTCTTGGAAATTATTAACTCAAAGTGAGTTAGTCATAAATTTAACCATTTTTCTATTCAAGATCTACCTACGAACAGGTCATGATTTTTACCACTGTGCTATTTACAGAATAGTTTATAAGTACAAGTTGTAGCCTATAGTTTGTTTACAGACTGGTCACTATGGGCATTTGCTTTTCAGGCCATTTGATTGGTCATGTAGGATCATTTTATGTTGTGTTGATTCTCCCTTCCCCTGACTGTATATCCAGTTTGAGAGACAGCAGGAATTGCTTTTTCCTGTTTGCAAATCATCCATGACTTTGAAGAATTTTAAGCTAATGTGCAAACAGTAAACTTTTCAAAATACCCAAAGTGTTTCCAGTCTGGATACTAATGACCATTCATTCATACATGTATTCTTGCTGATTTGGCTTTCCACAGACATCCTTCTGAAATGCTCACTCACATAAATATTCACAAATAAGATAACAGAAGGGGTCATAATGTGAAGCTGGCACTTCTATTAAACTTTTTTTGTGAACAATTTTTAACTGAAATTGTCCAAATCTAGTCATGGTCATATTGCTGAATTCCCTTTGGCTTGAGAACCAATTATTTCACAAGAGTCACCTGTTCATTTTTATTTACAGTAAGTCACTTATATCCAAGACGGATCAAGATTCTCCCCAGTGCCAAAGACACTGATTCCACATCATTTTGAGATCCCTATACTTACAGTATATTTTCTCTTATCTAGAGTTTACCAAAAGTGTTCTGGTGGAATAACTGTCCACCTGAAAATACTAATTCAAGAGAATTGAAATGTTCCATGGAAACATCTGAATTTTAAACTTCCAAGAGAAACCAGGCTGGTTAGAATCCTCAGTTTCCCAGCAGTCTGGGATCTCTTGTTTTGGAAACACTCAAATGTTCCCAGTGCAAGAATGTTTTGATGTTTTCAAAACAAAATATTGCCAAATTTAATTTTTTGCCCCTTCTTGGGATTAAAAATTTCCTCAAAACTTAAGTTTTTCACAGGACAAAAATTCTGCTTTCCAAGGTGCTTTACTTGTATCCCTGATTGAGGACCTTGACAGGTTCAGAAGCACAACTATGACCAAGTGATTTGGAGCTCTTTAAAAGCCTAGAAGCTTCATTTAACATTTTTTACATACTTTTGGGGTCCTGCATACACCCCAGATGGGTTTGTAAAAGCAAAATAAAGTGTACAATGCTTTTAAACTGATAGCAGCGATGTGGTGGGTCTGGCCTCCCTTAGTTGCGAATTACACTCACAGGTCACGCATAGCCGAGGGCTGTTGCGAATTACACCTACAGGTCACACACAGGGTTCAAAAGAACCGCTATGAATTACACCTTTGGGTCACGTACAGCTCGAAAACTGCTGCGAATTATACCCACCAGTCACGCAGAGTTCGAGTCTAGGCTGAGGCACAGGAATTAATCCGAAAAAATGCAGAGATACCAAGTTTATTACACAGCGCTGCGTGGTACTCCCTGTGGCCAGGAAGGACCCTGAATACAGACAAAGAATAGATCATATACTTCTCAGCAGTGCATGCACACTTCGTGCAGCGGGACTTACAGCCTATAGATGAGTTAACAAAGTCCTGTGGCACCTTAAAGACTAACTATAAAGTTTTGAAGCATGAGCTTTCGTGGGCTAATACCCACTTCGTCGGATGCAGGCAGTGGAACGAAGTGGGTATTAGCCCACGAAAGCTCATGCTTCAAAACTTTATAGTTAGTCTTTAAGGTGCCACAGGACTTTGTTAACTCTGCTATTCCAGACTAACACGGCTACCACCCTGAGCCTATAGATGGGCAATTTTCTTATCTCCCACCTATCCCCTTTTTGCATTGGGCTCGTAATCACAGGCTGATGCTCAAGTGGAGCCCTTATCTAGTCCTAACAGTTTCAAGGCTTCCCCTTTCTTTGTTTGGTCACCAGCAGTTTCAAGTATCCTCTACAGGCCCCCTTCTCCCACCCTTTCTCTGGTATGTGCTGTGTTGGCCTTTTTGATAAGGGCAGAGAGGAACTTCAAAATGGAGTTACATGAGCTAACTTTCTTTAACTTTCTTTAACACCTTGCAATAGCAAGTGAGATGCCAACAAATTCTTCAATGTACAATTGTTCAGTACAGTACTTAATGCTTTCATTATGTCCAGCTTGCTGAACTGTACTCTTAAAAGGTAATGCAAAGGTGTAGAATAAGCCTATTACTAGTTTTTAAATAGTCACCTTACACGTGCAATCTTTGACAAGCTCACATTTTGGTAGGAAAACTCTGAACGAGTGTTCCGCCTTTACTCAGATGCTAAGAACCAGCGCCAGAGTTCTGTGTATACTCTACAAGTGCTCGTAACATCACAGCTACCCTGCCCACTGCTCTCTGCATTATCTTTGGTGGCTGCAGGGTAAACAACTTTTGCTTAATAAACTCAGAACTTTGATGTGTTTGCCATACAAGTGAATGACCAACCGATTTTTAAACAACTCTATCAAAACAATTTCAGTAATTTACATCTACGTAGGCTAAACTGTCGAGTATTAGGGATATCAAATAAATGTTAAGAATCAGAGAGATAGTCTGGAATTGCAGAAGTGACAAACAGTCCTGTGGCACCTTAAAGACTAACTAAAGTATTGACGCATAAGCTTTCGTGGGCTAATACCCACTTGCGCCCGGCATCCGACGATTAGCCCACGAAAGCTTATGCTTCAATACTTTAGTTAGCCTTTAAGGTGCCACAGGACTCTGTCACTTCTGCAAATAAATGTTAAGAGATTTTCTGCAGAACTTTGGATTTCCTTGTTAAGAACACAACAAGAAGTCAGGCAGGTGCACAGTGGTGAGTGGACTTACTAGTTCTCTTTCAATACCTAAAAAGCTGTTAGAGCCCACAGATACTCGTAACAGATATTAAAAATTCCGTCACCACAAAAGAAGCCTTTTTATCATCAAGGTTACTTACCTGCATAACCTCATGATTGATTTTGTTATTGTAATTTTTTCTTTCTACCCCACACTTCCTCCTACTGTTTAATAAACTAATACATGTGCCTTGCCTTAAGGCACATAAAACACTCTTTTGGATAGGAGGCATCTTCCTAGAGGTTTTTATAGTGCCTACTGGCGTCTGGGGACACTAGTCATCCATGTAAATAAGGCATCTGACTGAAGTTTTATGAACATGATTTTCATTTTTTTCAAGCACAGAGGTACCTATTCAAGCAAGAGAGAGCTAAGATTTTGAAAGAGCTCTGAGCTTCCTAGAATGCCCCTATAGTCAGTCTTTCTGCAACAATGATGCCATCTTCCAGCCACTGTAGCGCATTACATTACTTCCCAGTGTACTATTCGCTTTTCTGATTTCTTTACAAATAAAATCAGCAGCAAGTTGTGGTCTAGTTAAGTGTTTGGATACAGTTTAGCCCTCGGAGTCTGGTATGATTTGTTTTCTGTTTATAAAGAACATTAACAAGTGAGATTACTGGTAAGTGTCTGTGCTCTTCAAGAGTATCACTTCTGCCTATTTGCAGCGTAGTTGTAGCCATGATCATCCAAAGATGAGAGAAGCATGTCTGGCTCTACACTGCCCCGCAGGAGCGTACAGCCCCACCCCACCAGAGCGCTGAGGCTCCGGAAGAGATGGGACAGCGGGAGAGGGACCGGGAAAGCATCGGGGGCTCGGCAGGAAGGTCCACAGGCTGGATGTGGCCCGCAGGCCGTAGTTTACCCACCCCTGGCATAGAGAGTACACTTATAAAGTTTGTGGATGATACCAAGATGGGAGGAGTTGCAAGTGCTTTTGAGGATAGGATTAAAATTCAAAATCATCTGGACAGATCGGAAAAACGGTCTGAAGTAAATAGGATGAAATTCAATAAGGACAAATGCAAAGTATTCCACTTAGGAAGGAACCATCAATCAGTTGCACACATACAAACTGGGAAATTATGGCCTAGGAAGGAGTACTGTGGAATGGGATCTGGGGATCATAGTGGATCACAAGCTAAATACGAGTCAACAGCATAACACTGCTGCAAAAAAAAAAGCAGACACCATTTTGGGATGTATTAGTAAGAGTGTTGTAAGCAAGATAGGAGAAGTAATTCTTCCATTCTACTCTGTGCTGATTAGGCCCTAACTGGACAATTGTGTCCAGTTCTGGGCACCACATTTCAAGAAAGATGTGGATAAATTAGAGTCCAGAGAAGAGTAAAAAAAATGATTAAAGGTCTAGAAAACACGACCTATGAGGAAAGATTGAAAAAATTGGGTTTGTTTAGTCTGGAAAAAAGAAAACAGAGGGGACATGATAATAGTTTTCAATATGTAAAAAAGGCTGTTACAAGAAGGAGTGAGAAAAAATGATGTTCTTAACCTCTGAGTATAGGGTAAGAAGCAATGGGCTTAAATTGCAGCAAGGGTGGTTTAGGTTGGACATTAGGAAAAACTTCCTGTCAGGATGGTTAAGCACTGGAATAAATTGACTTGGGAGGTGGTGGAATCTCCATCATTATCTAACCTGCACTTAAAAACCATCAAACACCTTTCAGAAACAGTCTAGATAATACGTAGTCTTGCCATGAGTGCAGGGGCCTGGACCAGATGACCTTTCAAGGTCCCGTTCAGTTCTATAGATTAGAAGCATGACTTGCTTGGTCAGAAGCTACTGATTTTTAGTAGGTTCCACTAGACTTCTGAAGTTCTTATCAAATGTGTCAGCAATCTGAACCCTGAGAAGACTCAGATTGATACTCTTACCCCAGCCTGAGGGCAAACAAACAGTGAACAGGAGAACAGCGCTAACATCAGAGCAAAAATGTTGGAAGACAAAAAGCTGCTAGCAGCCAGTTAGGATTAGTGATAACATCTTGGCTCCATCACTTGCCCACAGACAGATATCCTGAACCAGACTCAGGGTACCCAGATGGTTGTGAAGACAATGTCATGCATAATGGACCCCAGGAGGTCCCGCTGATTCGACAACATTTCATCCAGTGATTCACTAGAGACTCATGGAACTGCACTAGACCAGGTCAACTTGGATGGTTCCAAGAACCTTCATGCCACTTATAGTCAGGGCCAGCGCAAGCACTAGGCAACCTAGGTGGTCGCCGAGGCCAGCACAATTTTCGGGGCAGCATTTTCCACCCTCAGTGGCATTTCGGAGGCAGCTCCCTTTCCAGGGCCGGCACTCCTTCCGACCTCTGCGCATTTCGGCAGCTCCAAGCACCAGCGCAGCCTGTCAGGGCGTCAGTCAGGCATCCTTCAGGGACATGCCTGCAGGAGGTCCACTGGTCCCGCTAATTCAGCAGCATTTCTACAGCAGTACGCCAAACCCGAGGGACCAGCAGACCTCCCACAGAAACGCCGCTGAGTCTGCCTGAAGGCCGCCTGAAGGCCGTGCTTGGGGCGGGGGGAAAAAGTACAGTCACCCCTGCCTAGGGCAGCAAAAAAGCTGATGCTGCCACTGCTTATAGTGGATACCAAATAATTCCTGGTACACTGGAGTGAACTGCGCTAGAAACTACCACACCAGATTAGGTTGACAATAGGGATGTAGAGACCTCAGTGCTATGTCAACAGTGATAGAACCTCAGCGTTAGATTAGGTCAATCTTGCGGGATCTCAGGACTGCGTTGATAGTGTCTGGAACCTCAACATCAGAGTAGGTGATCCTAGAAGGTCCCAGGACTTTGGTGCTGTATAATCTGTGCTCAATCATCCAGTTAAGGCTAAAGACCTGGATGCCACTCAAGTTGGAGACAGAGCCACTTAGGCTAACTGATCTCCAAAGTCCATGCGGGACTTACACATTACCAGACTAAACTGATGGGTCTTAAGGAGACTCCCCTTCAGCATGCCCTCACACACACCCATGCCAGATAGGTACCATTTCTTCTTTGTTCTTTTAAATAAAGAAACTTGTACCAACCAATCAGCTAACACAAAAATACCCCTGAAAAGGCAGAAGGAAGAAATAACAAGATGTTCATCAAGGATCTGGTGCAATATCCAAATTTGCTGACCTCCCATAGTCAAGAAGGAACTGGGGGGGGGGGGCACTCCCTTTTTATACACTGAATCCCGTGTGAGGAGATAAGAGTGTGGAGTGAGGGGCCCCAATGGCTACTGCTCTCCAGAAGACAGTACAGCTCAATGCCAGGAAGCACCAGTTTCACAAGCGCAAATAAGAGGAGGCCACTCAAAGAAGAACATGTTCTTATGCACTATGAATAAAGTGTTCAGAAGCATTTAAGTACTTTAGAAGCTTAACATCCATTTTCAAAAGTGGCTCAAGACACTCGGGCTCCTAAGTCCCTTTGGAGATAGGAACTGACTCCTAGAGCATCTCCAGTCACTTTTGAAGGTGAAATTTGGAAGCTTTTGAAAATGTTGCCCAGTATGAAGATAAATATGGTTGTGGGTTTTGTTGTTTGCAAAATGTACTTGCTTTTTCGGAAATGTTTAAAAAAATCAGCACAATCAAATTCATGTGGGCTAGAACTGAGCATTGGAGAATTTATCTACATTTCTATATGCCAGTCATCAGAAGGAAATGATACAAAATATTTTGTCATCGTTTTAACTATGAGCACGGTGGAACATTTATCCAAGTTCTTGCCACCTACAGAGCTATTGGATTTCTCCAAATAGAAGCAGTACCAGAAAAACCATCATCACCAGAAAAACCAACACCTGGAAAGTGTGTTTAATAGTGATTTGCTGCTGATGTTCCAAAGGGTGCCACGATCCATTCCTCCCTCTCTCTCCTGGACTTTTCTGCCTGGTCCTCCCACTTATCTTCTGGCACAGGCTGGCTTGGTTTCCTCTTGCAGTAGCAATGATAATCAAAGGAACTGTTATCACTCCTCCTCACCCCAGCCAAGCAGTCAGCCATTCTACCCATCAGTGATGGGAGTGCACAGCAGAAAACACAGGATCTAGTGGACAGTGGGACTACACACTAGGTAAACTCAGAACAAGACTGACAGAGAACCAGTCACCCGAAATAGAGGAGGTTTCATCAGGGTCAAACTGAAGATAGGGGACAGAAGCACAAACATGGAGGGAGAATGCACATTGAAGGGAAAAACAAGAATTCTCAGAGTAACGGTCAGCAAGGCCTCGGACTCCTGAGGATTAAGGGTCAAAATTACCAACCAACCAACCTGGAAGCAATTAGCTTGTCTTGATAAGAACGCTCTTGAGAAACTGTCTATTTTAGATTTAACAACTCCCTGGTTACAGACAATATTTGCAGTTGCTGATTTGCCAGCAGAAAAAACTAAATATGTTTTCTAAAAATGCAAACACTTCTTACTGTACCAGTTTGCATCGTGACTGACTTGAAGTGGACAGCATGTAAACACTGGTAGAATGACTCAGCGGTGAAATATAATGGAATTTGACATTGCTAGAAGCAGTTTTGGACATGTATAAAGAACAAATCTTTGCCTTCTAAAATGCTAAATGAGTCTGGCATTCAGTGATTCAACAAACTGAGTAATCAAATAAAGATTTGATGCAAGCTAGTGTACTGCAAACGGTGTTTTTCCATAAAATAATGCCATGTAACTTACTGATTTGCTCTTTCAATTTTAACTCCAGATTACTGGTAAAAGACATTACGAGGGTGCTGTGTTTATTTCCACAAACAAGCATTAGGAAATTCAGAAATAAATTAAAAACAAATCCAAACATGTTAAGGTCTGGAAAGGCACATATTACGCACCAAAAGCCTTCATTCTCCACTATAGTTATGCCAGAAAGGAAAAAAAGTTATAAGCACCCTCCAAAACTAGTTAATCACATCTGGGTCCAATACGCTCTAATCATAACTGTATACTCATTGCCTGGAGTGACTACAGAGCA
The DNA here is from genome assembly GCA_032164245.1 of Sternotherus odoratus. Taxonomy (NCBI): domain Eukaryota; kingdom Metazoa; phylum Chordata; order Testudines; family Kinosternidae; genus Sternotherus; species Sternotherus odoratus. Next base: position 105,693,184 of record JAVMKO010000007.1, read on the forward strand.
GAGTTATGGTTGGGCCGGGGGGGGGGGGGGAGAGAGGAAGGTGTGCAGAGCACAGGTGATGTGAATCAGAAGAGTACCCCATGTGAGGAGAGAGGAGATTTAGTGGCTAAGCTGAAGATAGAGGGGAGAAGGCAAAGATGTGAATAGGGCCTGGAGATAGAAGAGGTTTATGTGAGGAGAATCTTGTGTTGGGGGACTCCAGGACTGTGTTCAATAGGGACTTGGGGTAGTTAGTCCAGTCCCCTTCTGTGCCAAGGCATCAGTAGAGATTTATAAATAAGGCCAGAAGGGAGCATTATACTTCTCCATAACGCCGGCCCTCCTCCACAGCACACTTGAGAGAATTTCAGCAAGTGTTTACTTGCGTCAATCCCATAACGTCTGGCTAAGCTAATATGATCACTGCATGTATAAATGGGAGTAGGGCATAGGAATCAGAGTCTCAGAGTTGGAAGGAACCTTGGGAGATCATCTAGTCCAACCCCCTGCTCAAAGCAGGACCAAATCCCATTTTTGCCCCATATCCTTAAGCTACAGCATGTCTTTTAGAAAGATATCCAATCTGGATTTAGAGCTCTTCCCAAACTGCTGCTGCCTCAGCTCCACAGCCTGCCAAGGTAGTGGGTACTAAGGCACCTGTGGCAGAAAGAGCCTTTAGAAACCAGAGACATTGGCATGTACACTGCGCTCCTCCACAACCCAGAGTCCTGCTTTGCATAGCGGCAGTCTGCCGAACACAGATCCCTTCTCCTATATGCTGCGTTCCTTCATCACAGATCCTCATTGTGATACTCTGTACCTCAGGGGGAGCACCCTGTACCCCCCATATTCATCATTTGTACATAATTGTGATATTTCATATAAAGCATGCCATGTAAGGTATCACGGGAAAGGCTATGATCTGCCGAAAGCCCTTATTCTATTTAAATATGTATACCATTAGGGCATATGAGATTACAGTGTATGGTTGTCACTAAAATATCCTAAATTGGGGAATCACCAGATATTAGCTGCCCAGAAACAACAAAAAAGAGCTAACCAACAGCCATTGTCCAGCATGGGAGTTACAATTCAGTGACTCACTTGCACAAGGCCACACCAGAGAAACTGCTCAACCTTGTCTGGTGACTCAGCAATAGCAACCAGATATGCCAGGACTTACATTCTCCAAGCACATGGAATGGGATATGAAATAGAGGACGGAGGCCACATGTTTTGTCCCGTCTCTTCCCCCACCTATGCTGAAGGCTGGAGCTGAGGAGACAGGTCCCTAGGCTAACAGGGAGAGCCTGCATATCAAAGACTAGAACCAACCTGCAGTATCCAGTGGGGTGAGAAAAACTGCTTAGTCAAGATGTTGCCTACTCTAATAAGGTTGAGAATTTAGACTCTGTGCTTATCTTTTATTTTCCTTTGGCAACCACTCTGACTTTTGTCTAAATCTGTGTTTTGTCATCAATAAACGTATTCCAATGTTCATCCTCACCGGTGAGTTTGACTGAAATGCTTGGAAAAGCTGCTCAGGTTAAAAGGTGTATGTCCACTTGCCATCGATGAAGGTGAGCCAATTAATCAACTTGCACTGCTCAAGAAAGGATCTTTCTTGAGCTACGCAGCCAATGCAGAACATTAGCAGTTAGGGGTCAAGTAATCTACCACCCCCTCTCACTCCACTGATTCATTTCAACCAATAGAATTGCAACATACAAATCAGCTGGAGAAAGTGTCATGATTGTTTGAGTTAACTCTGAAAGCCCCATTTAAAAGTGACCTGAACTCTCATTGGCCAAGTCTATAATTATAATTAGATGCAACAGTAGTTAATTTCTTCAGGAGTAACCTATCAGATTTGGATGAGCTTTATCTATATGATTCACACACTGTAAAACCAGAAGGGACCACTGTGATAATCTAGTCTGGTCTCCTGCATAACACAGGCAATAGGATTACCCTGAATTAATTCTTGTTTGAACTAGGACAGCTTTTTTTAAAAAAAAGCATCAAATCTGGATTTAAAATATGGATACTTCAGGTTTTAAAACAATCTCAACTTTTAAGATGAGACCTTCACAGAGGCAGATTATACCCACATCTCCCTACTCTGGGGTTCTCTTGCACCATCCTCCAAGGCATCTGGTGCTAGTCCTTGTCAGAGACAGGATACTGAACTGGATAGATCTGCTCTCATCTGGAAATTCCTATGGGAAGCTTGGGAAGTCTCTGATTTCATTGAGCTCATTTAGGATAAGAGTCTGATGAGTGCTAAATTTCTTGGGCTTTTTTAAAATTGATGTTTAACACAAAATAATTAGCAGATGCATTTGTAAATCCCTTCTATACTCAAAGCGCTATACTTTTAGGTAGGATAGACTATATTATTTCATAGATAAAGAGACTGAACCCCTGTTTGACAAGGTAAACTCAACTCAGTCTTTGCTACGGAATTACAACTGTCCTAGACTTTTTTGTTTTAAGATTTAAGGTTCTTTGATTTTTATTGGCAAAGTACTGGGTTACATACTGGCAGTGCAGAAGCTGTACACGCATTCATGACTCCCATTGTGTTCTTAGGAACAGCACAACCACAGATTTATTATGTAAAAATAAGAGATACAAGGCCCAACCGTTTCAGATCTTGGTGAGGACTACTTACCTGTTTAAGTATGTAAGTAGCCTGATTTTCAGAGATACTGAGCACTCCCAGCTCCCATTGAAGGCAATAGATAATGAGTAGATAGGGGTGTGCTATAAAGGATTTACTGGGAGTTCAAAAAGATTTAACGGATTGGCCACTTACTGTATACATTTATATTGCCACAGTTCTAATGGCTCCATTTTTATGCCCAGGATAAATCAAATGCATCAAGTGCAGAAGCTGTACAAGCACTCATGCAAGATCTATTGTTTAATACATTGGAGACTAACAGATCTGTTTCCTCCTAGATTTTCCATTTGGCTGGAAGGCTACAGAATGCCACACTTCCAAGAAAGAATAGTTACATAGCATACGTAATGTTTGATATGTTTATTTTTCTCTTTAAATGAGAATAATATTGATGTGTGATCTGACATAAGGCCTTCGTGTTATCTGTTTCATAAATCAGATCACTTTCTAGCAAGATTGAGGCTACTAGCAAGAGGTCTAGAAATGACAATTGTAGTATTAATATTTACAACCTTGATTTACATAAAATGAAAGCTTCATACACAGCAGACGATGCTTGTCATGGGAGCTTTAAGATTTAAAAAATACTGTGCTGTGGAAACAGGTGCAGCTATCTGATACCTCCTGATTCATCCACACATCATGAGATTTGGAAAAGATCACTCACACACGAGCCTTTCACAACTGCTGAGAATCTTCTGTATTGCTACTGCAGGCAGCCACAAAAGTCATTTTAATGATCTGGAAGAACATTTATCCCTCAGCCACTTGACAGTGGCACTGCTTTTCTTTGATCCTTTGAAGTTTGGAGCCTGGTAGCTAAATCATCCCAACTTAAATATTTTAGTGTTTTCAATTCAGTTTGTTGGTTTTAAATTTTATACAATAATTGTCCTTTTCCATATGTGGATTCACTTAAGGACCCTACTTTAATACCTACAGTATTTCTTTAATTTTTAAAGCTGCACTTGGAATTATTTCAGATACCACTGTTGGATGCTTAATACACTTTCCGGTAGGGCTTTCAGCTAGAACTGACTGGGAAAACTGAAATGTTTAAATGTTCAAAATCTCTGAAGATATTACAGACAAAATGATTAAGCCACACACAGATAATTCTCCTGTCCAAAAAAAGGTAAACAGTAATTAACCTTTACGAATGTTAACAGCTTTGTAGCGATCCCATAATCAGCCTATTGGATCAACAACCTGTAGAATGTAATACCCGTGTCTTATAGGATTTTAACAGAGTTTAGCAGACTTGTTTGAATTACAGAGCATGAATTTTATTATGTTGCTTCTGTAACCCACATGATACTGCAGCATTTCACTTTATTGCTCCAGGGGAGGAGACTAGAATCTTAGCGAGATATTCTGAATATCTGCACATGTGCAGAGAGTCGAGCTGAGCAGGGAAACTCATCTAGAGGGTCCCAGAAACTTCCAGAACAGGGTGTGGCCGTTACCAGACATGCTCAGTATCTGTTTTAATGCTGTATTATATGAAGTTTTCACTGTGAGCAGTCCACATGGCAGGTGACATCTAAGTCATCCTCTGAGTGCTGAAGTGACCCAAGTGCAACTGGAGTGAGAGAAAGGTTGTAAATACATGAGGTAAAGAGCTCAAGTGCATGAGGTAGAGAGCTCTATGGACTGAGTACTGATCAAAGTACTGATCAAAGCAAGACCAAGAGATACGTCTGCTGGGTGGGCTGGGTCCCAATCTCTATACCACTCTGGGTACAGGTTAGTGCTCTTCCAGCTTTATTTGCCATGGAAGTCCTCCATAAAGATAACATTTGATCATGAGAAAGGCCATGCTGGGTCAGAAAATGGCCCATCTAGCCCAGTATCCAGTCTTCCATCAGTGGCCAGTGCCAGATGCTTCAAGGGGAATGAACCAAACAGTGCAATTATCAAGTGATCCATCCAATCATCCAGTCTCAGGTTTCTGGCAGTCAGAGGCTTAGGGACACCTGGAGCACCCTTGGCTAATAGCCATTGATGGACCTATCACTGTGGTATAGTTGGCAAGGAAGTATGTGTTACCCCCAGAGGCTACAGAGCCTGTGGAACTTACATTGAGCTATGAGCTAACTGCTCCAACTGGGACTGTATCTCGCTTACAAGGGGAGACTGGGGCAGCACATTGTGAGTTGAAGGTTTGTGAATTCTTGCCTGACTTTGCTGGGCTTAGGGAGAGAAGATGATGCCCTATAAGCTCCAGGAAATGGATATTTTATATGCTAATCCCAATCCCTGCACCACTTTGGGTACAGACTACAGACTTCTTGGAAGGACTGAGACATATTTCTCAAGCTCTGCAGAGTCCAGGTGACATACACAACATACAACATTCGTGCCAGAAAGGCTGAAAAATGACCTCTGAAAAAAGATCAGAGGGTACGTGTTGTGTTGAAGTATAGAAAACATTATGCTGAAACCTTATATTTGAATGTCTGTAACAGAAACAAAAGGTGTATGTCTGTACAAGAATTTTACTGTACAAGAATTTTTACTGTCAAATAGCTTTTGTTTAAAATTGATTCATAGTATTTCAAACCTTATATTTGAATGTCTGTAACAGAAACAAAAGGTGTATGTCTGTACAAGAATTTTACTGTACAAGAATTTTTACTGTCAAATAGCTTTTGTTTAAAATTGATTCATAGTATTTCAAACACTACTTACAATAGTTTATAATTTACTGAGAAAGCATAGAGTGCTCTCTCTTTGAAATTGACTGGGGTCTATTACCATCTATTTATCAAGGTTTTAGAATTAGACCTCAGAGCTATTGTGTGTAATGCTTTCTGAAAAATCCTAAGACCGAACTCTGACCTGTACGTCACCAAAGAGTTACACTGAGGTGCAGGACGAACAGGAGTGTATAGTTCTAGAGAACATTGCCTAAGCATTCCTGTTACACTTCCAAAAGCGATCAAGCCATTAAAAGGATGTATCAACTTTGCTTTCACCTTACAATAGCATTAGATATCCGCTCCCTGCTGTAAATTAAAAATAGCTTTTCAAAAATGTAATTTTGCAAAACAATCCATATTTAACATGTGCTAAACTTTCCCCATTCACATTTTCATAAGTACCAAAAAAGAAACCAATGCAAAACAGTGAGGTAAAGCAGAAACAACGAGTATTTTTTCATCTCTCTGTATTAAAGAATATGCTGAGAGTAAATGCAATATTAGAAATAATATCGATTCATGATGGTTTCTGCCTTCAAATAGTCTCCTCCTCAAAAAAAATACACCATTAAAAAAGTCATAAGACTGCTACATAATACTCTTAAAAATCCTGTTAATGATCCAACGGGGGGGGGGGGGGAGGAAAAAGAAAAAACGGAGTGAAAACTGAAATATATTCCATCTAACTTCCCCATTATCACTACATAGATCTGAACATTTCGGATGATCTCATAAACCTTATGTGCCTACTACACTGGTAAAACAAGGATAGGTTAATGGCACAGTTTCAGATTTCACTATTAATCTTGTACGGTTAAGATCATTCATAGGGCTCTCTGCAATTAGAGAATTCTTCCTGACCTATAAAAATGGCTAGTTTGAAATCAGACCTAGATTGAACCTTCTGTAAGGCAGGCTGCCATTACCTAACTGCTGCTCTAACTCAAGAACTTTGCCTGGATATACCAGCCTATGTTAACTAAACAGAGAGTGAAAGGACATTCGTTTAAGAGAAAATAGTGTTGAGAGAGAAAATAAAGTCATACTTACAACACTGGGAGGCAGCAATGGGCAATGGTTTCTTCTTGACTTCTTCTGAAAATGAATACTAAGGGAAGACAAAAGAAAGAGGACAGATTGAAAGTAACCTTATGAAACAGGATTTCCAGAACATAACAAGCTTACGCTCAGAGTATATGGGGGGGGGGGAGAGTGGGAGGAGGAGGGAAGGTGTTAAAGTACAAAATAATATTTTCCTTAATTCCCAAATACAGAACATGCTCCCAGAAAAGTAAGAACCGGCACTATCCCATGCCAAACGATCTGTTAATGGCTGCACACAAGGCTTGAGTAAAGGCTTATCTACTTTAAAAGCTCAAGACAAAAAATTTCAGATTTGGGGGCCTCAAATTAGGCACCTATATCCATATTTAGTCACTTAAAATATAAATGTAACTTTCAGAGCTGCTGAGCAATGATTTCAGTAGAATCTGTGTGCTCGGAAGCTTGAGAATACGGCAATTTATATATTAGATGCCTCAATATGAATTTGAGGTACCCGTGTTTGAATGCTGTGTCAGTGCTGGATGTGGGAACTGGGAAAGAGCTAGATAATTAGTGTGCTCATTAGCAGTGCAATACCCAGAACATTTTTTTCAGCATAGTCTGGAAACATTCAACAGCATGAAGGATTTTACATCTTATTTAACACTACACACGAGTACACAGATTCCATTTAACCAATTTGGGGTTATTCCAAAAAGGTCTGCTACAGCATTAAAGGTGTTCCCTTGAGATAGGTTTATGATATTGCTTTGGTCTCCTCCTCCTCCTCCCAGTACCACACCAATAATTCAAAAATAATCCAATGATCTGTCTGAGGCTAGAGACAGAAGATAAATAGAATAATTTCTAATCCTATTAGGCAAAATCTCAAGAACACAATTCTCATCAGCTAAGAGCTGGGGAAAGGGCGCCAGAGTCAGTGGAAGCTGCAAGTTTTGAAATACTGATTCCTCAATCAATGCCATACACTGACCACCAGCAGGGCTATTTCACAAAAAATGAGGAGGTAAAGACAGGGACGCACTTTCCACGGAATAGCAAGAAACTGAATAGGTAAGCACAGTCAGAAAGAACAGGCTGAATGAGCAGCCAAGGCATCTAAAAGAACTGGGGATTGCATCACAATTCATGCAAACTTCTTCAGCTACTGAGAATTTGATGAATCACTAGAGGGCACCTATGTTCCACTGCGTGTCTAGCACTAGAATTCCCCTGCTAAAACCCATATCTGAACCCAGCAGGAGCGATATATTGCAGCAGAATTACTGAAAAATTGTAAGTTCACATGACTCGCTTTTTCACCAGGTTCACAGATACCAAGAAGCTCTGGAGCAGGGGTAGGGCAACCTGTGGTACACGAACCGCGTTTGGAACGTGAGCTGATTTTCAGTGCCACTCACACTGCCCCGGTCCTGGCGGCTCTGCATTTCAATTTAATTTTAAATGAAGCTTCTAAAACAGTTTAAAAACCTTATTTACTTTACATATCACAATAGTTTAGTTATAAATTAAAAACTTATAGAAAGAAACCTTCTTAAAATGTTAAAAGGTATTATTGGCACACGAAATCTTAAATTAGAGTAAATCAGGGGTCTCAAACTCAAATGACCATGAGGGCCGCATGAGGACTAGTGCACTGGCCCGAGGGCCGCATCACTGACACACACACATACCCTCGCTGCCCTGGCTCTGCCCCCACTCCACCCCTTCCATGAGGACTAGTGCACTGGCCCGAGGGCCGCACCACTGACACACACCCTGCCCTCGCTGCCCCGGCTCCGCCCCCACTCCACCCCTTCCAAGAGGTCCCACCCAAGCCCCACCTCCTCCTCTGAGCACGCAGCTCCCCATTCCCTCCTGGAAAGCGCTAGGCACCACCAACAGCTGTTTGGCAAACAAAGCAAGAGCAATCTAGGAAGTCCAGAGCTAGAAACACGCGCGGCCCAGCCAGGCAGCAGAGAAGCCTCCACTTCTGGCTCCTCCGTCCTGCAAACTGCTATGGGGGAACCGGGGGGGGAGGGGAGGGCCCTGGAAGCTTGGCGGGCCGCAGGGAAGGGCTTGGCGGGCCGCATGTGGCCCCCGGGCCGCATGTTTGAGACCCCTGGAGTAAATAAATGAAGACTCAGCACACCACTTCTGAAAGGCTGCGCTCCCCCCCACCTTCCCCACAGCTCTAGAGCTATTACTGGAAATGCTCCCTGAAGACAGAAGAAGCTACACAAGCTATTTTTCATCCACTTAAACACAGCTGTGAGACTAGGTTAAACAGTTCAAGACAAGACTTCACTTCCGCCTGAGTATTCTCAATCTCCAGAATGAATCCACTAACACACTTAGCAGAGGAAGGCTAAGTTAAGAGTACAATAAATTTCCCCCACACTTCAACACCCTCTCTCCATCACCAACAGGACCTTTTAGCAATACTCTCTTCGTAGGCAGAAAAACACGCATTACACTTTTGGTTAACACTGTTTACACTTGCCCTTATTGGAGTTAATTTCTTCCCTTTGAGGAACTTGTTACGTCCATCAATGAATAAGAAAATTGTCCTCGGTGTATATTTTGCAGAAAGAGCTAAGAAACAGTAGTGTTTCTTTTTTTTGGTTTTAGATAACAACAAGGTAGTGTCGACACAGCCTTGTTGCTAAAAGTCAGCATGTGTACACAACAACTTCTCAGTGCAGACAAGCCCTAAGTATCACGCAAAAATCAATTTCTCCTCAATTTCCACACGCTACAACCTCTCTTATTCTAGCTGGCATTAACACTGCACATAAGGGAATGTAAACAGCTCAGTTAAAAACTTGTAAATAAAGGAAAACTGTCGTAATTACCTCAACCTTACTGTCGTGGAAATTCTGCATAGCACTGCAGTACACTCTGGAGCATTTTGGGTCAGAATCCTACTTTAATTATAGTGTTCGCATGTTTCAAGTGAGGTTTACTCACCTCACCATGATCTCCCAAAGAGTTTATCTGTTCTAGTTTTTTGGTCCAATATTTGGCTTCCTCCTCAGGGATATCTATAGAAATAGCAAAGGCATCAGTCATGGACACCAAATTAGTTATCCATCAAGGTATTTTTTAAATAAATTTGTATTTAGCAGCAACACTTAAAACAATGACAACATTCCAAGAGAACAGAATTTTTTTAAAGCACATCACAAAGAGAGCCTTCATTTTGAAATTCACTGAAATGTCCTTTATTAGCATCAAATGTAAAATAAGTATTAAACAGTAATTTAGTTCTAGGTCTCTGTATGAAAACATTCTAGTTTATTGCTACCTAACTAAACACAAAACACACACAAAGCAGAAAAGGACGATGCAAAATCTGACTTGTTTACACTATTATAATAAATTTACTGAGTCACTAAAAAGTATGAACCAGCTACACACTTGGAAACACAATATGATGTCGTCAAAGGCCTGTTCTCTCGCCTTGGGCCCAGAAGAACAATGCTTCTAACTACCCCATCTAGAGAGCACATTTTCATTCATGGCACACCAGGGTGTATGTAAGCATCTACAAACTAATAATATCACCCCACTTTTCCTTTGTCAGCCATATACTGGCTGTTCTGGAGCTAGCAATGGTACCTGAATGAATTATGCTCAAGTGGGAGTGTGTTTTCACAACTCGGCGTGAAGGTTTAACTTTATGGTAAACTAAACACACTCCTTCCTCTTCTAGAGGCACAATTAACATGCTTATGCTTGTCTGCAGTTGTTTTCATCTGACAGTTTAGTACCCCTGACTTGGGTAACTATTTTTTATTTCAAAATTTAAAAAACATATAATGGATTGTGGAATTCGGTCATCTTCAGAGAGGATCATTTTTTTTGAGGAGGGGACTGTCATTTGCACTTGTGAGATGAATTAGTGCAGATATACCCTGCATTGAGAGGCCAAAGAGTGTGCTCTGAAGACCACAATTTCACAGAATGATGCTCAAGTTACAACTAAAGTGACAATGTACAAGCTGCAAATCTAGACATTATCAAGTAAAGACAGTGAGTTACAATAGCCGCAATGGGGACTGCTGCAGCTTAACTCAAAGCAACCCTGTAAGAGAAATTATTGAGGTCACTTCAGAAACTTCAACAGGTTGCAGAACAGAATCCAAGTAGGAGAAGCTGTAGAAGAACACAATATTAAAGGAAATTCACTGTTTACAATGAAATCTCACCGAAGCCCGCTCCCAGAATACTTAACAAAAGAATCGTTCAAAAATAGCAGCCGTGTTAGTCTGTATCCGTAAAGAAAGCAAGGAATACTTGTAGCACCTTAGAGAATAACTAGTTTATTTCAGCATAAGCTTTCGTGAGCTATAGCTCACTTCATCGGATGCATCCGACGAAGTGAGCTATAGCTCACGAAAGCTTATTCTGAAATAACAAAAGAATAAAACTTCTAAAAATGAGGTTTTAGAAAAACAGGGATCATTTTTACATAACACATTTTTTTTAAAAATCACAAATACAAAGAGTAGCATTTAGCTTTGGTGTCTGCTTTCTAATGGTCCTTCAGTCTTATTTCAAAGTAAGGACTTTTGTCCTGGGGAATTTGAGGGGAGGGTGAAGCACTAGAGTCCATCCTAGATAGCAGAGGCAGCACAAGTTTTTCAGCACTGCTCCAGTTGCTATTCACCACAATTACACACCTATACTCAAATGACAAACTTCCAAAGCAGAGGAAAAAAAGACTAATTACTAATATTCATAACACTTATAACTTTACATTTTCAGGGATGTCGTTACAAACCAAGAAACGTTTACAGTGGTGGAATTCCCTTTTTTCTGTGGCTGGAACCTTCAACAATCCATAGACAGCTTCAAGGATGTATTAGGAAATACCATGAACAAAAATGGACAAGAATCAGCAGCAGCCTGAAATGAATCTCTGACCAAAACCAGCTGGAACGTTCACTGTATCTTGTGAAGGAAATGTTTAGTGTTAGACTGAGGTTTTATTGCATTACCTCATGAAGTGACAAAACCCTCATTCAGTTCGTTGCCACAGCCTTTATAAATGTGAGAATCTGCAAGGATAAAGGATGACATCTATAAAGTGAACATCCCCAAGAAATTAAAAAGAAGTAAGGCTCGAGCCTTTCTGAAAACATCTTGAGAATTAAAAGCCCTGTATTGGGACCAGGTTAGTTTTGTTCAACACAATGAAGTTATTTTCAAGCCCTATGAGATACTTTAGAAGTAGACGATTCCTTAAACCAGCGCTTCTCAAAGTGGGGGCTCCAACCCAAGAGAGGGTCCCTGGACTATTGGGGGGTTGTGAGATTGCAGGCTGGTGGCTGGGCACCCAGCTATGAAGGCAGCAGTACCCGCCAGCAGCATCAGAGAAGTAAGAGTGGCAAAGCTGCCTGACAATACCATGCCACCCTTACTTCTCTGATGCTGCTAGCAGGGAGCGCAACCTTTGCAGAGCCGCTCTCTGCTCTGCGTTCAGAGTGGGGTGCTCCATGAGAACAAGGCCACTTGTATAGTATCACTTCCCTAAGCAAGGCCCTTGTTTTCATAGAATGTGGCCTACCACTTCTATAGTGTATGAAGAGCACCAGCCCCCACTCTAACAGCAGGAAAAAATGGGTAGCGAAAATAAAAAATATAGTACTGTATTATCTGAAATAAACTGTTTTGTTAAAACAATGGATCATTTTATCATACACGGTACTGTAAGAGTGTCTTACCCTGCCTATGTGCTCTTGAGTACAGAGAAAGGGACTCTTGTATGCCAGACCAACTAACTTTAACTGCTCCCAGCTTAAGTTACTTCTTTACACCCCCAGACTCCCACACTTTACCAGCTGGGAACTTGGGGACCCCCAGCTGCCACCATCTGAGTAAATCTCCAAAGCCCTGGAGGGGGGTACCCAGACGCCCCCAAATTCCCCCCCCCCCCAGTTCTCTCTCTCCCTGTGCGATAAAGGTACTCTCGCTATATTACCCCCCGCTAGCCCACGGCAAGACAACACAGAACGTGTCTGTCTCCCTCTCCCCCTCTCTCTCTCTCTCCCAGATTTAAGCTTAGATCACTTTACTAGAATCACCAGTCAATTCTTATGAGTACAAAAAGTTTAATAAAGAAAGAGAATAAGCCTACGCTTAAGACACTACACAGGTACAGAATCTATTAACCTTAATCTTCTTGCATAAACCAACTTCTTACCCCCTCTGCTAACTACACAGATAGATACCAAGATCAAATGCAAAGCTTTTATGCAGGACAATTCTTACTTACAGTTTCTAGTTATGAAGACATATAGAGAAAAGAAAAAGTTGGAGGTCCAGAGCTGGACCAGAGGTTTGAGTCCATTCAAAGCCCAAATTGAACTAAGCTTTACTTCCTGGTCTCTCTGTGTCTAGCCAGACTGCTCTGACGACACTGCCTTCTCTGGTAACATTAGCCTCACCCAGGCAAGGCAACACTCCACACTTATGACAGGTACGAAGAGGGGAGCTCAAGCTGATGGAGGGTGGAGAACAGGATTTATCCAAGTGAAGTTGGGAACTCCTGAGCCATATTTCAAGTTTGAGCCACCAAAAGAAGTTATAAAAACAGCAAAATGGGCCACATCACAATATAACAAAGCACATGAATAAGATATGAAACCAAATTAGATATTAAAAGAAATGTGGAATCTAAATCCTTTTTCTATGGTTTGTTAGCTTCAAATTAAATTACTTTATTTTTACATTCATTTAATATATTGTTTGCCTGTGTTTTATCCTAATTTAATTTTAATTCATTTATTTTGGAATCTGATTTTATTTTAGTTTATAGTAAATGAGCAATAATATACAAATCAAATATTTGTACTATAAAGTGTTTTTCAAATGGATCAATACTATGACCTGGTGATATGCAAAATAAGCACACTTGTATTGAGAAAAGTTTTCTTTTTTGTTCAATTTATATAAAAACCGGTTTTTGTTTTTTTTAATATTACTCGTTTTGTCCACTGACTGTGTACCTAATCAGGTAATAAGAATTCTGGTCCTCAGAGATCTCCACCCATCCAGGTCTTTGTTCCAACCAGTAAATAATTGTTTTTCTTAAAATCCACTGGTTTGCATTTAATATAGAATTCTCACATGCCTTAGGCTTTAGTAGGAATTAGAACATTTAAGTGTTTCATATGCAATATTAAGCAGTGCACATTTTAAAACTATTAAGTGCTGGTTTGATTAAAAACCTGGACTGTTGGATGCTGCCATGTACTAAAGATGAGAGTCCCTGACTTAAGCAATGACCTAACACAGCACCTGAAAAGTCTCACTCAGCCTTGAACCTCACTCTTTGGGGCTGTAAATCTCTCTCAAGACAGAGAACCCTTGGAATCTGTAAGCCATGAGCTATTGCTAGGCAACTACAGCAACGGGCTAGCAGACTGACCCACAGACATTAGATGCCTGAATGGAAAGACTAAAACAAAAACAAAAAGAGCAGAGTGTCTGTTTGAACAGAAAGAAGCACAGAACTGTTGCTTTATTTACAGGTTAGCCAGAGAAACTGAAGTATAGGGATTAGCAGCAGCGGGACCATGACCAGAAGTTTTTATCCAGGATGTAGGGTAATGAACCCTAAAAGCCTTCTCAAGGTGGCCGAGGTGAAAGCCAAGGAGAGTACCATAAGTCTAGCAGCAAGAAAAAACAACATTTTTTGCTCGTTAGTGTTCTTTCTGGGGTTCTGCAAAGTCTTAGAGAAAAAAATTCCATAACACCAAATGGGTAATCCAGACATGATACAGAGAACCAGAGTCATACTCCATCAGTGCAAATGTGCATTGTCTGCCTAAACTAACTAATGGAGAACAAAGAAGGAATAAAAAAGGAAGAAAGTGCATTGTCCAACAAAAGTAGAGCCAGAAAGTTCATGTTTCAAGCATGAACTGCGGAAACATTTAACAAGAGGTTCACTCACCTCATGCACACAGAATGTATGGCTGGATTTCAACATGATAAAGAAATATATTACTTAAGAGAACTTTAGAAGGAGAGTCATTAATTTTGTATTATAAATTTAATTTGTCTTTTCACATGTTTCCTCTAAAACTTAACTAGGATATAAGCATTCTTGGAAGAAATATGAACAAATGAAATAAGGGAACGGAAGGAGAATAGATTTTCATGCACTGTACTTGACAAAACCTAAATTAAGTATTAACCTGCTGCAGCTGACTGCACCACTTACAAGAGCACAGGGTGCTGCTGCTGCTTGGAGACATGGAGTGGTTCAGAGGAGCTCAGACGTTGGCAGGTTAAATGAAGGAACAAGAATTTCACTTTTTAAAATGTGAGCAGACTTAAAAGGTATCTTCTGTTTGAGATTTTACCCATTTTTAGTCAAGAGAACTGTAATTCACTTCACATTGTCACTTTTCTGTTATAAACACTGCTCCTCAGAGATTTATGTTGTGCTCATAACGTGGGCAATGTGTCTTTAAAGAATTAAAAAGAAAAGCTATATGCTGCTTTCAATTCTTGGAGAATACAGGAATGGGGAGGGGGGAAAGAATCACATTTAAGCTACAACTTCTTTAATAACTATACTTAATGCAAAAGACCTTCTGCAGGATTTAAAGACAGGGAAAGAGGGCCTGCCCAGAGAATACTACACTTTGGACTCTATCTTGTTCCTGCTGAATAATGTGCACCTTTCACATCCTGTTTACGTCCGGCGTGGTGCAACTGAAAACATTCCTGTGGTAAGACGACCTGACAGAAAAGATCTACTTGCGTACCTAAATGGGGAAACATCAACGTCATCCAGTATAGACAGAAGTGCACCACTTGAAATTGGTCTTCAGCGATCCACTCAAGTTAAAAGAGCAGCAGATGAAATATTAGCAGAAGCAAAGAAACCAAGAATAGAGGATGAAGAGTGTGTGCGTCTTGACAAGGAGCGGTTGGCAGCTCGGTTGGAGGGGCATAAAGAAGGTATTGTGCAGACAGAGCAGATCAGTATTACTTAAGGCTGGTCTTCACTACCCGCTGGATCGGCGGGTAGCAATCGATTGCCCACGGCACCCCCGTCGACTCAGAAGTCCAGCTTGCCGGGTGGCGCAAGCTGGAGTCAACGGGGGAGCCACGCCGCCGCCTGCCGCCGCCGTGAGGACGGACGATCCTTGTCTGAAGCCATGTCTGTGGAAAAAATTGCTGCTATTTAAGACAAAGGACTTTGCATTTATTAAACACAGAAGTCTGCTCTACTATATAAAGGTTTTTAAGATGACTGCTTTATGGCTCTAAAAAGAAATCAGCACTTTATAGGAGGGATTTTTACTTTACACCCATACAAGATGAAGATGGAATTTTTGCAATGCAGAACAGGCATGTTTCTGTAGATAGTCTTGCTTATTAGTAATATAGAAGGAGACCAACATATCCCATAAAGTTGAAGGTGATTTATTATCTATAGTGCAGGAGTGTCTAAATTCCAGACACTCTGCCAGCACAGAGAAAGAGATCACAGTGTAATACATGGAGAACTGATGCAATATGCAAACAAAGTGATCAAGATAAAGACAAATGCAAGACCCCCAAATCAATACCTTTATTCCAGGTAAATGTGGGCTTTCAAATCATGACCCTGAAGTTTAGGATGTTCTAAGTTCTCAGGCTGAGTGGGAAGACTTGCCCAAATTTTTAGGCAGGGCTGAATCCGACTTCTCCAAAGTGCACTTCGAGGAGGATTTTCTCTTGTGTTTGTGAATACTCACTGCCTTTCTGACAAGACCCCAATGGGGGATCTTTGGGAGTAGACTCCCTCGCTCCTAAGTCAGACCTCATGGTAGGAGGCACGAAGGGGGATACTGCACTGTGCTGTAACAAGGGCTTCCCTGATACAGTACAGGCCGCGTTGGTTGTCGCTGACACAGAAGCAGCATGAGCAAGAACCACAAATTATGAAACCCTGAATCTTGGGCTCAGTTCAGAACCCATAATGCAGTACTGGGGGAAAGGGGCAGGAAATTCCCCAGGACAGACTGAGGTCATGAATTAGTAAGGAGGAACTGGAGAGGTGGTCAGTCCACCCCACCCTCTATCTCCTTGGTTGGAGACGTGAGAAAAGCAAGGGCACATGAATAGACCAACAGACAGTGTTTTCAAAATTCTCCAACTCTGGGTGTACCCACAGTGGAATACACATAGGGACCAGCACATGAAATACCTTGTTTTCCACTTCCAATCTGAATAGAATCATAGAATATTAGGGCAAGAAGAGATCTCAGGAGGGCAACTAGTCCAATCCACTGCCCAAAGCAGAACCAACACCAACTAAATTATCCCAGCCAAGGCTTTATCAAGCCAGGCCTTAAAAATCTCTAATAAAATCTAGGTGCGAAAGGATGAGCTCTGCTAGTTCTAGAACAGAGGAGGACAAACTATGGCCCGTGGGACCGTCCTGCCTGGCCCCTAAGCTCCTGGCCAGGGAAGCTAGCTCCTGGCCCCTCCCCTTCTCCCCTGAAGCCTCAGCAAGCCGTGCCGCCAGTGCTCTGGCCCAGTGCTCCTGCTGGGCAGCATGGCGAGCTCCGACCAGGCGGCGAGCTACCCTGAGCAGCAGGGTGGGGGGGGGAGGGGAGTTGGATAAGGGGCAGGGGATTCCAGGGGGTGGTTGGATACGCATGGGTCTCCTGGGATTCAGAGGGGAGCAATCAAGGGGTAGGAAGGCGGAGGCCAGGCTGTTTGAGGAGGCACAGCCTTCCCTACCCAGCCCTCCATACAGTTTCACAACGCTGTTGCGGCTCTCAGGCCAAAAATTTGCCCATCCCTGTTCTAGAATTTTGAAGGGCATGGTGACAAGAAAATCAGTTCAATTCACTAACTATAAATAATAGTTACTTCATTTAATGAATCAGTTTTAAATGCAAAACATGCTTTGATGAAAAAAATTCCTTATGTATCCCATATAAGGTAGTTTTATTTTAAAAAAACACTAAAATGCTTATAGGTTTTTTTACTTATTTAATTGCATTCAAATTCCCAGCTAACCAGAGCTTGACACTAATCATAAGTAAAAAATAAATCTAGTAATTAAAACATTTTTTTATTTTAGAAAATGTTGAAAAGTAAAAATTAAGCATCGGAATAAACATAAATTGAGCTTTATAATAGCTTAAATAACTGTGTACAACTTCAGTGTATCCCATCAAGCAAAAATAAATATAGTGTAAAGACAATATTTAGTTGCAAATCAATGAGTTTTAATAGTTACAAACCAGTGAGACTCAACCTCTCTTTAGGAAAATAACTAAAAATGAAAAACAATTAAAATTGATTATTTAAATCAAAGTATTCGTTCTTGCTGATATAAATCTGGATTAAAAATGATTATTTATAATCAAGCCACCCGGTCAGTGGATAGTTTTCTATAGGCAATGTAACATGATGGGTGTTCAGGAGGAGTTTTCATGATGAGAGGGTAAGAGCTCCATGCCTTTAGCATTCTCAACAGCCCTTTATGGATTGGGGAGGAAGTAACTAGACCTGTGTATATACAGACCACTAAAATGACTACATTTCTAATCTAGTTTTTCTCTGTAGATATACTGTAACTCCTTTGTGACTGATGTTTTTACTCTAAATTAGTTGATTTTGATCTTCCTGTAGCTTTTAACCAAGTACATCTATACAGCTGAAAAACTGCTCCTATAAAAGTCTTATTCCTGTGATGTTTGGTGGATGATATTAAACTAGAATACAAACAAAACAAACATCCAACTTTATTTATGAACAGGCAGCTTTAGATAGCACTTGCACTCTGTTAAATAAATTGCACAGCTCTCCAATTCATTGCACCATTTAGAATGGATAAACTATTACGTATGTGGTTTGAAACATGCTCCCTGCTTCAAAATGAAATGTCTTGCCGCACACTCCTGAAATACCTAAAACAACTAGATTTACCTCTTGCTAGACTAAAGATTCATGGCACAAAAACACTTCAAATCCCTCTTATTTATGTTGAGCATCTAGGTTACAAAAGATTTAACAAGGAAGCTGCCATATATGAAATTTCATCTGCAGTTAGGCTCAGAGCTCAACACATGTGCTATGTTCTAATATATTGTTATATAAACAATGACAATGATATAAACAGAACTCCACTGAAATGTTATCCCTCAGATTGTAGCATTCCAGCTAAGCCACCAAAATACAACTCACCAAAAGGTAACTCGAATCTTGTATCCAGCAAAATTTTATGGGGAGTTGGCTTTTTGGTCCCACAGATCTCATCATGCTTCATTACGACCTCTGCCTCCAGCGTAGACCACTCTCCAGGACCTTCCTATAAATTAAAAGCCATGAATTCAAGTCGCTGGGTCTGATGATCCTTTATGCTGGCAGTCATCCATATATAATGAATTCCATTGGACATTTTCTGATACAAGAAGCCCAGGAACAACACAACAGGATTAATAAGATTAGCAATATGCTCTGCTAGTCTTTACTCCTAAAAATTAACCCAATTTCCTGTTGGTCGTATCCCACTGCTGACTGCTGCATAAATTCTACAGGAGGATTTAAATGCTTATACCAAGGTAATGGAGAGAATTTAAAATGTAACTGCAGCAAACCCTACTCACATCCCATAGAACTTTGCATAGAGTATTCGATAATCACTGAGGAGAACTGGGGCTCCGAAGACAATTTAGCACAAACAAGTTTGTGGGGGCCGGGTTCCCCATACCTCCTTTTGCCCATTTTCTCCTATTATCAAAGTTAATGACCATCTCCGGGCTCTATAATGTCCAACTCTGTAAAATATCTCTCTCTCAAATAGTGTCCACATACACTGGGCTTGGAGCTACATAAATAAATGAATAAGATTAGACCTGCTTTCAGAACTTGGGACTTGAGTAGCTAACAGAAGACTTTCAGAAGTGAGGAAATCCCTGTTACTTCACAACCAACACAACTCATAGTAAACAATGTTTTGTGGCTTTATTTAAGGAATCTGCAGGTATCCTCCAGCATTAAATATAACCCCAAAGGAAAAGTCCTCATGCCACCTGGTGAAGGTCAGAGTGTTTGTTACAAGGGTGGCCCATAACAGCTCCTATTTTGAATACAGAGAGATTCAGCTGTTAGCATGCTGTGCAGTAATAGTTTTACAGTTTTTCCTAGGAGTGTTACAATTCTAACAAATCAGTTTTTGAGAGGTCTATATGCGAGTTATCAAAGTTTTACGTTCTTCTCAAAATTAGATCTCTTTTTACATTTGTAGAACTGAGGCCTCAGCAACATATACAGTAGATTACATTTTTGTTTTGCTTACAAGTGGCCTCTGTGATCCAGTAATGCAGGGACCCTTCCAGCCACTTCCTCAAGCTTCTCAGAAACAGCTGTAACTTGCATACAGTAGTTATGTGTACCATGTGGCTAGATTAGAAGCATATTAACCTTGATGATGCACTTTCACATTAGTGTTATGTGTAGCTAACCTCATCAGACTGCCGGATGGCCTTAAGTGCAATCCATACAGTCCCAACCATAGTGTCCCAGATCAGTCCTTTGTTCCATACTTCAACAATCAGGCCCAGGTCCAGCCGACTGATCTCACTGCAAGGGGGGAAAAAAGGCAATTTTTAAGAGAAAACTAGACTTTAAACGACAACCATTCACACACAAGTGAATAAATAACCTCAGTTAAACTACAGTAATTTAAAAGTAGTAGGTGGATCTGTTATATCTCTTGAAGGAAAATTACTTATATGAATGTGTCTTCACATTAGACTACAGCCTTTTTCCAAATGCAGTCATCTGATGGATTTGACACCGCTATAAGGAAACACAACAGGACACATGGAGTGGGATCCTGGGCTGGAATAGAGAGGTGACTTGGTTCTCTGTGGTCCCCCCTCAGTGTGAAAAGATCAGCCACTCCCATCCCTAACAAAGTGAATACTCACACAATTCTCCGGAAGTAGGGGTCTAGTAGGAACGTGTGACCTTCATATGCTGAGCTTGATCAAGACCTTTGTTACCAGGATGTGGCGGGGTGACCACCCGCCCCCTACCAGAAGGGGCTTGGAAAAGCCCCAAAAGGGGTTTGAAATAGCCTGGGAGGCTAGTCTGCAAACTCCCAGGCTGATTGGGAGTTTGGGCTCAGCTGTGTGGCCATGCCCCAAACACTCCCAGCCAGGATATAAGGGCTGGGAGGCAGAGAGGGAGGAGGCAGTCTCCTCTGCATTCAGAGGGAGACAGGCCTAGCTGCAGGAGCGGAGCCAGGTACCTGGGTTAGGGCAGAGCTGGGGCAGGGCAGAAGGAGCTGGGTGGGCTCTAGCCACGAGCCCCAGGCCTCCGGGCCTGATACAAGGTCCGACCCAGAACTACCAGGGTTGCAGGGGGCAGCCTAGAGCTGGAGATAGCAGCAGCAGGCCAACCCTCCTTGCCTGTGATGAGAAGCCATGATACTGCAGTCCGCCCCAGTGAGCGGGGGCAAGTGGTGACTGACAGTGGCACACTCTGAGGCGAGGTGGGGATAGGGGGTAGAGGGTTCCCCCGGGGAGGGGAGACCCTAAAACCAGGGGGGTACTGCAGGGGTTCAGCACCCACAGTTGGAGGGCTCCGGGGTCCAGGAGGGACACGGGGCCAGCAAAGTAGCGGGGCATCAACCTGCGGAGGGCGCTCTGGATGCTGAAGGAGCTGATTCCCCAGACGACCAGCGGGAGGCGCCACGGGGGTGAGTGGTGACCCCGTTACACAGGAGTATAGATAGGAAGGACTTCCTGCCTCCCCCAGGAGTAAAGGGAGCATCTCTCCTCAGTACATCTCTTCCTGATGCATCACCCCAACATAGGTAACTTGTTTAGACCACTCTCTGGCATGCCCACTTGAGAGAAAGTTAAACACTAGCCCCTAAATCCAAGGACTGCTTCTGTATCCTCTACCAACACATGAAGTATAGGTATCATACTTGCCTTTCCTGTGAGGTAAGGAGCAACTCAGGAATGCTTTGTGGAATATTGCCCTATTCTAGGGTTCCCAGCACAGGAAGAAAAAAATCAGATGCACCTTGCTTTTTGTGAACAGCAAGGAAGGCTCACAATTTGAGTCAAGGAACATCTTTTGGAATACGAGCTCTCTGAAGGGACAAAACATTCAGGGCTCATCAGGGTGAGACCTGAGTGGTGGGCACTGCCATAGGGCAGTGTCCTGAAGCAGAAGCAGCTACTGTCCGGAGGACAATGATGCCGAGTAAGGAGCAACGCAGGTACCAGGGCTGTGGAGCAGATGATGGGTCCGACACCACCCATTGAGGACGCTCCACAGCGGTCGAGAGCTAATTCCCAGGGTGACCGGCAGGAAGCACCAGCGGTGGTGATTTGAACACCATCACACATATACACAAATGGTTTCCTGTAACTTCCTGCTCTGTCAGTGCTGTCATACAAATTATCAGCTTGTTGCAAGCATCTTGGTACTTGTCCCAACTGGAAAATTGAATCACAAAGTTCTCTATTTAGCTTCAACGTACTGATCAAGAACTGAAGTGCAAAACCCCAACCAACTTCAAAATTCCATGACGCACTAATCAGTGACCCATCTTGGGGAGGAATTTCAGCCAAAAGAACTGCTTTGATAGCATCAACTGTGACTCCCTTTCTCCATCTACTGGTTAGAGGAAGAATAAGGTCAAACCAGAGAACAGACAAACCAAGAAACATTATTTCACACCCGTTATTTTTCTTTCTGACTTAAAATCTAATGTTTTAATGCTGTTTCAGGGTGAGGAAGAAAGTAACCAACATACATATTTGCCAAGAGACCAGTTTTTGCTTTCTCTGTGATGTCCAGCAGCTTAAAACCTACTTCTGAACTAGAAAACACTTCCAAAGACAAAAGTGGAAATGCCCTGTCTGGAGAAAAAAAGCAAATCTCAAATATCCCACATATAACACTGCCAGAAGCTGAACTTTTACAAGGAGTTTTCAAGCTACAAAAAATACTAAAAACACTAACTAGTTTTATCAGCCAAGGAAGCACCTTTGATTTGTTCTACTATTCGAGAATACCTTTTTGGACAGGTCAATGTGGTACACTTTGCTGTTAAGGGAGCCTTTCCTTGGGGGGAAGAAGCTACAATACACCTTATTAAGCTTAATAAAAGAGTAAAAACTAGATAACCTGGATTTGTAAATAGCAATATGAACATAAACTAAATTTCTCTTGGACCAGCGTAATATACAGTGGATACACACTGCAACACATAGCGCATTGTGGAATGTTTCAGTGACAGAGCAACATCAGGACCACTGTCCCATTGCCTGGGTGAGGCTGTGAGCAACATGGTGATGTTGTTCAGCCTTTGTTAGGTTTCTGCTTTTATGTTCCCTAGCAACTAATTGGGAGTGGCATAGCAACCTTAGTGCAGCCTGTCTGCACTCCTGGCTGCAAGGGAGAACAGCTCTGGTGGCTGTCACGAGCAAAGATGATGAGATTGCCACTGGGTGAAAATGAAGGTGTGTGCCTCAAACCACCCTAGAAAACACCACATGAATATCCCTTCAATCCTGGGCTACTTCATCTAGAGAGTCCTTTCCATACATCTAGGGCTTTCCAGAGCACAGAAAGGCTGGTTCAGTGGTTACGATTGTTGGAGTCTCCCATTGAAGTCAATGTATAAGTCAGTTTGATTCAGTGCATCCATCTTCTGTGCACGTGTAAACTGATGAGAGATCCGCAGATGTGTCCACACACAGAGTCCCTTCCACAAAGCCATCTGCATCTCCTGTCCAGGGGCGTGCAAGCCACTTGCACACATTAGTGCAACCAGGGACAGCTGCCAGTGAGCTTGGTGCCTGCCGCAGTGGGCAGGGCTGGAGGCGGTATAGCTGCCCACATAGGGTACTGGCTCCTTCGAGCCATGGTCTGACATGCTGCTGCTTTCACCACTGCGGTTCCTGGTAGAGCCCTGCAACTCCACGGATATCTGATTTATATCTGCGGATATAAATTATGTAGCTGCGCCGGGCTCTGTTTTCAACTGTCCATAAAATATGGCTTTGCGGAGTTCACATATCAGTCAAACGTACAAGGTGACCAGCCCAACAAAGCTGCACTTATAGGATATGGGATGTAATGCTAGTCATACAGCACTGGTCCATTTGGTATCCTGTCTGACCACCTGATATTAGAGACAAGAGAGACGCACTCATGAAAATGCTCTAATTGTTTCAAGGCCCTCCTACAAGAGCCTCCATGTTTTACAGCCAGAGAGGACTGTGTTTAACATGATTGGATGATAGACTATCAAAGCCAAATGCCTCTCTCTATCCATAGATCAGCCTTGGGCAAACTTTTTGATCCAAGGGCTACATCAGGGTTGCAAAACCGTACAGAGGGCTGGGTAGAGAAGGCTGTGCCTCCCAAACAGCCTAGCCCTGCCCCCTATCCAACTCCCTCCCACTTCCTGCCCCCTAACTGCCTCTCTCAGAATCCCCAACCCATCCAACCCCCCCAGCTCCGTCCCGACTGCCCCGACCCCTATCCATACCCCCATCCCCTGATTTTATTTTTACAAACATCAATGCCCAAGAGAAGAACTGAGACCAGACACACCCCTCTCAACTACGGTCATCACTGCACATGAACCACAGAAGCCTTCTTCATCTCTAAGGGGCATTGGAAACTTGACAGCTTCAGCCACATGGCTATGTAGTAGGACACTGGGGAACCTGAAGAGAACAGGACAAACCAACAAGCCATCCAAGACAAAAATCAAAGCCCCCAATGATGGGGAACTATATCTGGCTTTAACAGCAAAGGATCTGTCAATCCAAACTGCAGGAAGCAGTAAGAAAGGAGCTGAAGTAGAACATGCTAAAAGGCACGAATGCAATGGCAGCTGATCTCCAAACAAGACTTACCTACAGATGCCTCAATGGGTCAAAAATCTTTGAAAGCTATAAGAGGTTCTGCCTGGCTCAGTTTGGAAGCACAGAACCCAAAAGCAGGAATACATTCCACCAGGTGTCTCTAGAGTATGTCAATCCCTGGATTGTCCTAACAAGGCACAGTGAGCACTATCCCTGCAGCAGAGGTTTCACAACCTTTTTAAAAGTTGAAGATCTTCCCATGGGCCACATCTCTCATTCACTATGCATCATCCACCTGCCTCAGTCGTTATACAGGAGTCTATACAGTAGGACACAAGGTCATTTTCTTAAAATAGCTTATTAAAACCGCCCTGATTGCTTTCAGTAGTCACCAGGAGATTGATGCCAGTTTCAAGAGGCAGATTTCGCTGGCAACTAACATTTTTGACATGTTCTGACTTACATACTTGATTTTACAACCGTAAAAGAACATATATTAAAACAACAGTTTGTATAAGTAACTGTTGGTCATGGTATTTCTTTTTCAGGGTTGATCTTTCTGCGCACATCTAGTTATTGTACAGCACTGTACTTACAACATGAAGTCTTGTTCCCAGCAGGGCTGGTCCCCTCGCACTGCAACTGTTGTACTCTTCACATTTTGCACTTTCAAGGTCACGTAGGTATTAAATTTATCTAAACAAAGAAAGAGTAAAATGATTACTTTTTGTTTTTACCATCTCTTACAAAAGAAACATTATAAAGCCGCTAGTAGTTATACTACACACACAAAAATGCTATTGGTAGGCACATTATCTGGCTATTTATGAAGTCTACAAGAAAACATATTTGAAAAAAAATCTTTCATGAATTTGCATCTTCCACAAAAACGTTACCCTCAATTTCTTAGAGAGGTGAGATTCATGCAGGACTGAACAAAAACATTCTCTCTCTAAAATGAGGACAAACTATGATCACCTACAGTAAAGTTAACAGCAACCTTAAAAGAAAATATCAAATCCTGAAGAAAAACAAATACAAGTGACAGCTTGCCCAACGGACTCGCCCTGGACCTAAAGGCCATGACATCATCTATCCCTTAAACAGATGCAGTAACCAAAAATGTGTACAATATCCACAGAGGGACATCGCCTGAAGTTAACAAAGCCACTCATGAATCTGGATCCTCCTCTGTGACACCACCTATAAGGGTTTCTGCGAACAAAGGTGGTGAAAAAATATATTTTGAAACTTATGCAGCTTAATATTAAGCCAGCTGTACTAAAAGAACAAGCAACATTGTCATGTTTGAACAGTTTGAGCTTTTAAAAAGTATATATACATATCTGAAAAAAGCTAATTACCTTGTAGTATTTATACCCAACAAAATTCCGAACCACACCTCCTTTGTAGCTGCTATTTATTCCTTACTAGCCATAATGAAAAGACGTTTGGGCGTAGGCCGACTAAGTTTAAACACCCAGCAATCTGAGAATGAACAAGCTACCATTTAAAGAGAAGTTATTGTCTGAGGCACTCAACCAACCACATCAACTACTGCACAAGTCATGTACTAAACAAGCAGGGTGTAAATTTCAAAAGAGGGAACATTTTAGCAATGCAGTGTCCCAGTACAGCTATTCTCAAAAAAAAGTCAGATTGTAGTCCATTATTGCTCAGATTCATGATCAAAACTGCAGACTGGTGCTGCAAGCAACTCTAGAATATTCTAGCAATTGACCACACTGACTGATTAGGAAGCTTTCTTCACTCTTAGCCAAGAAATCAGAACTGTGATGGACTATAGCTGCGTCTCCTGTCTATGGAAATTGTGAAGTCAGACAGTAACCCAGAACCAAAAGGAAGACAGGGAGGCAGCATAGTTCAGCTGTTCAGACAAAAGTGGGAGTCACTGGACTCTATGCCCAATTTTACCACCATCACACAATAAGATGCTGGGTATGTCAACTGTGCATTACTTTACATTTCATTTGCCATTTTGTTGCCCAAACACTTAGTTTTGTGAGATCTTCTTGAAGTTCTTCATATTCAGCTTTGGTCTTAACTATTTTGAGCAGTTTCGTATCATCTGCACACTTTGCCACCTCACTGCTTACCCCTTTCTCCAAATCATTTGTGCATACGTTGAATAGGATTGGACCTAGGTCCGACCCTTGGGGAACATCACTAGTTACACCCCTCTCCATTCTCAAATTTTACCACTTATTCCTACCCTTTGTTCCCTGTCTTTTAACCAGTTCTCAATCCATGAAAGGATCTTCCCTCTTATCCCATGACAACTTCATTTACGTAAGAGCCTTTGGTGAGGGACCTTGTCAAAGGCTTTCTGGAAATCTAAGTACACTCTGTCCACCGGATCCCCCTTGTCCACATGTTTGTTGACCCCTTCAGAGAACTCTAATAGATTAGTAAGACATGATTTCCCTTTACAGAAACTGTGTTGACTTTTGCCCAACAATTTATGTTCTTCTATGTGCCTGACAATTTTGTTCTTTACTATTGGTTCAACTAATTTGCCCGGTACAGCTGTTACACTTACCGGTCTGTAATTGCCGGGATCACTTCTAGAGCCCTTTTTAAA
Organism: Sternotherus odoratus; assembly: GCA_032164245.1. Classification (NCBI taxonomy): domain Eukaryota; kingdom Metazoa; phylum Chordata; order Testudines; family Kinosternidae; genus Sternotherus; species Sternotherus odoratus. The sequence continues at coordinate 105,720,061 of JAVMKO010000007.1, forward strand.
TATTGGCGTTACATTAACTATCTTCCAGTCATTGTGTACAGAAGTTGATTTAGAGGACAGGTTACAAATCATAGTTAATATTTCCGCAATTTCACATTTGAGTTCCTTCAGAACTCTTGGGTGAATGCCATCTGGTCCTGTGAATTGTTATAGTTAAGTTTATCAATTCATTGCAAAACCGCCTCTAGTGACACTTCAATCTGTGACAATTCCTCAGATTTGTCACCTACAAAGACGGCTCAGGTTTGAGAATCTCCCCAACATCCTCAGCCAAGACGACTGAAGCAAAGATTTCGAAAGTATGAACTGCTCTCATTCATCTCCTACAGGGAACTAACACTGACATTTAATACTTTACGTGTAAACACTTTCACTGCTGACCATTTTGGTAGAAATATTCAGCTACTGTACTTCATATTTTAATACAATGCTCAATATTGATCACTTTGTAGAGTGTAAGCTCTGGGGGCATGGGGATTTTTTTTTAATTTGTTTTACATTATGTGTACACAGTGCTTGGCACAATGGGACTCTGACCCAAACTAGGGCCTTTAAGCACTATGATAATAGAAAGTATTAAACATTTGAACCCATTGGGTGTTGATAGAACAGTCAAGATGAGGGCCCCATTGTGCCAGGCACAGTTTTCCAGTTAATCATTGGAACAACTGATGGATATTACATCAATGAACATTTTTAAATCAAAACTGATAGTTTTTCTAATAGTTTCTCTAGCTGAAACAGGAATTAATCCAGGAAAGCCCAAGGGCAAATGCTATACGGGAGGTCAGATCAGATTATCACAATGGTCCCTTCTGGCCTCATCTATGAAACTATTGTATCGAGAGTCTCTCTCTGATCAGGAGAGTTTATATTAGAACAGGGGTGCCCAACCTATGGCCCATGGACCATAGACAGCCCACTGGAGCATTTCATAAGACCCATGCTTCAACACAATATACTGACAGACAATTCATTCACCTTTTATCATAATATTTACATCAATTTAGTTTCCACAAACGTGTAAATAGACAATACTGTACCTAGAACCAACCTATCTAAATACATACAAAACACGCAGAAAAACTATAAACCAATAAAATGACTTAAAATATTATTAAAATATGTAAAATCTGTGTGACCAACACAAGGTTGTGCTTGTGTTTTTGTGGCCCTCCTGGGTAATAGAGTGGACACTACTCAATTAGAAGACACACAAAGGGGTTGAGGACAAGACCTGTAACATACAAGCCAGAGAACAAGGTAACATTGGCCCAGTTTTGTTGCTTACATATTTTTATTGGTGGAGATTTTCAAGTTTTATCACCACCTTGGGCAGAGAGGCAGGGCACGGGGACTCACTGGAATGGAGGGAGCTGGTAAGAATAATGGAGTAGGAAGATGAAGGAAGCTCATCACCCACCCAGCCGCGGTTAGCAGGCTGTGTTTCATAGGCATCGTGGCAGAAGAGAGTCTGCATGAGGAATTTGAGGGAGGATAAGGTAGTGCCTGTTTAGATTCTATCACGAAATCTCTCATTCATAAAGGGTGGCATAGAAGCAGCACAAAACTGCTTGAGAGAAAAACTGTCTGGGGCAGAAAAGGCTGGGAATGTTGGCCAAGCGAAGGTAGCTGTCAACCTCACAGTAAATTCCTCGGGCAGCTCAACAGAGCAGGGTTAAGTTATGACGCACTTTGAAGTCAACAACAAGAAGCTGGGAGGAGAAAAGGGGAAACCACCAGAGAGGATCCTGAGGGGGCAGACATGGTCAGAGAAATGAGCCAGAAAGATGATTTTACCACAGAACACTCTGCATATGCTAATTACTAGTAAACAAGAGTTTGAGAAAACTGAGTCACTGGAGGAATCTAGACAAGATGAGAAGTGAGGGAACACAAATATTCATCTCAGATTATTAGTGAACATGGTAAGAAATAACATTTTAGAAGTACAAGAAGTAGACAACCTTTTTGTGTACTTGATTGCTCCACCTGCATTGACAATCTCGCCAATACCTCTGAATCACTCTCTTCCCACAAATGAGGGAGAACACACAGTATGTAATATCTGTGCACAAAGTAATATCCACAGCAAAGAGAAACATACGTTCAGTGATGTTAGCCCACATGATATAGCAGGAAGAGAAGAACAGACTATTGAACAGCCTTAAAAATAAATAGTAGTGTCTGCAGATTAATGACTGTTTAGAGCAAGAAAAGTCTAGCTTACCTGGTGGCCCCTGGAGTTTTCCTTTTTTCACTGTGAAGGAAAAACAACACATTTAGTGATTTTGTCATGGTAACAGTTTTATTCTAGGAGTTACACAACACAAAAGATCTGTCAAGCACTCAGCATAGGACTCCGTGACAGGGGTTCTGGGTGTTCTGATCCCATTTTTTACTGTATAACAAACCTGTGCCACAGATTTCCCCTGTAAACTGAGGTGATTAGATCAGAAAGGTAGTTGGGAGGATTAATGTTTGTACAGCACTTTGACACTGAAATCATCATTGACTTTACATATACATTATAACTGCACCTAAATCTCTTGCAAACCAGAAGCTATTAGCATTTTACTATTCCATGCCATCTAATTCAGGGGTGGACAAACTTTTAGACCCAAGGGCCACATCGGGGTGAGGAAATTGCTTGCAGAGCCATGACTCTGGGGCTGGGGTAGGGGTGCAGGTGGTTAAGGTGCGGGGTGCAGGAGGGGTTTGTTATGTGAGTTCTGGCCCAGTGCCACTTACCTGGAGTGGCTCTGGAGTGGCAGCAGGGCCAGGGCAGGCTCCAGGCTCCCTACCTGACTGCCCTGGTCTTGGCCCCGGTCCACTCACTAAGCGGCCACCAGTACGTCCCTGCCGGCCCTGGGGAGGGAGACAAAGGGCTCCACATGCTGCTCTTGCCTGTGATACCTCTCCCAAAGCTCCTATTGACCGCAATTCCCCGTTCCTGGACAATGGGAGCTTTGAGGGAGGGATCCACAGGCAAGAACAGCCCACAGAGGTCTCTGCTTCCTCTCCCTCAGGGCTGGCAGGGACATGCTGCCTGCCGCTTCCCAGAGCAGAGCCCGCAGTACCACGCCAGTGGCAAATACGCGGGCTGGATCCAGAGTCCTGACTGGCCAGATCCAGACCGCGGGCCATAGTTTGCCCACCCCGATCTAATTTGTAAATTAAAGAAGCGATCCTGAAAAAAGTATATGCTCTATTCTCAAACTGTGGGTGAGTGCAGAGCAGAGGTGGCTGGGACATTTTTGATTAAATGTATTTTTGTTTAAATATGTTATTATATCTAAGCTCAAACGTTTCACTGAGACACAGGATCGGAGTCCACAAGAAAGGTTTCTGAGGTCCATGTGTCATAACCCTATAGTCATTTCCAGAGAGTGAGGAAGAAAAATGATTTTTAAAAGTCTGATCTTTTACACAATTCTGTTTCACAAAAACATTCAAAAAATTTTGGTTTTGTTCCAGTGAGGAATGAAAACAAATTCCAAGACCTTGAGAGTTGTTGTGAAACCTTGTCCATGCACAGATGCCAGGTCACAAGGTTCTGGCTCTTCCTATATGTTTTCAACCCCTTCGACAATCATCTGAAGATATTCAATAGAAGATGCTGAACACCCGTAGACGCAGCTAGGAATAGAGGGGCTAACCAGTGTTGGCTCAGTTCTTCTCCCCCACTTTTGTCTTGGTTTCTTAGATGTTCCCAGCAGTCAGCCTGGGCAGGGATTCAGTGAAGAATGAATCCTGATTAACTCACTTCACTGCCTTAATGGGCTTTACATGTGGCAGGAATCCTTTGTTTCCCAGTGAGATCCCCACCGCTTATTAGTGGAAAAATACTAGTAGTCCAACATGGAGTCCAATACCAGGTGACATGATCACATGACTGCAGTGTCAAAGCATTACGAGTCAAAGTTTGTTTGCAACATTGCAGGAAACTTCTCAGGAAGGTGGGAGATTAGCATCTTCTAAGTCATATTATTCTCCTTAATTGCCCATCCCGGCTGATGATATTCTGCCTAGAGGATGTTCCCCAGGTGTAAACCCACTTGGAATTGTTACATAGTAAATTTTCCTAACTTCAGATTCAGAAACGATACAGGCTTACAAATAGGATAATCATATTCAGTAAATCAACCTTTTCAATACCACCTCACATGACCCATATTGCATACAACACATCTTAGTTATGCCATATTCATATCATAATATCTCTATGAAGAATATGTAATAGTGTAACAGGAGTAAACAGTCTGATTTTTTACATGCATACAGACACATCCACCCACCCAGTTATAAACTTGCTTCTAGGAGGCTTTAATAAAAAAGGTTTTTAAGAGGTCTTGAATGAAGATGGGATGGCAATCAAGAAAGCTAGTTTAGGAAGGATGTTCCATGAACAAGGGGCAATATGAAAAGAAAGCACCATCATGTCATTAAAAGAAAATATACTGATAGCTTCTTCAAGGAGTAGGTAACGTATAATTCACGTTTTAATATTTTTTCTTGATTCTTAAACTATTAGCATATATTTGTGTACATTTTCTAATGCATAGACAGTCTACCCACGTTATTTTTTCAGTGGATCAGGGCCATCTCATTGGTTGCGGTTTTACATATGTTGCACTCTGTCATGCTAGTGGACTCACTGGCACTATAAAATACAAACACCTCTAGCTCCAGCTAGCTTTTCTAGTGCAAATGCCATAGCATTTACAAGAAAACATATCTGATTAGCTGAAAGGTCAGATGCACCTGAGAGTGAAAATGGCTTGAGAACTAAAGAAGCAATTACCTTTTCTCCAGAAGAGAACACTTGTGCTGGAAGGCCAAACTAACTGACCTTCAAGAGAAATATTTCGGTGTACAGACAGTAATAATGAATATTGGCAGTTATGGAACCACCAGAATAGAAATACAAGTAAGGATGAGATGCTGGAGACTGACCTTAACACTGAAAAATACTTTACAAGTGTATATATTCTGAGTTGACAGCATAGGATCCATGCAACGTTCTCTCCATACAATAGGACGGGAATATTTCAACCAGAAGCTAGAACTGCTCTGCTAAAGGCTAGAACTGCTGAGATGCGTGTGTCTATAAATGTGTAGTATGAAAAGTATGAGCTCATGCATACTGTTCCCTAGAGGTGGAATTTCAGTTGACATTGATGCTGTGTAACAACTGGTACAGATACACCACGCAGGTCTAAGGATTCCAGGTGACTCCCTGGGGTGGCTGATCAATTCCTCCTTGAACCGCACAGGCCTTGAAGCTGTTTAACAATCTCAAGTCTGGCATAGGGCACTCTGCCCACTTCCCAGCTGCCTATGAGTACAAAGCGTGAAGGAAGGTTCTCTTAAGGATCCACTGTCAAGGCTTCGAGGGTGAGGCGATGTTGACTTGCCTTTAACACTCTGTTCCTCTTTTCTGGATGACAGAAGAAAGGAATGTTAAGGGAAGGGGGGAGGTGCAGGTTATTATACAATTCCAAACGTCACTGGATCTTTCCTCGTGTCCGGAACAGTAAGATTCCACTGCTGTTGAACCACATTCCCAATGCAGAGACTCAGAGAGAGGTTATTTATTATGGCAGTACCCAGAGTGTGCTAAGAGCTTTCCACAAAGGTGACTGTCTGTACCAGAGTGTACAGTCTCGAGTTGTCAAGACACTGGGGCTTCAAACACAAGTGGAGGATCCCCTTTTGCTCTGTTAGTAAAGGCTCCTCTGCCCTGGTTTGCAGAAGGAATTCTGACTGAGGCTAGCCTGAGAGGTAGAGATTTGGTGTATTCTACATCTACGGAGGAGCTCTGTCCTCCACTATTCTGAGCCACTTATTAGACGCTGGTGAGCCCATTTTGGCCTTGGCTAACAGAGCTGAATCTTAGATGAGGCAGAATAGAGGCTCATGCTTTAAACTCCAGAAGCTGTGGGTTCAATCCCTGCTGCTGAAAAGACTGCCCAGGGGCACGGCACTACCCATTTTGACATACGCACAATAATTATATGTAATTAACTAATAATTATATATAAATTATACAGGAGGCGCAGAGTTTTTCTTAATTACCCCACCAAATCCTTAAGGGCTTAGTTGAGGTGCTTCCCAACTTAGTGAGGGGTTTCCCAAGGAGACATTTGCATTCCAAACCCCTGTCTAAGCCCAGAGCTCCCTCCTGCACACTACTGTCCTCATTTCTGGCCTCACCCCAGCGACCGCATCCCCAGCCAGAGCCCTCATTTATTCACTCTCATTGAAGGTTTTGGGTGCCAGTAATACATGTTAACGTTCTTAGAAGGTCTCTTTCTAGAAGTCTATAATATAGAACTAAACTATGGTATGAAAAGTAAATAAGATTTTTTAAATGTTTAAGCAGCTTCATTTAAAATGCAGAGTCCCCCAGACTGGTGGCCAAGATCCAGGCAGCATGAGTGCCACTGAAAATCGGTTTGCGTGCCACAGGTTGCCTACCCCTAGACTACAGGATCACTGTGGTCCTTTCTGGCCTTCGACTCTATAAATCAAGTACTACTGGCTTGCTAACTAGTCTTATCTACTTCACTACCCCTATGAAACAAAGGTGTGGTGCACGTAAGCCCAGTATGACTGGGGTTTTTGACTAAGACTGCATTCATAAACAGGAGAGGTTCTGTGTTCAAGGGGGCATACCTCCAACAGGAAGAGACAAGACAGCTAGTGAAAAGGAAGCAAAAAGGACTTTACCTTCCCCCAAGCACACTGACCAAGACCCAAGGAAACTTAGGAATGGTAAAGACTGAACAAGCCAAATTGCATTCAGGTATTTTGTTGTTTCAGCTTCTACTAGTAACACCTGTGCTGTCTAGGGGTAAATTCAGGGTTTGTACATACTACCACTTGTTGGTAAAGTTATGCTGCTCAGGGGTGTGAATAAGCCTCCCGCAAGCAATGCAAGTTACACCAACTTAAGTGCCAGTGTGAACAGCTCTATGTTAGCAGGAAAGCTTCTCACAAAGGTGGATTTACTGCCAAGAGGAGAACTCTCTCTCTTGTTGGCATAGAGCATCTTCACCAGACACACTACAGCAGTGCAGCTGTGCTGTTGTAGTGCTTCTAGTGTAGATGAGCCCAGAATGTTATAGAAGTTCCTTTGCAAAGCCTGTGTTTCTTTGCCTTTCACATGGTCCTCCAAGAGTTTAATTATAAACGAGAAAGTCCACAAGGGTGAAGCTTTGGAGAAAGCATGCACAGGCGAACAGGGAGGTTTGGGAGTTTCAGTGCAGGTTACAGGGCCAAGAGCAATTGGACCCCTGTCCCACATCCCAAGAAGAGGTGCCAGCAAAGTCTACACTGAGAACATTGGGTCCTGGAAGCAAGAAATGGAAACAATGACCCAACTCAGCCAAAACCCAGCAGACTTGAAAGTCTGGGGGATCCAAAGGTTCATTCCAATATAGCAAGCTGGTGACCATCCACCTAGTGGGGACTGAACTATGACATCCCCCAGACAAAGTAAAAAGATTAGAAATTAACCCTCCCACCAAAAATCCATGTTTCTAACTTATTTTCAGAAGAGAATGGTTATCAGTCACTTCTGAGCTCTGGGAATGCAGCATTTTGAAACTAATTGTAATTGTGAAATCCTACTTTGTTTCAATCGGCAGCTCTCAGCAAACTTGGCAGCCCTGAGAGAACTCTGTCGTACAGGAGCAAATGTGAAATTGTGCTGAAGTATAATCCTCCCATGGTAAGCAGGGAGAAAAAGAAATGAAAAACAAATGTTAAAAAACAAGAGATGAATTGTAGTCTAGAAATAGAGCTGTGAGTGATCTGGTATGACAACCAAAGATATGCACACCTTCCTGCTGCAGTTACTGCAGAGACCATGGGGAATTTAGTCCCAGGGTAAGGGGGTGCAGAAGTATCTTGGGTCACTCAATGACCTATTAGAGTGAAAATCCTCCAGTCCACCTTCCCTTGAAGGATACGATAATATCTATTGCAGGACTGATTGAAACAACAGAGCAATTCATATCTGGACACAAAATATATGGGAGAGGGAAGAACGAGTGGCAAGGTCTGGTTGCTGAAAAAAGAACTAACCGAAGTCTGTCACCATCTTGGTATTATTTGAAAAGACTATAAGACAAAGTTAACACCCAGTCAGCTATCCAGATTTCAAAATGTGTCACTCCAAAGGCTACTCATTTCTGATTGAAACCTCTGGTATGCATATGCGGAAGCTTTTACAAGCTTTAGAATATTACTGGACCCCAATGCCTAGAAGTTCTCTTGATTACAAAGAAGTGCATGGAAAAAATGTTAAAACTGTCCACATTCTTCTTATGCTCAAGCTGATATGCAGAGAATAATGTGGTGATAGTGACAAAGAGTCTATAAGGTGCTACAAGACTAACAGATTTTAGGGATCATGAGCTTTTGTGGGTTAAGACCCACTTCATCTGATGAATGTTGTGGAAATCTCCAGAGGCAGGCATAAATATGCAGGCAAGAAAGCAACGTAAATGCAATCAGTGGGGTGGTGAAGCCCCACTGATCAGTGTGGTGATAGTATTTCTGAACCACAGAGTCAGTAGGACTGTTTTGGACCGTATCACCAGAAACCAACTGGATCAGGGATCACACTCAAAAGAACAGTCTCTTCTCCACAAGCATAGCTTCTAAAGGGAACACATTCTTATTCAGTAACGTGTTCAATGTAATATGGAATTTCTCAAATTTGTGGTTTCAGGCTCCCCTTTTGCATTTGCTGTGCTTAATACAGAGCTAGGGGCTAGAGAGAGAGAGAAAGAGCGAGAGAGCGAGAGCGAGAGAGCGAGAGCAAGAGAGAAAAGGAGCAGATGGCCAAAAGATTACATTCCAACTAAATCCAGCACATGATTTACAGAGCATGTCATTCACCACACTGCACAACAAAAATCCACATCCGTTCCATGAACAAGACAAAATACCTGAAACCAGGTTTGGGTACCGGGAGAGAAACAGCGAGAAGCTACAGTTTAATTGGTGGCCTCCAACTAAATGTAACAAAAAAGCTTGCAACAATGTTTTGCCAGAATCAGCTCTTTTATATAAACCTTTTGTCCTGAATTATTTCCCTTCTCCCCACAAAAATTAAAACAACGCTATTATATTGGGGTCTCTCAGGAAGCTCTGGCCGTGTCCCTGACTGCACACAAAAGCAGCAGCATTGCAGTAGTTCAGACTTGCATTTAACTCAGTTTGTAAGTTTGTCTACACACAGAAGAATCAAACGTCCCTGCTCCATTATATAGCATTGTATGAGCGCACAGTGCTTTCCTTGCGAAAATAAAAGACAACTCCCCTGCTTATACTCCAAAATTAGACCCCATCACCAAACACTCTGCCTGCACACAGGGCCGGCTCCAGGTTTTTTGCGGCCCCAAGCGGCAAAAGAAAAAAACCCAAACACACCCTCAAGTTGTGGACCCGCCCCGGAAACGCTGCCGTGGCAGAGAGGGAGTCACCGCCTAAATACGGATGAAAGAGGCGGCGCACTGCCCCAATTACAGGCAGCGCACCACCCCAATTACAGACAGCCCCAAGCACCTGCTTTATTCACTGGTGCCTGGAGCCGACCCTGCCTGCGTATGGGAAGTGGCACAGATAGGACAGTATTGAAACAAAAAGAAGAATCCCCATTGAGAATAATCTCCATAATTTTTCAATTTTCCTTTTGTCAGAGGTCCAGGAATGTGGCCTGCCCCCTGACTCAGTAGTTCTAAACCTTTGCTAACTATTGTACCTCTTTCACGAGTCTGATTTGTCTTGGGTACCCCCAAGTTTCACCTCATTTAAAAACTATTTTCTTACAAAATCAAACATACAAAGCGTAACAGCACACTATTACTGAAAAATTGCTTGTGTTTTCATTTTTACCATATTATAAAATCATTGGGATAAATATTGTACTTACATTTTTGTAGAACAGTATAAAGTCATTGTATGAAATTTTAGTTTGTACTGACTTTGCTAGTGCTTTTTATGTAGCCTGTTGTAAAACTAGGCAAATATCTAGATCAGTTGATGTACCCCATGAAAGACCTCTAGGCACCCCCAGTCATACACACACCCCTGATTGAAAACCACTGCACTGACCCACCAGCATATGCCCCATGCTTACAAGTTCTTAGTACTTTTCTATCTGTGACCACACAGATTCTATCTTTAAAAGAATTCCTACTCTTTGAGATCCCGCACTAGTGTCTGTACCAATTATATCACAAATGTTTCTTCCAAAATACAATACGAAAACGAAATTAGGGAGAACTATCTAAGAAGCATCCAGCTTAAAAACACACCAGATGTGACAAGGTTATAAAAAGGTTAAGATGAAATCAACTAGTCTGGACTAAAGAACCCAAGTCCTGCAAATTCTGGCAATGACCTTCTGTTACTAAGATTCTATGACAAAAATCTCACTTAGGGCTTGTCTACACTTACATTTCATAGCACTCTAACTTGCTGGCTCAGGGGCTAGAGATGGACCTTTGGTATGACCCAGTATGGTCATTCTTACGTAGATATAAGCAGAGCCCCTTGAAATTTCTTTTTTAATATAATTATTATTTTTAAGGAAATATCTTGTTATTTTGTTTTATGTCCCCTGAAAGGAATCCGGGAGACCCAGAGGCAGCTGGAGAGCAAGCCCATCCCAGCATGGAAGGCAGGGCTTGGGGACAGTGGGGAACTGGAGACAGTCCTGTCCTCACCAACTGCAGGCTCCTGTCAGCACTGGGCTTGGCTCTGTTCTCCTAACACATGGGGTTGCCAGGCTCATCAGGTTTGACCCAGCTGTCCTGCTGTCATGATGGGAGGGGCAGCCGTGCCACACACAAGCGGCGTTGTGACCCTGTGCACCGGGTCGCAACACCACTTGCTACAGTTTGCCTCCTGCCTCTCTAATGACAGGGGTCTGGGCAAGCCAAACCTGGGTGGCGTTTTGTTACACAATTTCTTAATTTCGTTGTGTTTCACATTCGTGAAAAACACAGGGCTCCAGTTATGAGTTATGTGAAATGCTGCTGTGTTAGGATTCTGGCTGCATTGAAGTTGTGGGAATTTTACATCATGTGGTCTCATCTTATTCCTTCGGCTACCTGATGTTACAATCATTAAAATTAAATCCAACTCCAAAACATTAAGATTCTTCTTCTAGTACTGCTATTTGAGTTGCTGTCCTCAGAATGAGAAGCCTTTAAAACACTTTAAAAATAACCTTTCAAATGTTTCCCTATACTCTGATGTATAAGAAAAAAAATCATACATGCCTGACCTTTATGTTTTAAAGAGCAGACACATCAAGTTAATACAGGGATCAATAGATGCTCTTATTGAGGTCAGACACTAATCTACTACAAATAGTTACCGTATTTTTCGTCTTATAGGACGCTCCGTCCTATAAGACGCCCCCTCATTTTTTAATACAAAATCCGGAAAAAAAAAAAAAAAAAAAAAAAGCGCCTCGCTCTCCCGTCTCCGCCACGCGGGCGGGCTGCCGAGGTTCCCCCCTCCCCGCCGCGGGCGGGGACGGGAGAGCGAGGCGCTTTTTTTTTTTTTTTTTTTTTTTTGCATTCGCCCTATAAGACGCACCAACTTTCCCCCCCCCCCCCGTTTTGGGGAAGAAAAAGTGCGTCTTATAGGGCGAAAAATACGGTAAGTATTTCTTAGTGAAAGTCTGCAAACAGAAAGCTACCAGATATACACTAGTACTGTGCCAATTATATAGTGCTGGAATGTTTAAAAATATTTTTTAACAAATTCTGCATTTAGAAATCCAGTTTTCTAGACTCAAAACAATTTCAGCCTCTCTGAAGACCAGTGGCTTAAAAATCATTCTGAACTCCCAAGACATGACATTTTTCCTTCTTATTTTTAAAGACAGAAGGGAACAGCCTTTAACTTTCTGTCCTTGTATGCCTTCCCGTGGGTTTGTATGGCCTGGCACCTAGCAAAATGGACCCTAGTTGGGAATTTCTAGAGTCACTAAATTACAAATAAATTCTGAATGGTCTCTGATGGATAGTCACAGGAAGAGGAAGGAACTACCGCTTGCCTGTATCAAATTCCATGTCTAAAATTTAATTATGACCGAAGTTAAGATTGTGTCATGGATATATAAAAATATCAATGATAAAATGGGAAGGGGCTGGGCAGATGCTGGGTAGCTGGGAGCTCCAGGCCACCCCTCATGCTGCCACCAGGGAGTTGCAGGGGGTCCCCCATGCCGCCACCAACAGCCAGGTAGCTGTGCGGTACCACCCAGTCTACAGCAGCTGGGGGCTTGAGGGGGACACTGCTGCTTTATGCGGCAGGTGTACCTCACAGCTCCCTGCCCCTGCAGAACTCTGCGGCTCCCAGCAGCTGCGGCTGAAGTCATGGAAGTCTTTGGAAGTCATGGATTCCATGACTTCTGTGACCTCTGTGACTAAATCATAGCCTTAATTATGACACCTGGATTGTTTTCTCTTGTGTTGGTCTAAATCTTTAAGGTCAAAAAAAGTCAATGTACTAACTTTAAATATAAAGTTCCGGGAGACCTAGTATAAACTAGAAAATTGGACTGACTTAACTACATTGCTCAGGGGCGTGAAAAATCCACACCCCCGAGTCATGTAGGAGTGGTAGGAGAACTCCTACCAGTAGGTCATGTCTGCACTGAAGCACTACAGCAGAATAGCAATGGCACTGTAAAATTTCAAGTGTAGACAAGGCCTTAGACTTTCACCCATTGTTTACTGAAATCACCACGATACTAGGTTGATACTGATCTTAACGGAGCTGCTCAATATTTTACTAAGTTTGGTCAATCCCCCTTCAAGAATGGGTCCACACAGAATTCTCTTATTTAATCTTGGGAATTTGTCTTACACATTAAATAATTTAACAACCAACCAGTGGGGCCACTGAACTATTGAGATGCTAAAGCAGCAGTCAAGGAGGATAAGGCCACTGCAGAGAAACTAAATGAATTCTTTGCATCTGTCTTCATGCTTCAGGATGTAAGGGAGATTCCCAAACCTGAGCCAGTCTTTCTACTCTTGATGGATCACTTGATGATTACCTGTTCTGCTCATTCCCTCCAGGGCACCTGGCACTGGCAAGTGTTAGAAGACAGGATACTACACTAGATGGACCTTGGGTCTGATCCGTAGGACCATTCTTAATTCTCCTCTGAAACTTCTCTAGGGCAACCAATTCCTTGTTACCACTGCCATACAAACAAAACCAAGCGTACGTATTTCATCCAACACATTGTTCTTCAGTTTGAAATAATGGGAGGGAAGTTAATTTCATACAGCCGATTTGAGCGTGTGCTGCCAGCTACTGACTAGACATTTTAAATTGGTATTAATGTTGTTGCTACCTAGAGACTTACAGGCCTCGATTCTTTGCAGGTTAAGTAAGATGGAATTAGTAGGCAAGATATGTGAAAGTTGTTTTACATTTATGGATGCTTGTTTGGAAGCGAGAGTTTAGTAGGTTATGTTATTAAATGTTTGTTCAGGTTTTATATGCTAACAAAAGTAAAAAAAGTTCAAGAAATACAAACGTCTTCTACAGTATTGTCATATATAAAATGCACACCATCTCTATGCCAGGGAATACACACAATATGCAAAGCCAACGTAGCTTATATCTAAAAAACAATGACAGATTGTCTGCTAACAAAACCCTTCTCATCCAAAAACCATTCCCTATTCTAGTACATACAAATCACATCATCAAGTTCAGATCCAAGAACTTGTTCCAAATCTATGAAAAAAGAGTTTGAATTATAAGGATATAGAAAGACCTTCAACTCCTAATTATCTAGTCTAGCGGGAGGCTCAAATTTAGAGACAGACAGACAATTTAAGGAATAAGGGGAAGTGACTTCTAGTTTGTCATAAGAACACAGGACTGCCAGTCCAGATGAGACCAGGGATCAATCTAGTCCAGTATTCTATCAGACTGCCCAGGAGACCAGATGCTTCATAAGATGATGTAGTGAATCCTGCAGCTGCTTATTTTCTTTCTAACCCCCTATTACTTTGAGGTTGGCTTATTCTCTGAAACAGGACTATTTATATGATCTATCATACCTAATGTAACTTTGGCTTTTCTCTTTATCCATAGATATCAAATCCATTTTAATCCTAATAAATTTATGGCCTCAGTGATATTTTGTGGCAATAAACTCAACAGATGATCAGTCATGTCATATACATTTCCTTTATCAGTATTAAAGTGTTGCACTTAAATTTCACTGAGTCAGTGTTCATTTTACAAGGGTAAACAGGAACACAGTTTATCTTCCCTATATCATTCATTATTTTATATACCTCTATCATATCCCCTCTCATTCATCTTGTTTCTTTACGTAAATGTCTCTTTATTCTGCTTATCAGCATTCACCTTTGATCATCCTTTATTTCTATGATATCCTTGTGAAGACAGAGTGGCACATTTCAGATAAGAAAATTCAGTAACTTTATATAACGGCATAATATTTTCAGTGTATTTATCCCATTCCTTATATATTACCATATTTTATTTACTTTTTTGACTGCCATCACACACAAAACATAGAAAACAGCCAGGTATCACTCTGGACAGCTCTATGAAAACTGGAGTGATTATACTTTATTTAGATCCCAGTAATTAAAATGAGTAGTTGAAGATATTTCTTCTGAGGTGCATTACCTTACATATGGCAACAAAAAATTGTATCTGCCTTTGTGTTGCCCATTCACTTGCTTGATTAGATCCTCTGAAGTTCTTCACATTCTTTACTAGCCTAAATAATTTTCTGCCATCTGCATGTGTTGCCACCACTTTGCTCACCCATTTTCCTGAACTTGGTAAGTATATTCTACACCACAGATCCTGGTATAGAACCTTGTGATGCCCTATTTAACTTCCCCAACCCATGACAAAAATTGATCATTTCTTATTTTCCATCTCAAACAATTCCTAATTCATGGGAGTATTTTACCTTTCACCAATAACTGTTTATTTTCCTTAACTTTATGAGGGAACTATGTCTATGGGCCTTTTGAAAATCCTGATTGAATAAAGAGAACCAGATGCCATAATGTGTATCCTGCTGAGCCTCCTAAAAATATTTTTTAAATAATATAATTCCATTGTAAATTGATAACTATATCTTAGTACATTTTCTTAATGTAAATGAGATTATTAGATCCCTTTAGAATTTAAAGCCCAGATGAGAAATCTTTTGTGGTCTCAAACACAAGAAATCAAGATTTTATCCTTGAAGCACGGTTGGGAAAAAAGATCCATTTGGAAAATAGAGGTGTCGAGTTTTTGAGACTCAATTCTCACTACAGAGGTTAAATAGAGGCCCTGATGCTACAAAAATATTTTGCAATGAAAAAAAAATGATGCTTCTGATTTATTACCTGCCTAGTTAAAAGTGATATAAAAAACAATTCTATTTTCTGGAATAATTTTGTTCAGAAATCAATTAGAATCACAAAATATGAAAGTGTTCAGAAAGCCTACGCTGATTAAATCAATTCAGACAGTTGAAGGGACATCTGGGACTGTGTTTATAGGTTAATCCACTACTAGATTTGATTCAACTCAGTGATACACAGTTTTTCTTGATTGAAAAAAAGTTTGATATGGCACTCTGATTTTCCCCACTACTAGCTAGAGATCTCCACTATATGAAATATTGCTTGAAGTGATTCAAAATATTTATAATAGACTAACATTCCACAGGTGAGGAAATTTCAGGAGTTAGATTATTAAGCATCTCCTTGTGGAATTCTTGCAGATTTAATTTTCTACAGAAGCTGTTTTTTTAAACTGAAGTATTTAACAATCTTGTTTAAAAATGCAAACAGTATTAATACTATCTGAATCTTTGGACAACAAAAACCAACAGTGAGATAGATTTAATCATCCCCCAACAACCATGCTGAAAAATTAGTTTCCAACATTGATGATGGCCATTTGAATGCTAACACTATTTTTTTTTTTTTACTTTTGTTCCGCCTACAGGACTAAGCTAATGATTTTATCTACAAAGAGTGGATAGTCATGTGACATGCAGTCATTCCATTCATTTGAAAAGATACAGGAATAAAACTATGAAGTTATGGAAGTTAGATACTTGAAAGGATATTTGACCAGCAAAGGGTTTTGCTACTATCCTTCAAAATTAGTACTGGTACTTTTGTTTCCACTGCATAATCTTGTGTGCATGCGCAAACACACTCACCCACTGGGAGTGTAGTTGTACACAAGTGACATTCTACCTTTGTCTAATAGTCTCTACAAAAATATTTATAGTTTTTGGAGACAAGTTTCCATAGTTTCAAAAAAGCAAACAATGTAGCTTAGGAAAATAACTAAATTCAAATACATAACAGGATTAAAATCTATTATTTAAATCAAGATTTCCTGCTTGCTGAGCATGATTAAAATTAAAATTAAAAATTGGTGATTTAAATCAATTCATCCTGCTATTAAGTGTCCAACTCGGGCCTCTCGCTCTCACAGCCAGACTGTCTAAAACTTGACAGTTCTTCCTGGGTAACATCTACGATACTCCCTCTCCTATCTAGCCACACAGCTAAAATTCTTAGCCAAGGTCTCAGCTCACTTGCTGCAACACCCTTCCCTCTGGCCTTGAAAAATGGAAACTTTCCCTGCTTATATCCATTCTGAATGCAGCTGCAAAGATCATTTTCGTAGACCAGGGGTCAGCAACCTTTCAGAAGTGGTGTGCAGAGTCTTCATTTATTCACTCTAATTTAAGATTTTGCATGCCAGTAATACATTTTAATGTTTTTAGAAGGTCTCTTTCTATAAGTCTGTAATATAGAACTCAACTATTGTTGTATGGAAAGTAAATACGTTTTTTTTTAATGTTTAAGCAGCTTCATTTAAAATTAAATTAAAATACAGAGCTCCCCAGACCGGTGACCAGGACCCAGGAAGTGTGAGAGTTACTAAAAATCAGCTTGCGTGCTGCCTTTGGCATGCATGCCATAGGTTGCTTACCCCTATCGTAGACAGGTCCTTTGACCATGTCACCCCTTTCTTTGAATCTCCCCACTGACTCCCTTTTCTCTATCACAACAAACAAAAGCTGCTTGTCTATTTTCAAGACCCTTCAGCCTACCTCCTCCCTTCCAATCACCTCTCTTTCACCATCAAGCTGTCAATGCTCAATCATCTCTGATCAGCCCACAATGCCAACTTCCATTATGCACTTGATCCATTTTCAAATAAGCACTTTCCTGCTTTCTCCCATGCTGTCCCATACACTTGAGAAGCACTCCCTGTAAAGATCAAAGTTTCTTCATTCTCATCCTTAAAACTCCAGGTGGTCTACAAAAAAAAAAACCTAGACAAGGGTTAGCCTATTGGTGTGCAGATATCACTGCCTGTCATGCTGACTAGTAATGTTTCATGTTTTCTTGTAGCCAGCCTGTGTCTATCCATCTGCTGTTGTCTTAGCCTTACATTGTAAACTTCCTTGTTTTTGTTCTCACTGTGTACAGAAGCAAGGACAACGGGGCCCTGGACCATGACTAGTACTCCCAGACGCTGTGGCAATACAAATCCTGAAAAATAATATTCTTCCACTCACCTCAATTGTGTTTTGAGTAAATACAAACAGAATTTTGGCTCAAATTCCAGATCCACAAGACCCCGGTCTTGATAACTATATGTTTATTCCTTGCTTCATTCCCTGCTCAGATCATCATAATACATGCTATTTGTACAATACTACCCTTGATGCCATGTCCTCACTATGTTCCACCCTAGCTGTATTGAAGCTATCACAGGTATATCTCCCCATGTTACAATCTCCCCTTCATTTGGTGTGTAGACATACCCTTAGTGAATTGACAGAACATGTTTTTTTCCCCCAGCTATAGAGAGTTAAGGTGTTCATAGAATACTCTTATTCCCTTCAGTGAGGTTACTACCTCCTTCCCCAACTTCATAAACTTCTAGATTGGTGTATTTTTTGACTTATAGTCACGAATAGTGCAATCGTACATAAAATCATAGGACTGGAAGGGATCTCAAGAGATCTTCTAGCCCATTCCCTTGCACTCAAGGCAGAACTAAGTATTACAGGCAAGACTAAGTTATTACTTGTTAAGTTTATTTTGGACTAAGATACACGATTAACATACACAACATTGACTGTTTTTATCCCTCTAAAATTGTAGGGGTTGGACATGATGTGGCTTTCTTAAGATTTGCCCCCATTACTACTGTCAGTCCTCACCAATAGGTTTCATAAACCTCAAGGCCTGAAGGGATCATTAGATCACCAGACCTCCTCAGGTCAGAGAACTTCACCCAGGTTTCCTAACTTTTTCTGAGAAGGAAGAAGGTAAATACACACTGATATTTTGAGATGCTTTTAAATCATGAGAACACAATTTCTTCTGAGATTTACTCTAAAACAGGGGTCTCCAAACTTTTCAGCCCGAGGGCCGCATTAACTATCAAATAGGAGTTCGGGGGCCGACAAGATAAGAGGGCGGGGGCGGGGGGGGGGGGAGGCGGGTGTAAGAGGGCTGGGGGGGGGGGCAGGGCCGGCGACAGGAATTTTGGGGCCCCGTACGGCAGACCGTACGGGGCCCCCCCCGGTCTCCCGCCGCCCGCGGGGCCCCCCCCCCCGCCAGTCTCCCACCGCCCGCGGGGCCCCCCCGCCAGTCTCCCCCCGCCCGCGCCCCCCCCCCGCCCGCGGCCAGTCTCCCGCCACCTGCGCTCCCCCCCCCTGCCTCCCGCGCCCCCCCCCCCCGCCGATCTCCCGCCGCCCGAGGGCCCCCCCCCGCCGGTCTCCTACCTCCCGCGCCCCCCCGCCAATCTCCTGCCTCCCGCGCCGCCTCCCCCCCCCCCGCGCTCTCGCTCTTCTTGCCTTCCCCCCCCCCGCGCTCTCGCTCTTCTTGCCTTCCCCCCCCCCGCGCTCTCGCTCTTCTTGCCTTCCCCCCCCCCCCGCGCTCTCGCTCTTCTTGCCTTCCCCCCCCCCCGCGCTCTCGCTCTTCTTGCCTTCCCACCCCCCGCGCTCTCGCTCTTCTTGCCTCCCCCCCCGCGCTCGCGCTCTCGCTCTTCTTGCCTCCCCCCCCGCGCTCTCGCTCTCGCTCTTCTTGCCTCCCCCCCCCCCGCGCTCTCGCTCTCCTTGCCTCCCCCCCCCGCTCTCGCTCTCCTTGCCTCCCCCCCCCCCGCTCTCGCTCTCCTTGCCTCCCC
This sequence comes from Sternotherus odoratus, assembly GCA_032164245.1. Lineage (NCBI taxonomy): Eukaryota > Metazoa > Chordata > Testudines > Kinosternidae > Sternotherus > Sternotherus odoratus. The sequence continues at coordinate 105,739,318 of JAVMKO010000007.1, forward strand.
CCCCCCCCGCTCTCGCTCTCCTTGCCTTGCCTCGGGCCCGGGCCCCGGCCCCGACTCCACTCTTCTCCGCCGGCTTTGCCTCGTGCCCCGGCCCCGGCTCCACTCTTTTCTGCCGGCTCCGCCTCGCCTCGTGACCCGGCCCCGGCTCCGCCTCCACTCTTCTCCCCCGGCTCCGCCTCCGCTCTTCTCCCCCCCCCCCCGCCACTCGCCTCTTACTGACCCCGCCCCTCTCCTTTGGCTGAAAATTAGAACACGGGCCTCAATTGGCCCCCGGGCCGGACTTTGGACATGCCTGCCGTAGACAAAAAGATCTCCGCGGGCTGGATGAGAGGGCCTCGCGGGCCGCATCCGGCCCGCGGGCCGTAGTTTGGAGACCCCTGCTCTAAAAGAACAGGGGGGTTAGATGGTTTTTGAAGCAACAGAGTGACAAGCTTTTAGTCACTCAATTAATATTGGCAAAACTGCATATTTGCTAGAAAATAAAATAAGAATGCAACCGGCTTGCCCAGTTTTTCTACAGCACTCCCAATTAACAATAATTCATTTTGCTGTAGTTTTTATAGTCTATAAACTACCCATATTTCTAACTTGATAACATTTGAAAACCTTAGAAACAGTCACCTAATGTACAGCAAGGAAAAGTTCTTTTAAAAGTAGTATTTATTTCTGGTTGTGCAATTGAAGGAGATACAAATCATTTCTGCCCAACAGCTGCTTTGAACTGAGCAGTGAGGCCAGGAACAAAATCTCTAATTCAATCACTGAGATTATGAGATGTTAATCCTACTGATGCTGGCAACACAAAGACAACTCTACCAGGTGACCTGGTTCCCCAAACACATGAGAGGAATTTGAACAATAATTTAGCAATGTTTCTTTCTAGAATTCTGATCAGTGAACAAGGGTAATGAAATATACAAATTAAAATGTATAAAAGAGCAAACCTGGATGTCAAGTCATCTGACAAAAAAAGTGCTGTACCAGAATTTATTTGTAGCCAAAGTGGGTGAGTTTGTTTCTTAAATTATGTTGTCCTTTAAGACTTTCCTTCAGAAGAAATTTCTGATTAGATTTTGTTTAAATCCCTTTGTTTTCAGGACTTTCCTGCTTATGAGAAAACCTGACAGACAACCCAGCAGACCAAAGATTTAAATATATGAAGATACACCTCTCTCATAGAACTGCAAGGACCTTGAAAGGTCATCAAGTCCAGTCCCCTGCCTACACTAGCAGGACCAAGTGCTGTCCCCTGACAGATTTTTTGCCGCAGATCCCTAAATGACCCCCCTCAAGGATTGAACTCACAACCCTGGGTTTAGCAGGCCAATGCTGAATCTACTGAGGCCCCCGCCCCATTCCACTGAAACATTTCACTGGTTTAATGCCAAGATAGATAGCCTCTCCAATCCCGCATCAGTGCCAGGATTAAAGATGAGATATCTAATGACCTTTCAGAGACAGAAAGAGGAGATCTGTATCAATGACAAAAGAAAGATTCCCAGATTTTGAATGAGACACATCACACTTGCCTCAGGCTCTGGAAGGTTACATCCTCTGGGCACTTATTTACTGGATCTAACAGTACAGACACCTGACTTCAGAGCTGAGAAGTCCCCAGGGGTAAAAAGTTTTAAATATTCTAAACCAGAGGTCTCCAAACTTTTCAGCCCGAGGGCCGCATTAACTATTAAATAGCGGTTCGGGGGCCGACAAGATAAGAGGGCGGGGGGGGGGGGAGGCGGGTGTAAGAGGGCTGGGGGGGGGGGGCAGGGAGGGCCGGCGACAGGAATTTTGGGGCCCCGTACGGCAGACCATACGGGGCCCCCCCCGCCAGTCTCCCCGCCCCGCCCGCCGCCCCGCCAGGCCCCCCCCCGCCCCCGGCCAGTCTCCCGCCACCTGCGCTCCCCCCCCCCTGCCTCCCGCGCCCCCCCCGCCGATCTCCCGCCGCCCAAGGGCCCCCCCCCCCCCGGTCTCCTACCTCCCGCCCCCCCCCCCCCGTCTCCTGCCTCCCGCGGCCCCCTCCCCCCGGGTCCCCACCCACCCCCCCAACTGACCCACCCAGCCCGGTCTCTCACCCCAAAACCTCCTTTCCTCCAACCCCCCCCCCCAAATGACCCACCCAGCCAGGTCTCTCACCCCAAAACCTCCTTTCCTCCAACCCCCCCCCCCCAACTGACCCACCCAGCCAGGTCTCTCACCCCAAAACCTCCTTTCCTCCAACCCCCCCCCCCCCAACTGACCCACCCAGCCAGGTCTCTCACCCCAAAACCTCCTTTCCTCCCACCCCCCCCCCCCAACTGACCCACCCAGCCAGGTCTCTCACCCCAAAACCTCCTTTCCTCCCACCCACCCCCCCCAACTGACCCACCCAGCAGGGTCTCTCACCCCAAAACCTCCTTTCCTCCCCTCCCACCCCCCCCAACTGACGCACCCAGCAGGGTCTCACCCCAAAACCTCCTTCCCTCCCCACCCACCCCCCAACTGACCCACCCAGCAGGGTCTCTCACCCCAAAACCTCCTTTCCTCCCACCCCCCCACCCCCAACTGACCCACCCAGCAGGGTCTCTCACCCCAAAACCTCCTTTCCTCCCACCCCCCACCCCCAACTGACCCACCCAGCAGGGTCTCTCACCCCAAAACCTCCTTTCCCTCCCACCCCCCCACCCCCAACTGACCCACCCAGCAGGGTCTCTCACCCCAAAACCTCCTTCCCTCCCACCCACCCCCCAACTGACGCACCCAGCAGGGTCTCTCACCCCAAAACCTCCTTTCCTCCCACCCCCCACCCCCAACTGACCCACCCAGCAGGGTCTCTCACCCCAAAACCTCCTTTCCTCCCACCCACCCCCCCCCAACTGACGCACCCAGCAGGGTCTCACCCCAAAACCTCCTTCCCTCCCACCCACCCCCCCCCAACTGACCCACCCAGCCCGGTCTCTCACCCCCCCAACTGACCTGCTCAACCCGGTCTCTCCCCACAGACCGGTTCGCTGCGTGGCTGTGCGGCGCGTCCCGGCCCCAGCTCCCAGCCGTCCCTGCAGCCGAGCACGTGGCGCGTCCCGGCCCCAGCTCCCAGCCGTCCCTGCAGCCGAGCACGTGGCGCGTCCCGGCCCCGCGGCTGGCGGCGGCGGCCGAGCGCGCGGCGCTTCTTAGGCCCCGCGGCTGGCGGCGGCGGCCGAGCGCGCGGCGCTTCTTAGGCCCCGCGGCTGGCGGCGGCGGCCGAAGCGCGCGGCGCTTCTTAGGCCCCGCGGCTGGCGGCGGCGGCCGAGCGCGCGGCGCTTCTTAGGCCCCGCGGCTGGCGGCGGCGGCCGAGCGCGCGGCGCTTCCAGGCCCCGCGGCTGGCGGCGGCGGCCGAGCGCGCGGCGCTTCCAGGCCCCGCGGCTGGCGGCGGCGGCCGAGTGCGCGGCGCTTCCAGGCCCCGCGGCTGGCGGCGGCGGCCCGCACGGCGCTTCCAGGCCCCAGCGCGGAGCCAAAAATATCTCCGCGGGCCGGATGAGAGGGCCTCGCGGGCCGCATCCGGCCCGCGGGCCGTAGTTTGGAGACCCCTGTTCTAAACATATCTAAGAACGTTTCTGTGAAGCGTGGCACATCAAGAATACAAGATGTTGTGGTGTGGTAGAGTCAACGCACTCATTTGGCCTGAGCTGTGTAACTCACTTGCAGCTTCACAACCCAGGCAATGGTGCCAACCCACCCTTCCCACCCCCAAAAAAGCATGCCAATATATTACACCCATATATTACATACACAGAAATGAAGTTCAAAGATTATTAAGAATGTAAAGTCAAGCTGTGCATGAGGCAGGGGTCCTGTGGAAAAAATAGCGTGCAATCATGTAATTAAAAACTGTATCATAATGCATACACAAGGGGGCCGAATTAAGATAGTACAGGTAACCTTAACGTTGACATTTCCTAACTAGAATGCTTGACTTGGTGACCTTACTGTTCTTTTCACATAGTTTGACTGTGTGTGTAATTTCTTAGGTTTTAAAAAGTAGACTGAAAAAACAAATTGTGTCATATTGACACCCACATGGATCAGCAGCAGCACTGGAACCTTTTGATCCACCACATCAACCGCTGTCACTTCACTTAATGGAGTAACTGGTAGCAGCAGTAGGTTGTCGCCCTCCAGCATTAAAAAAGATGGGACACTTGTCCAAGGGATTTCACAGATATGTGCTGACAGCAGAGTCATTCCTCTGCTAAGGAGTATGTTCTAGTGGGCAGAGACTCTTTGGACCCTTCCCTTTACACATGATCCCTTCTCCCCCTCCCTTCCAACTTGCCCCTGGTCCAAATTCTGTCTCTTGTCCACCCCTAACTCTCCATCCTGGTCCACATTCTCCTCACCTAGTCAGTCCCAGTCTCTACTCCTCAGGCTTCTCGTTCCAGCCTCCTTGCCCAGCACTAGTCTCATTCTTCCAGACTGTCCATCCCAGTTACCTTGCCCTGCCAATCCCAGTTACCCTCCCAGTTTCCCATTCAAACTGTTTCCCCGTCTCCCAACCTCCATTTGCAGCCCCTTCCCACCTGCTCCCAGTCCCAATTTCTCTCCGGAGGGTACTCATCAAATCTCAATTACCTCCTCACACTTCCTTGTCCCAGTCTCCCGACTGCTTATCCAATCTCAGTCTTCCCCCTTCACCTCCTAGAGCACCCCTTTTTTACCTCCAATCCCAGTCTCCTTGCTCAACCAGTCCCAGAACTCCTACCCCAACTCACAGTTTATTGAAGTTTCAGCTTCCCCACCCCATGATCCTTCATCTTAATCTACTTCCCCTGAAGGTCTGGCTTCTGCCTCCTCTGCATTCAAATCAAGACACTTCCTCCTCCACACCATCTGGGCCCAGCTGGGGAACCATTTACAGTACAGAAGAGACTGGCTGCATGCTCAGTTCCAGTGCCTGTATCCAGCACAGCCCACTTTAGCCCAGACCTGCAATTGCAGGAAAGTCCTGTTGAGCCCTGGGCTGGGGCATACTCAGACCAGAAGGAATTTAGGGGGAACTTAACTACTAAAAATCGAGGAAGCCTCTGCTGAGCACATTCAAACCATGATAAAGATTTGCAAAATAAATGGCCACATTTAAGTGGATTTTCACAGGAATGGCAACAGGCACATCCCTTATACCAAAGCCCCCACCCCCGCTTTGCCAAATTTCAAGCCCCTGCTCCAAAGCATGGGAGTGTACAAGCCTTCCGAAGAAGGTCACCCAAGTTCTTTTAACATGGGCAAAACAATGTATTTTCACTAGCCTCATTCTTGGGAACAACTGAACCATTGTGGCTCAGATTTTTTTAGAAACTTCAGCCTGAGGCAGACCCCCAGCATGGAAAATATCAGCCCAAACAGTCAACGTTTGGCAAAGTTATAAGCAACTGAAAACAGGGTCTTCTAATGGGAAGTGCCAGGCAGTGCTACTAGGCCTATGAATTATTTTATTTTGAGTAAATTATATTGCAATTCAACAGAAGAGACCTCCCAACTGAGCCCATAAGTTCTCGGACATGAAGTTACAGCTATGGATACACAACACTGACATCTTCCTGAGTGTCCTTGCCATAGGCAAGTCTGTACATATTATATATTGAATTAAGATACCTATAAACAAAAAAACTTGGGATTTGACTTTTACTTTTCTAATGTATAAAATGAAGTTGAATCCCAATTTTTTCTTAAACAAAACAGCAAGTGTCACGAACGATACCTGTAAACATTATGGAAACAACCACAGAACAAGACACCAAAGTTTTTTCACTTACCACTGTACTATGGCAACTGATAATCTCTTAGGGGAAAAGCAGCAGCTGCTTTATTTTTCAGAGCAAATAATGAACAAGCAGAAGGCCCTAAAATAGCAGCTTACTTTGAATGTTGACATCATCAACACATTAATAAATGTCTTGATACCTCAAGTCTGAAATACTAAAATTAATTGCTTTAGTTTATAAGAGAAAAAAGCAATAATATTAGTGACAAAAAATAAACCGACTCTCTGCTTGACACTGAAAACGCACAGGGCACTACACTTAGCACAATGGTTATTGCTAAGGCAGCGAATCATTCAAGATCAGGGAAGTTACAGCTCCGTGAATGTTGCAGCAGCAGGTGTAGCTAACCCCATGGCCACCTCAGCAGCTGGGAAAGCCCCAGAGCCAGTTGGCCTGGCCACTGCTCTGGCAGCCCCAGGCTACTGGCTCCAGGCCATCCCCCCCAGTCCGCCCTACCCCCAGTGGCAGCAGTTGGGCCCCAGGCCATCCCACCATGCCCCCCCAGGAGTGGCAGTCCTCAGGAGTGCTCTCTTCCCAGCAGATAAGATTTAGTCACAGGTATTTTTTAGTAAAAGTCATAGAACACAGGGGTGTGACTTTTTATTTATTGCCTGTGACCTGTCCATTACTTTTACTAAAAATACTCATGACTAAAATGTAGCCTTAGTTACGGCATAAAGAAATGAAAAGTTACTGACTTGTACGTGGAGCTCTTCGGCTTGGTCAACTCTTAAAAGCTACATTGACATAGCAACATTGATCAAGAGGCTGTGAAAAAACAACACCCCTGATTCACAGAGCTATGCCAACCTAACCCCAAGTGTAGATGCAGCTAAGCCAACAGAAGAATGCTTGCATTACTTCCCCTCATTTAGGGAGATGATGTTCCTGTACTGGCCACAAACACCTTCCATTGATGATACACATTAAAATAAAGATTGAGAGTCTGCTCTCTAAAAAGAGCAACAGATTTGGCTCCGAAATCAACACTGTAGGTGTGAAAGTAGGTTGAATAGAGCTCATTGGGGCAGATTTAAGGTATTAGGAGTTACAATAATAACTCAGTTATGAGGTTGTTCCTAACTCTGAACACCACGTTATGGCTCTTTCAAGAGTTTACAACTGAACACTGACTTAATAGAGCTTTGAAACTTTACTATGCAGAAGAAAAATGCGGTTTTTAACCACCTTAATTTAAATTAAACAAGCATAGAAATAGTTTAATTACTTGGTCAGATTTTTTTTCCCCTTTATTTTCTTAGTAGTTTACATTTAACACAGTACTGTATTGTATTCGCCCTTTCTTTTACGTATGGTCTCTGTTGCTGCCTATTTGCTTACTTTTGGTTCCAAATGAGGTGTGTGGCTGACCTATCAGTACAATACTCCGGTATTCATAACTCTGAAGTTTTACTGCTCATCTTCCAAGCGTATCAGGAAGCTGCTTACATCTGACAAGCCACATCACGGTCCTCCTTAAAATCCTCCTTTGCTATGGTGCCAATAAGAATGTTGACAATACATAGACAGCTGATGTGCCTTTTATTGTCTCATCATTTCTTTGATCTCCCCTCCACAGTCTTTCTACTATCCACCTGCTGTTATTTGCCTTCTACACAGACCATAAGCTCTCTGGGGCAGGGACCATGTGTTACACAATCGTACAGCACTTAGCACAATGGGGCCATGGTTCATGACTGGGACTCCTAGGCATTACTGCAATACTAATAATAACCTGAGGATCTCTTTCTGAAACCTCTGATTGGTCACAATAGGGCTAAATATACATCTCTAAACAAAGAACAAGTCCAAGTTTTTGAGCTAACTCAATACTCTTTTGACATCTTTAGGGTCTACTTTGTCCTGATAAGTTTTGAGGTTTGGGGATAAGAATGGGAAATAGGTGGTTTCAGAATTCCACCCAAGGGAGGAATTTACGGTGATGATCTCCCAGTGTGCTACCATTGCTAAAGAGTATGGAGGGGATTTTACCTCTGCATCCAGTGCTGGTGAGACAGCTACTGGAAACTGTGGCCAATTCTGGTGGGCACATTTTAAAAAGCATGCTGAAAAATTACAGAGGGTTGTAGATAAAAAGCTAAACTGCACCTTAATCAAAGCCCAATTTGCCTAGTGACAAACTCAGTGACTAATTCAAAAATAAACACACCTCCAGCTGTATTTTGCATGTGCAAGTTTTTCCTCCCATGGTTTGTTTTCTTAATAGTTGATACTTGTTGACACACATTAATTTATGTGGCAACTACTTGTCAGAGGTAATTTGCATTTGGTTGTCCTCTATAACCCACATGGAAAATGTCATTAATTTAGAGTTAATGCTGCTGATGTGTATTCCCTTTTAAATGCTAATAATCAAAACTTAAATTAAGGCACTATTAACTACTAGAGCCACCTCAAGTTACATTTCTTGCAATTGAAAAGAAGCATCAACAATTCGTGTCCACCACCACCCACTTTGCACTTGGCGCTGTGCAGAAAGAGAGGCATGATCCCTGTCCAGAAGGCTTCCAGGCTACAAAAAATGAACATGCAGAAGTACTCAGACTCCTCACCTTTACAAGCTCTCATATTACAAGCTCTCATATACGGACAGTATAATGAATGGCAATCAGCATGGGCTAATGGAAAATAGATCCTGTCAAGCTAGACATATTTGATTGATAACGGTAATGTTGATGTAATATATTTAGACTTGTGTGGCATTTGACTTAGTACCGCATGACTTTTTGATTAAAAAATCAGAATAAGACCAATATGGCACATGTTAAATTCATTAAAAACTGATGTCAAGAATCAGAGAGGTAGCCGGGTTAGTCTGGAATAGCAGAGGTAACAGAGAGACCTGTGGCACCTTAAAGACTAACTAAAGTATTGAAGCATAAGCTTTCGTGGGCTAATACCCACTTTGTCGGAAGACTGATTAATCTCAAAATTGAAATAAGTGAGGAATCATCACTTGGCATGTGTGTTTCTAGTGGGGTCCTGCCACAATTGGTTCTTGGCGCTAGACTATTTAAAAAAATTTTACCAGTGACCTGAAAGAAAGCATAAAACAACTAATAAAGCTCGTAGATGATGCAAAGATTGGTGGAGTGGTAAATAAGAAAGAGGACAGGTCACGGATACAAAGTGATATGTATCATCTGTGTTTTAATTAAGCTTGGCAGAATTCATATTTTTATATAATTTTGACAGCTAATATTGATGTTTCTTTTAAGCATTTGTTATTGATTTAAATTTTCAGTTGTGCAAAATTATGGGTTTAAGCATTTTTTTCTATTTAAGTTTTCACAGTTGCCAGGAAGCATAGGAGACACTAGGAAAGTCCAGACAATAGTTATTCAATGACAGTAGATGTTGACATTCAAATAATTTTATAAAACATTAAACACACAAACTGCCATTCCATGTTAAAATATACAAAGTAAATATCCTTAAACCAAATAAGTTCTCAAGTAACATTTCTTATTTTGCTTAGCAGTAAATTTCAATTAAAGGAAATAGTGTGTGTACAGGGAAATCAACGTTTACTGACATCTATATATATAAAAGTCAAATGGTGTGTGCGTGCGTGCGTGCATGTATGTTCTCTTACTCCTTTCACACCGTTTGAGCTAGAGACTTGAAATTTGGTACAGTTATAGGCTTTAGGGTCCTTATTAATTATTATTATTATTTAATCAGGGTAAGAGTCGAAAAAATTTCAAATCTCACCTCTGACGCCCCCCAGGGGTGAAATGCTTTAAAGCCCATTCACATCAGCTGGACAGCAGGTTAGAACCTGCTGTTCTCTGTGACATAGTTATGATGTAATAATACCCCCCTCCAACGGACCCCGCACTCGCTCAGCTCTCTTCCCCCCTCCTCCCTCCAACGGACCCGAGCAATGCTGAGATGTCTGAACAAAATTTGTATTAACAAAAAAAAAAAGGTAGTCTTTTTACATCCCAGTTTCCAATTACAAATACCCCGAGCAACGCCGGGTATTTTTGCTAGTGTATTGATAAAAAACCCAATCCTTCAAGCCTAATTTGAATGTAACCAATTATGAATGTATGCATCTGGGAACAAAGAATGTAGGCCTTACTTACAGGATGGGGGACTAGCCTCAGAAGCAGTGAGGATGAAAGATTTGGTGTCATGGTGGATAATCAGCTGAACATGAACTCCCAGAGCAGTGCTATGGCCAAGAGTGCTAAAGCAATCCCTGGAGAAACAGGAGAATCTTAAGTAGAAAGAGAGACTTTTTTCATCTCTGTTTGGCACTGATGCAACCACTCCTGAAATACTGTATCCGATTCTGATGTCCAAACTTCAAGAAGGAGGTTAATAAATTGGAGAGGATTCAAAGAGCCACAAGAATGAGTTAAGGCATGTTTTCGAATTCTAATTCTTTCAATCAGAGACTCAGAGAGCTCAATCTACTTATTTTACCAAAAAGAAGGTTGAGGGTGACTTGATAATCTGTTATTACCTGCATGGGGAACACATTTGATAATGGCATCTTCAGTCTAGCACACAGAGCTAACAAGATCCAATGACTAGCAATTGAAGCTAGACACATTCAGACTGGAAATAAAGATGCAAATGTTTAACAATAAAGGCAATTAACCACTGGAACCATTTATGTCAGACTGTGGTGGATTCTCCATCACTGGCGATTTTTAAATCATGACTAGATGTTTTTCAAAAAGTTCTGCTTTATTTCAACCAGTGCTATTGAACCTGAAAACAGAAATTAATTCACAGGAGTTCTAAACCCTGTGCTATGCATATCAGACTAGATCAGGGGTCTCCAAACTACGGCCCGCGGGCCGGATGCGGCCCGCGAGGCCCTCTCATCCGGCCCGCGGAGATCATTTTGGCTATTTAGGGAATTTTTGGCTCTTTTGAGCTTTTCGCTGGGACGGCTCCGCGCTGGGGCCTGGAAGCGCCGCGCAGGCCGCCAGCCGCGGGGCCGGGACCCGCCGCGTGCTCGGCTGCCGCCCCGGGGCCGGGACGCGCCGCGTGCTCGGCTGCCGCCCCGGGGCCGGGACGCGCCGCGTGCTCGGCTGCCGCCCCGGGGCCGGGACGCGCCGCGTGCTCGGCTGCCGCCCCGGGGCCGGGACGCGCCGCGTGCTCGGCTGCCGCCCCGGGGCCGGGACGCGCCGCGTGCTCGGCTGCCGCCCCGGGGCCGGGACGCGCCGCGTGCTCGGCTGCCGCCCCGGGGCCGGGACGCGCCGCGTGCTCGGCTGCCGCCCCGGGGCCGGGACGCGCCGCGTGCTCGGCTGCCGCCCCGGGGCCGGGACGCGCCGCGTGCTCGGCTGCCGCCCCGGGGCCGGGACGCGCCGCGTGCTCGGCTGCCGCCCCGGGGCCGGGACGCGCCGCGTGCTCGGCTGCCGCCCCGGGGCCGGGACGCGCCGCGTGCTCGGCTGCCGCCCCGGGGCCGGGACGCGCCGCGTGCTCGGCTGCCGCCGCCGGCCAGGGACGGCTCAGAGCTGGGGCCGAGACGCGCCGCACCGCCACGCAGTTACAGGGGGCGAAACAAGGAGCCACCCACTGCCAGGCGGCGAACCGGTCTGTGGGGAGAGACCGGGTTGAGCGGGTCAGTTGGGGGGGGGGGGGGAGAGACCGGGCTGGGTGGGTCAGTTGGGGGGTGGGTGGGAGGGAAGGAGGTTTTGGGGTGAGAGACCTGGCTGGGTGGGTCATTTGGGGGGGGGGGTTGGAGGAAAGGAGGTTTTGGGGTGAGAGACCTGGCTGGGTGGGTCATTTGGTGGGGGGGGGGGTTGGAGGAAAGGAGGTTTTGGGGTGAGAGACCTGGCTGGGTGGGTCATTTGGGGGGGGGGGGGTTGGAGGAAAGGAGGTTTTGGGGTGAGAGACCGGGCTGGGTGGGTCAGTTCGGGGGTGGGTGGGAGGGAAGGAGGTTTTGGGGTGAGAGACCTGGCTGGGTGGGTCATTTGGGGAGGGGGGTTGGAGGAAAGGAGGTTTTGGGGGGAGAGACCTGGCTGGGTGGGTCAGTTGGGGGGGGGTTGGAGGAAAGGAGGTTTTGGGGGGAGAGACCTGGCTGGGTGGGTCAGTTGGGGGGTTGATGTGTAGTGTTCATGTGTAATGTTCATGTGTAGTGAACAGGTGTTCATGTGTGGTGAACAGGTGTGGTGAACAGGTGTTCATGTGTGGTGAACATGTGTGGTGAACAGGTGTTCATGTGTAGTGTTCGTGTGTGGTGAACAGGTGTTCATGTGTAGTGTTCATGTGTGGTGAACAGGTGTTCATGTGTAGTGTATCAATGTGTTATTAAATAATAACTGAATAAAATAATATTAAATAAATAATTAAAAACAACATCCATGTTTTGATTCTTTTTTATTTGGACCTCGAGTGTGTTGTCGGCCCCCGAACTGCTATTTGATAGCTAATGCGGCCCTCGGGCTGAAAAGTTTGGAGACCCCTGGACTAGATGATCCCAGTGGCCCTTTCTGGCCTTAAATTCTATTAATCTGTTTCCACAATACAACTGACAATACACAAATTCAAATCCTTAACGCTTTGTGTTTGGGTGCAAATTCTAAATGCAGTCCCAGTCTTCTGAGCAGTAATAAGGAAACAGTTTCTTTTCAGGAAACAATGGATACCCAGAGAAGCACCTTGCGTGATCAAAACATGGCAATTAAAATATTACTTGAACCCATCCACACTGATATATCAAACCAAAAGGAAAATCTTGAGAGCAAACCACTTCCCATGGATCAGGAGCTGATTCAGGTGTGCACCTCACATTGGTAGAGGCATCCATGATCAGGATCTCTAAAGAAAAGGATGCAGATACTACAATTTCTGTGCATACCTGGTCCAATCTCTTGGAATCCACTTATCTGTGCTGTCTCTGATGGGTCAATACACAGATGTCAACCATCTTTGGAGTTGGACAAAGATCAAGGCTGGAGTGCTGCGTGACGTACGTACATGTTAACATGCTTCAGAAGTTTTGGCAGGTTTTTATTTATTATTGTATGATATAGGTTATTGTGTGACATCTTTGTTGTGGCTGGTAAGCCCTTGCTCTTGGAATCGTACACTACTCCTAGGAAGTCTATGCTTTCTATTGAAGTCAGTGCAGATTTGTCCTTGCTGATCTTGACACCCAGGATGGCAAAGATGCATGTACAGTCCTCTGGAATCTTTGACCTGTTGTGGAGAACAGCCAGTTCAACCAGTCGGTCATTCAAGTGCAGGTATACCTGGACTACTTGTCTCCTTAGGTGCACCACCACCACCACGAGAACCTTGGTAAAGACTCTTAGAGCCACGGACAGACCAGTGTTGGACCCTGTACTGACAGTGAGCGGTTCCGACCATGAATCTCAGGAATTTTCTATGTGCCAGTAATATCGTAGCATGAAAACAAGTATCCTGTATGTAGAGAGCTGAGAACCAGTCCATAGGATTCCATGAGGGGATGGTGGTGAACTTGAAACAAATAAAACAGACACAGAAGCCTAAAATGGGTTTACCACCCACCATTCTTTGGAATCAAAAAAAATAATGGGAGTAAAAGCCTTTTCCCCTCAATTCTTGAGCAATTTCTTCCACTGCTCCCAGTTGGAGTAGGGAGTCAAATTCTTGTTGAAGCAGTATCTCATGAGAAAAGTCCCTGAAGAGGGACGGGAAGGAAGTTGGAACAGTCTGAAAACTGGCTGGAATACCTCTTGTTCACAATCTTGAAGACTCACTGGTCCAACGTAATCCCAGACCAACCTTATTTGAAGTAAAGGCAATTGACAAACAGGGAAAAAAGGGGCTAGATTCACACATGGTCCATATGGGCTCTTGACTGTCCCATTAAAACTATTTCCTCAACACTTGTCTATGCTGTGGGGCTATGGAGGATGAAGTTGATGAGTGCAGCTGGTGGAACCATTGGTATTTGCTTAGTTGTTAGAAAGGACCTTCTTGGAATCATTGCTGGGGTCTGTATCTAAACAAGGATTGAGGCCTCAGTAGGTGATTTTAACACATAGGCACTGGGACTCATCCAGGGCCGGTGCTAGCCATTAGGTAACCTAGGTGGTCGCCTAGCGCGGCAGGAATTGGGGGTGTGGGTGGATTGGTGGCCTCAGCAGCAATTTGGCAAAAGCTCAATAACTGTTCTGCCGGCAGCGGCGATTCGGCAGCAGTTTCTCAGCAGTGAGGAATTTTTCTGCTTCGCCGCCTAGAGCAGCAAAAAGCTGGCGCCAGTCCTTGATTCATCCCTGGCAAGCAGAGACTTTTTCTTACAGCTTTTAACAAAGCGAGCACCTTGTCAGTGTTGAGGAGTCATTCCCTGGAAATAAAAGTGTGCCCCAAGAACCTCTTAATGCCAACTGGCAAGGGGCAAAGGGGGATTACGAATATCTTGAGCCTGATACATAAGTTCTAGTGCACCAAAGAATGCCATGTGAGGGCTCAAACGAAAGCCAGTGTGACACATTTCACAATGATCTGACATGTATGTAGAGACATGTAAGGAGTTAAGTAGACACTGAAAATACATTCTTGAAGCCTGTATCAAGGTACTGGTCACCAGCAAAGGTGAAAACAGCTTTTCTGTCAGACAAGAGATGTTTATCCATCTAGTCATTTACATGTAAATTAAGTATAGTCTCATTCACAATTGGTCTCCACATCACCAATCTGAACTGATCGTAAGTGAAAGAGCAGGGGGACTTCAGAAAACAATTATCAGAAAGAGAAAAACAGCGGGCTGGGGGAGGAGAAAACCCTATGTGGAGATTTAGATCAAAGGTTTGCTCTTCTATATTTGGGAGACAAAGGATGACCAGGCACCCTTCATTGAGGAAGTAAAACGACAGCAATTTTGCTTCATGAGAGGGGGATCTTGACCAGGCTTGGCTGAAAATGCTCAAGAGAATTTCAACTAAGGTAAGTTTATTTAGACAAGAGAGTAACTTGCCAACTCCGTCCACACATTTATTCAACTGACACCCTCATAGAACCTAATGACATCAGCCAGCCATCAGGGGCTCATTCACCTGCACATCTACCAATGTGATATATGCCATCATGTGCCAGCAATGCCCCTCTGCCATGTACATTGGCCAAACCAGACAGTCTCTACGCAAAAGAATAAATGGACACAAATCTGACATCAGGAATCCTAACATTTAAAAACCAGTAGAACACTTCAATCTCCCTGCTCACTCTTAACACAGATCTGCAGGTTACAATTTTAAAACAGAAAACCTTCAAAAAGATGTTGGAATAACACAATTTAGAAACAACTGTATTATGAATGTTGTGTAGTATGATTTTAAAAACTGTCTCAAACTGTACTTTCACTCCCTGTATATGAACTCTCAACCTCTAGCCTGGCATGCATCTTAAACTCATCTTTACCCTGCCACAGCTGGGCAAGGCATCATAGTGTCTGAGTACCCCTAAGGATCCTGGCCTCCTGTTTACCAGACATGTAAATGGCATAGATTAATACTGAACAATGGATGTGATAGCCATTAAGTGTTATCACCTGTGTAAGTGTATTGAAAGCCCCCCTCCCTTATTCACACCTGAGTATAAGAAAGGCCTCAGCCTTGCATGGAGCTGAGCCAGTTGTTTGGGTAATAACCCCTCTGACTCCTATTGCTTGCAATAAATCTTGTTTTCCAGAAACCTACTGCGTCACGCCTGTCCTTTGAGAGAGATTGGGATTAAAGCTCCAACGGTAAAAGCAGTTTTTGCAACAAAGAGACTCCAGAAGCTGCTGAACTGGAATTCATTTGCAAAATTGGACACTATTAAATTAGGGTTTAACAGAGACTGGGAATGGCTGGGTCATTACACAAATTGAATCTATGTTAAGTACCCTCACACCTTGTCAGCTACTGATATTGACCACCTTGATTATCGCTACAAAAGGTTTTTCTCCAAACGATGTCTTATTTCTTTGCTTTGGGAAGTTATCTATTGTACGACTTCAGACTAAGTGTAGCAGTTCCCTATTTTTATTAAAGAATCCACTAAAGTTCAAACCATCATAAAAGTTAAAGAAACTATTTGCAACTCAACAAAAAACACAACATATAAACTGTCCAACAACTTCAAAACTAAATTAAACTTTCACTTAGTTTCATCGCATAGGCTAACAGTCAGTTAAATCCAATTCAGTTCTCACCCAGACTTCTAGATACAAGGGAGACAGATCATTAAACCAATGACCAAATACATCCTAGGATTACAGACCAGCTGTAAATTAATTCAGTACTGTGTGTACAAGAACACCAACATAGGCAGTCCTAAATTGAAAAAGGAGGAGAGCAGGCTGTAAAGCTTTAGCAAAGACAGCTTTAGTTTTTTATATGCGCTATATGAAAACTATAGGCGTGGGGCTAGCAACTCCACCCCGTAGGGAACCAACTTGCTACTGAAACGCCAACAACAGAGATGGAGTGCTCTGTGGATGGTGGCCTATACCCTGCCTGGGGGGTGACGGGCAGAGAGAGATATGAAAACTAGAGGATTCCCCAGAAGCAAAGCATAGCGTCCTCATCTGAGTAATACTACAATGACTGCGGCATCATTCTAGACAGATGCAGTCAAAGAAGAGTCCAGAAAATAAGACCTGCATCTTGGAATACAAGGACATTAACTGAAAAAAGTACAAAGCTGGCTCACACTCTGACAAAAAAGGAAAGTACAGACTGCCTGCACTCAAGAGACCAGTTGGAAAGAAGCAAAGGCAAGAGATACTGGTGATGGCTATAAGCTACTGTACTCTATATTGAATAAGAAATCATGTCACAGTGTGAACAATGTGATACAGGAATGCATAGTCGCTGTGGCTAAGATAAGTGATAATCATTTTGGTTAAACCAGCTCTTGAGAAGATGAATATGAATCAATGGTAGAATAATATTGCAAGTAAAGCTCAACAATGTGCAAAAAAAGCCTGTTTGGTGAAACAAAAGCAAGAGCCTTTCTTCCCTAAAGAATCAGCTTCAAGGGAGACCAGTTAACCCGTCTCATATCCGCAGACGATATTGCGTTCGCCAAAATACCATCAAACTACAGAAAATGCTGTGAGAACTCAACACCAAAAGCAGCCAAGTCAGACTGAAAATAGACTGCATACATTTCATTTTGGAGCAGTTAGTTACCCTTCTCAAAAGCCCCCTCTATTATTCTTAATAAAAGTCACAAAACAGGTCATAGGCTTCCATGAATTTTTGTTGATTGGCCATGACCTGTTTGTGATTTTTACTAAAAATAACTGTGACAAAAATCTTAATCTTAATCAGATTTCACCAACCCAGTACAAAATGTGAACTCCCACAGAACTACAATAAGCTTATAAAAGAATCAGTCAGTTCCCTTAAACACTCCAGTGTCTTATCACCACGCAACTGGGATTCATAGGCGTAGTTTGATTTCTATATTTGAGTGAGCAGCCCCAATCAATCCAATGGGGCCAGGAGCAGGAGAGCAAATTCTGTGCTGCACAAGGCTTGCAGCCTCCAAAACACCCCCCAAAAATTCTAGGTTACGGAAGTCCCAAGAGACCAGTCACTCATCCAGGTCGAGTTGCATCCTAGATCTAATGCCAGAGAGAACACTGGTAGCCAATTCAATAGAAAACTAAAGGTTTGTTAGCTAAGAAAAAAAAAAAGAGAAGTTAAAGCACATAAAATATGTTCAGGCGAGTCAGAGTCTATAATCCCAAATTGTAGCAGAGATGTAGTAAACTGCCAGTTTCCAAAAGTCTCCCAGGGCTACTCAGAGTAACTCCGGGGATTTCTGTCTTCTCATTCAATTATTTTGCCCTTTTAGAATCCAAATAGTTCAGAGATTAATATAAATATTAATACAAAGGAAAATCCTTCGTATCAATATTTATATTTGTCCTCTTAGAACAATCTGACAGGACAACTATCATGTAGTTTCTCCTCCTCCTTTGATGGCTGAGAGAGGGATGCTTTTAGAGTCTTTGAACTCTGAATACCCTACAAAATGACCACTTGCTTTAAATACAGTACTCCTTCTAATAAGAGTCCCCTTCATTTGTATTACACAAGGCTTTTTCACATTTGGAGGGTCATTTAGATATAAGGGGGTCCATATGCAATGCAAAATATTAATAAGATGCAGATAAATGAAAACATTGCCTTCAAAATTTCATTAATTCTATCAAGTTTAAACACCAAACACATGCACATACATTTCACAGCCTCTTTTGATCTTCCATTAATACACAAGTGAATTGGCCTGACTTCCAGCTGTGAGCTTGTCAGTTTTCAGCTGACCCTACAATTTTGATCAGAGCTAGCATCAGCCTCACCATTACACAGAGCTCTTCAGATTCCTCAGACCCAGAGTCTGTCATTTTCCTCTCTCCTTTCTGGGAGTCATTCTACTGTTGAAGGGAGCAAGAAGCTAACTCATTAGACTTAATCTGGAGGAAAACTGGACTGGGGAGTCCTTTCACCTGGGAAGTCTTTGAATGTCAGATTTTAAACTGCCTCCATTTCCACAATAATGGCCCAGTGCGATTGACTGACATGGAGCAAGAAAATAAGCATTTCAAACACTTTGACAGAACATGCATAGGGACCTAATTTTGCAAAAAGGTTCAAGTGTAAGAATCTTCTCCTTCAGCAGTATAAATGCTCAAGATTCAGTATAGAAAACAGTATTGGGCTGTAAAGAATTAAGAGGCTTAAGTCACAGGATCTTTAAGTAATAAGGTTAAAACCAGTATTCCTTAAAGGGACACAGTCCAGGCTGGAAGCCAAATTTGTTACTTATCCATTATGTTTTGGATTGCAGATAGACTGGAACAGGAGACTTCCTCATGCGCCGCAATACAAAGGGAACTGGGTGAAATACAGTAACTCCTCACTTAATCGTCCCAGTTAACGTTCTTTCGTTGTCGGGAACATGCTCATTTAAAGTTGCACAATGCTCCCTCATAACATTGTTTGGCAACCACCTGCTTTGTCCACTGCATGCAGAAAGAGCAACTCATTGCAGCTAATTGGTGGAAGCTTGGAATCAGGATGGACCACAGCCCCCCAAGTTCCCTGTGCAGCAGCTGCCCAGCAGGCAATCAGTTGTCCGCAGTTCAACTGTCCCTCCCCCCCACTGCCAGGTGCTACTCCTGCCCTCTGCCCTGGGGCTGCTCCTGGGAGCATAGGCAGCGAGTTGTATGGGCCAGTGGAGCATGAGCACCACCAATATTTGGAGCTGGGTCTGCCCCTGCCTGGAGCGAACCCTGCCCCTACGCCACTCTCCCAAGCGTCCCCCCAGGCTGGCACATCCTCCCCCCAGCGCCCGTCCCCTCCCGCCTCCCCACCCCGGAGCATCCCTGCCGGGATGAAAGCAGATCACCGCTCTCTGCCTGCTCACGCTGCCGGCTGCTGCTGCCTCTATGGAAACAAGCGACGCCCAGGCTCATGCAGGAGGGGGGTAGGGGAGGAAGCACACACATGCTTTGCAGCCCTCCCCTCCTGGAGGAGACTCCAGGGGGACTTCTGGGAGACCTGATTATCCAGAGGGACTCTCACTCACCTTCGGGCTTCAGTGACTATTTCACCCTGTGAGCTGCCTTCTTCCCCCCACCCCCACCCCTAAGCCTCCACTCTTGCAAACACTGGGCAAAGGGCAGCCCCACCCACAGTGAGGCTATGGTGAAGGGCAGCAAAGGAGGAAGGAAGCGACAGGTGATGGCAGTTCTCCCCGACCCCTCCATGCACCCACCCACCCACTGCAGGGGAGATGGGGTGGGGGGCTTCCCAGACCTGAGCAGCTGGGGTTGGGTGAATGTTATGACACCCTGCCCTCCCTTCTATCCCACAACCACCATTTCTGCCCCACGCTGGACAAGAAACAGCCCCATCCCCCAACCCCAGTTAGGGGCAACAGCAGGAGAGGAGGTGCACGTAGCCCCCCACCCCCAGCACCCACCACGGGGGGAGGTGAGGAAGATTCCTGGACCAGAAAGGGGGTCCTAGCATCACTGCACATGCAGTGACAGTGGTGGGGGTAAGTGTGCTGCCAGGGAGGTGGAGAGGAGGGCCACTACCCCAGAGCTTGCTGCTGCTGGCGGGGAAAGCACTGGGGGGAGTCCTCCTCTCTGGCTCCAGTTCTGGGGCAGCCCATCTGCACTCCAAACTCATCCCCAGCTCTTCCCCACCCCTTCTTTTTCCTAATATCCTGTTATTTTTGTTCATTTGTGCCCTATTACAAAAGGATATTAAAGGTCCAAAGCAGCATGAAACACCCCCCCAAACTATCACTCTCTTCAATGCACCATACTAGCATAACATCACCCTGAGCAATGTCCATATACGTAAAGAGATAGAGCTTATTTTACCTAGATTTCACATGACAAAATCACATTTGTTACAAACTTTATGCTTTTTTTTTTTTTAACAAATCAGAACAGGGAATTTATAGGATGCGGAAAAATTCAAATTATAATTCTGAGCAAATGAGGGTGAGTTACATACACAACACGTTTTAATACAAATGGTTGTGGTAAGTCCCAGATGAGGTCATTTAAACAGGCACCTACCGGTAGTTATAGCAGGCAGTAAGAGGAAGGTACATGGTATTGCACTGGTTCAGGGATAGAACACTGTAAAATACAGGATTAATTATCTTTTCTCCCTTCATCCTACTGAAAGAAAGTCAAAGTATCAAAGGATAAAGGACAAGCTGCTCTATGGAAGAGTTAGGACCATACCCCCAATATGATAATGTTAAATAACAAAAGGAGTGAAAGTGGCCTAATACTTATTAGCCATCCTAAAACATATACACATACAATATATCTTTGTACTTCCTATAGCTAAAGTGTATCAGAAGCCAGATTCAATTTGTGAATGTTAGTACTCTCCTTTTGTTCTACTAAGGAAAGAATGAAAAGAGTTGACACTTTAAAAGTCATTCTAGCACCATAACCCAACTTCCCAAGGCCCAAATATCAGAAATATTTGTGAGACAGGAAACTTGAAATAATATAGGATTTGGTCCTTTAGTGTAAGGACTTTCTATACCTCAATTTCATTATTCTTTATTTCCTATGTGGATAATTTCCCATAAAAGTAGGAAAATAGTAATTTTAGGACTAATATGTGACCATCAAGATGAGAGACATGTAAGAGGTACAACTAGCAACTTTGTCAGATGCTATTCTTTCATATGCCTATGTGTCTCAATTAGATCATGCTCTCAATGCTTTTAGAGTCCAACTGTTATTTCCCTTTCGATCTTCACAAGAAAATTTGCAGTATTTATTCTATGAGTATCTTCAAAATAAAGTATCTGTTCAAACAAGCTAATGCTAAACGTGCTAATTACGAACATGCTACGTAGGAGACCCAAATTAGAGACTTTCACTCCCAAGCCAGCAAAAATTGCAAGTGCGGGATTCAGCCCTTGAAATGGAAAACAGGTTACTCCTGAACTCATTCTGCCTATTTTGAAAAGCTTGCCAATGGGCAATAGAAGCAGCTATGGCCAAGCATCACAACAAAGGATTTTGGTATATGACAGGAGAGAGAAAGAGCATCTAAGTTCTACTCTCAACTGAAAGCAAATCCCATAGTACTTCAAGAAGGGATTTAACAGAGTGAACGGCCCTGCTCAGAAATGCAAGATTAAAAAGGATCCATTTCCATTTTTTCAATGCTTGCTTCCATCCTCAGAATTTTCACATGGGGTTCTAATTAGGTGCACAGACATAAAAGCATTAATGTACTAACTTTTGCTAATATTTGTATAGTATAAAAACAAAAATAAGATACTCCAACACCCCCAGCCAATTTTGATATAAATGAAAGAAGCCAGCTGAGTGACTTTTTACCCCTTCTTAGCAATAAAATGTACATACTTCACAGAACACACACGAACAAAATGAAGTCCCCACCTAAAGATTTTTAATATCATATACAAAGCCACAGTTCTGATGCAGATTGATGTGGTGAGCAGTGTAGGAAAGACAGAGGAGAGAAACTGGTTTGTAAGGAAATATTTGCAAGATATGGGGAGGGAACTGGGTAGACAAGATAGGTTAATTCGCCCCGACATGGGAGGAAACACATAAACCAACACAACTCAAAGGGTAGGAGGATCAGGAAGACTGTACAGAAAGAAAAAACACTAATTTAGGTAAGGGGAAATTATGCCACATTTTGAAATTATAGGAGTCCAGTGATGTACTGAAAGATGTAAGTAACTAAAGGGATTTCCAGGGTTGTGTTGGAGAGGATGCAGATGTAGTCAGAGCAAAAGAGGAGGACTTTAAATTGCAGTTTTGTGGATAGTCAAGATTGGGGATTCAAAGGTAGAAAAAGCAAGATTCAGGGAGACCAAGGCAGTTTAGCAGAATCAAGCAAAGAAAGTATGACACCGATGGAATTTTTAGTTAAAAAAAGTGACAAGGGTGAATCATGGTTAATTAAAGATTATTTCCAGATACTCTGAAGTTCCCCTCAGGAAGTTTTTTTAACCTCAGGTACATTTCATCCATCACTGATTATTTTTGTTTAGTTCTCATATATTCTCACCACTTTTTTTTTTTTTTTTTTTTTGGTAAACCACACTGCTTGCGTCTGACCTCTCCAACCATTATTTACTAATTCTATTGCTTCCTGAACATGGTTTCCTTTCCACGGAGGTAAATACCAAGCAAAAATAACACTTCAAAATGTGGGCTTTTTAGACACCTCACTCACTTACCTCTCCCATTGCCATTTTATTTCCTCCCTTGAGTTACAGGTTTGCTTCCTTTTTCCTACCTACCGTGTGTCTCCATTCTATGTTTAAAACTCTGCATTCATTTGCTCTTGAAGTTGCCTCCTTTTTTCAGTTATACGGCTTTTCAAAACATTTTTTCAAGTTGCCATAAAATGGCTGCATTTCGGATTCTGGCATTCAGTTTCCTTCTTGCATTCCTCTATCCCAATTCCAGCTAATACTTCAAACAATTTCTCAGATTCTAAACATAATGGAAACCACTTCAACACAGCACCCCTAGTTCAAACACCTATGCAAGAAACTTAGTTTTAAATGTAATTAAAGCCTCCAGTAACTCTGATTTAGTTTTGACATTATTGGTATCCTCCTCCCATTTGTTTGCTGATCCACTTCTATGGTTAAGTGATCCAAAAACACCGCTTGTATAGTTCCTCCCTTAAAATATTAGAAAATTAGGCTTGGAAGATACCTCAGGAGATCATATAGTTCAATGCCCTGCTCAAAGCAGGACCAAACCCAATTAAATCATCCCAGCAAGAGCTTTCTCAAGTCAGGCCTTAAAAAGCTCTAAGGATAGAGATTCTACCACCTCCCTAGGTAACCCATTCCAAAGCTTCACCACCCACCTAGTGAAATAGTTTTTCAGCTAGTGAAATAATATCCAGCCTAGACCACTCCCACTGCAACTTGAGACCATTGTTCCTTGTTCTGTCATCTGCCACAGAGAACAGACTAGATCCATCCTCTTTGGAACCCCCCCTTCAGGTAGATGAAAGCAGCTATCAAATCTCCCCTCAGTCTTCTCTTCCGTAGACTAAACAATCCCAGTTCCCTCAGCCTCTCCTCATAAGTCATGCGCTCCAGCCCACTAATCATTTTTGTTACCTTCTGCTGGACTCTTTCCAATTTATCCCCATCCTTCTTTTAGTGTGGGGCCCAACAATGGACACACTATTCCAGACCAGGCTTCACCAATGCCAAATAGAGGGGAACAATCACATCCTTTGATCTGCTGGAAATAGCCCTACTTATACAACCCAAAACGCCATTAGCCTTCATGGCAACAAGGGCACACTGTTGACTCATATCCAGCTTCTCATCCACTGTAGCCCCTAAGTCCTTTTCTGCAGAACTGCTGCCTAGCCATTCGGTCCCTAGTCTGTAGCAGTGCATGGGATTCTTCCGTCCTAAGTCCAGGACTCTGCACTTCTCCTTGTTGAATCTCATCAGGTTTCTTTCTTTCGGCCCAGTCCTCTAATTTGTCTAGGTCCCTCTGTATCCTATCCCTACCCTCCAGTGTATCTACCACTCCTCCCAGTTTAGTGTCATCTGCAAACTTGCTGAGGGTGTAGTCCATGCCATCCTTCAGATCACTGATAAAGATATCGAATAAAACCAGCCCCAGGACCGACCCTTGGGACACTCCGCTTAATACCGGCTGCCAACTAGACATGGAGCCATTGATCACTACCCGTTGAGCCCGATGATCCTGCCAGCTTTCTACCCATCTTATGGTCCATTCATCCAGCCCATACTACTTTAACTTGCTGGCAAGAATACTGTGGCAGGCCATATCAAAAACTTTGCTAAAGTCAAGGAATAGCACATCCACTGCTTTCCCCTCATCCACAGAGCCAGTAATCTCATCATAGAAGGCAATTAGATTAGTCAGGCATGATTTGGCCTTGGTGAATCCATACTGACTGTTCTGGATCACTTTCCTGAAGCACTTAGAGGAGAGAATTGATTCCTTGAGGACCTGGCTCCATGATTTTTCCAGGGACTGAGGTGAAGCTGACTGGCCTGTAGTTCCCCAGATCCTCCTCCTTCCCTTTTTTAAAGACAGGCACTACATTAGTCTTTTTCTAGTCATCCAGGACCTTCCCTGATCACCATGAGAGTTCAAAGATAATGGTCAATAGCTCTGCAATCACATCCACCAACTCTTTTAGCACCTTTGAATGCAGTGCCTCCAGCCCCATGGACTTGTGCTCGTCCAGCTTTTCTAAATAATTCTGAACCACTTCTTTCTCCACAGAGGGCTGGTCACCTTCTCCCCATGCTGTGCTGCCCAGTGCAGGAGTCTGGGAGCTGACCTTGTTCGTGAAGACAGAGGCAAAAAAAAGCATTGAGTACTGTATATTTGCCTTTCTTGATGTGCCTCAAGTGCCTGATGTGACTACTTTCTTGTAGTACCTGAGGTGACATAGGCACATGTTTCACACACTGGCACATCATGGTCAACTCCTAGGTAAACACCACAAAAGTGACCATTAGTTCTCTTTAGAAGACTTTCTTGCGAAACAACCCTGAACACATTATGCATCAGAGGAGCATCACAGTGCTTCAATACACTACCAAAGCTATATTTCAAAGCATGACACCAACGGCCTCACAATTTAAACAGGCTTCAAAAAAAGAGATAGAATAGTCACATAGAAAGGATACAATGCAATGAACAGTTGGAGTGACAGGAGCATAGCATAGGCAGAGTCCTTTGCCAACTATGATGAAGGAATTAGCAAGAATTTTTGGAAAATATTTATAATTTGAAAGGGATGCCCTGCAATATACAGTAGGCAGCCTGGCCCACAGACTGCCCTATCACTGCTCTTCATTCAAAATGCTAAGAGCTGGGAGAGTCTCACCAATCTTTTGCTAGGAAGGCAAGAACCAAGACTGGAAATCCTCATAGATGGTATCGCTAGGGAATTTTTTGGCCTAAAAGAATAAGAAATTAAAAGCCAGACCTGAAAATGTGATAAACTGTGTAATCCACCCTCTGAGAGTAAAAAAATTACAATTTAATATGAGAACAGCTATGATGTAACATGGTGATGACAAACTAATGGGTGACCTTAGGACCCCATTATTGTGTGAGGTGCTGTACAAAAACAGAACAAAGACAGTCCCTGCCATAAAGAGACAACAGATGGAGAGGCACACAGAAACACAGACAATACTGGTTATAGGCAGTTGTTAGGCTGCTACCATGCTGTGACAGTTGTCAAATTTTTTTGTAAGCCATTCAGAAAAAAATACTTCTAATTCATTACAGCCAACTATGTATGCTGTATTACAGCAGCAGAACTGAAGTTAATAACTGCAGTGAGCCCTTAGAATTAATCCTGGTTTTCAGTGGTTAATATCATTACTGTTTTAATGTGCACCCAGCTGAACTATAAAAAGCAACTAAAAACTTTTTTTTCCTGCTTCAAGCGTTTGTCCCTATAAAGTGAAGGGAAGCCCTCTCCCACTCCCATTTCCTCTGCCCCACCTCTAATATTTTCATCTTTAAATAGTCTGGGGTCATGATGGCCTTTGTATTTAGAGAGTTTAAGACCTTCAACCTGCAAACATTTATGGACATGCTTAACTAAATGTATGTAGGTCTATGGCTTTATTTTCCATGTCACCTCCAACCATTCCTTAAATTATTGGGGAAAGCTTCAGTTTTAAATACTGCATTAACATTCAGAAAGATTTTTTTTTTAAACGGGTTCAGAGATCAAATTTAGAGGTTTGTAGTTTCTGAATATTTTTGTGATGCCTTGTTATTTTGAGAGATGTGAAGCCAAATTTAACACCCAATTTTCATATCTAATATTGCTACAATGAAAGATGATAGAAAAGTTATCATGCCACATTTACATAAGGACACTGTCAATAGTGTCTTGCGCAGCATATGAATCAAAGGGTATAAGAGTGCACAAAATTGCCACATACAAAAGAGAGAGAATATTAATATTTTGGCACCTCTCTGGGACTCCTTCAGCAAAGAGGTAGTTGACTACGTGCATACAGAGTGATTCTTTCACAAGGCATGAGAACACTACCAGCTCAGGAGGTGAGCAAGCTAATGAGCTCAGAAACCCAAATTCAGATGAATTTTATATTTAGAATGAATTGTGAGACCAACCAAGATTGTTTTCCTGGGGGGGAGGAAATAGCTCAGTGGTTTGAGCATTGCCCTGCTAAACCCAGGGTTGTGAGTTCAACCCTTGAAGGGGCCCATTTAGGGATCTGGGGTAAAAAAAATCTGTCAGGGGACAGTACTTGGTCCTGCTAGTGTAGGCAGGGGACTGGACTCCATGACCTTTCAAGGTCTTTCCAGTTCTAGGAGATAGATAGGTGTATCTCCTTATTTTTCCTTTAAAAAATAAAATAAAATAACAGGGCACATGGAGATAGGTGTGTCTTAGTTCATTATTGCCATGCTATTAATCACAATGATTGCTACTCATAGAGATTTTTGTTTATTTTACTTTTTATTACTCCAATTACTGGCACCAGGAAATTAAATGAAAAAGCCATTTAATAAAATGATGTCAGATGTTGACACAAAGGAACAGCAACAAGGAAATCCAGAGTTAAGAGTGACAATCGTCTTTCTCTTATTTCAAGGTTGGTATATTTCCTATCAATTTAGCAGAACTGAGCCATCTGTGTTTTCTTACGTACGCACAATAAGGTGATTTGCGAGAGCTATTCTCCAATAGTTTAAAAAACTATTGACTAGGAATCAGGAAGTCCTAAACTCTAAAGCCAACATACAGGGGCTCTCTTTGAAGTCTTGACAATAGAATTTCACCCCTCTGCCTCACTTTTTCCATTTATAAGATTGGGGAAATCTTTGGTTTCTACCTGTGTAATCAATTAATCTTCAGAGTAGCTCGATGTTTGTGACATGCTTTGAACTGCGCTTAGATACAACACTGATGGAGCCCTAGAAATAATAGTAGAGATTTCGGGGCAGTGTCAGCATTCACTCAATTTTCTTGTTTTAATCCCCTAACATTTTATAGTTTCCTTTTATGTTTATTTTAAGCACTGTGTAAGTAACATGCTTTTCTCCTGACCAGATGTACCTTCAATCAAAAGCAACGCTCTGGTGAGCCAAACACTTTAATGCATTTCTGTTCTGTCCTACATGGACAGAGTTAGGTACAAGCAGCCAGTGTTTAGAAAGTAATACAAAAGAAAGAGAGAGGCGCATACTGAAAAGTACAGCCACAAATAAAAAACAATGGATCGTTATTACCAGACAGAAAACTGTTCCTATGCAAATAAGAATCACCATGCACAGGATCCTAAGACTAAGCAGCACAAACACAGCAAACTTTATTGTTTAAAAACATCACACCCCACTCAATGAAAGAATGATTACACAAAAGGATCCCTGTTACATCATCAGGGGAAGTGCCCGTTCAGAGATTGGTCTTCAACTGGACCACACAGCATGTGTAGAGAGGGACCCATTTGAAACCGGCGGCCGAGAGCTCGCTAATTAGTGACTAACGAGCTCAGTTCGTTATTCCACTACTGTCCACAGCAGTGCTAGGTGATGTACGAACAAAAGACGACGTGGTCCCTCCACCCAAAGGTTTGCACGCCCGGTGTGTGTGGGGGTGCTCGTCAGCTGGCCCGTTGCACACTCTTGCTCGTAATGACACACCCAGCACGGGACCCGGCAGGGACCCAGTCCCACCCCGATCCCACCCCGGTTAAGGGGGCTCAGGGCTGTGAGGCGGGAACTTCAGGCGCGCGCCCGTCTCGGGGGGACGTTGCTGTTTCCCCCGTCGGCGGGAGGCGCCGTGCCCGGGGGGGCCCCCGAGCCGCGCCCCGGCAGAGGGGCCGCGTCCCCGCCCCACACACCCCGCCGCGGCCGTCCGGCTCCCCACGGCGGGGCACCCCATGAGCGACCCGGGACCGGGACCCCGAGAGCCAGGCGGGCCTCCCTAGGGAAGCGGGGGGGTCGCCGCCCCGCGAGCCCGGTCAGCGTGCGGCGGGGCCGGACTCACCTCGCACGCAGAGCAGGGACATGGCGCGGCCCCGCGCGGCTCCCCTCAGCCGGGCCCCGCCTCACCGGCCCCCCGCGAGGCCGCCTGCTGCCGCCGCTCCCCGCGCGCTCCTCATGCCCCAGCCCGGGCACGGCGGCGCCGGACCGTCCGCAGCGCCGCCTCCCCTCCGGCCGGGGCGCGGCGAGTCAAGGCGCGGAGCGGGGCCGGGCGGGCGGCGGCGCCATGACCCGGGGGAGGGGCCGCCCGGGGCCGCGGGGACAATCGCCGGCTCCACAGGGCAGCGCCGCGGCCAATCCCGGCCCGAGGGGGCGGGGCCGCCACAGGTGAGTCGCCCCCTCCCACCTGGGGCTGGCCCCGCCCCTGACACCGCCCGGCCCCCAGAGAACACCCCCTCACCCAGCCCCGCCCCCCAGAGAACACCCCCTCACCCAGCCCCGCCCCCAGAGAACACCCCCTCACCCAGCCCCGCCCCACAGAGAACACCCCCTCACCCAGCCCCGCCCCCCACAGAACACCCCCTCACCCAGCCCCGCCCCCCAGAGAACGCCCCCTCACCCAGCCCCGCCCCCCAGAGAACACCCCCTCACCTAGCCCCGCCCCCCAGAGAACACCCCCTCACCCAGCCCCGCCCCCCAGAGAACACCCCCTCACCCAGCCCCGCCCCCAGAGAACACCCCCTCACCCAGCCCCGCCCCCAGAGAACACCCCCTCACCCAGCCCCGCCCCCCACAGAACGCCCCCTCACCCAGCCCCGCCCCCCACAGAACGCCCCCTCACCCAGCCCCGCCCCCAGAGAACACCCCCTCACCCAGCCCCGCCCCCCACAGAACGCCCCCTCACCCAGCCCCGCCCCACAGAGAAGGCTCCTAACCCGACCCCGGTTCAACCCTAGCCCAGCCCCGCCCCCGGAGAATGCTCCTAATCCGGCCCCGCCCCCCAGAGAACGCCCTTAATCCGAATCAGGTCACACCCTTGGTTCAGCCCCAGTACTAGTCCCCTCGTCCAGAGAATATCTAGCCCTGTTCCCCAAACTCTTATCCCAGGCCCACCCAGCCCAGCAGGGCTCTCAATAGGAGTACTTGGGGGGGGGGAGGTGCATACAGGTTTTCCAGGCGGGACATCAACTCACCTGATATGTGCCCAGGTTTGCAACCGGTTTGGTGATGTGAAAAGTACCCGCCCGGTTAGTACAAACTAAACTTCATACAATGACTCGTTTATACTGCTGGGTGGACCAGACACTGAAATGTAAGTACCGGCTTTAGATTCCACTGGATTGATTGAGAATTGTATGGCAAAAATGAGAAAGCACATCACGTTTGAGTCATGCTTTGCTGTGACACTTTTGTGTTTAATGTCTGATTTTGTAAAGTAGTAGAGTTTAAGGGAGGTGGAACTTGGGGGAGGGGGGGTATACAAAGCAAATCATGCTCTGTAAAGGGGGAGAGCCACTACTCCAGAGAATACTCCTGATGCAGCCCCTCTCCTTCTTGCACTTTGGAGCCCTGACTTGGGAGAACAACCTCCCTGCCCCCTGGATGTGTAGCCCACAGCTCCAGAGGCTAGCCCAACCCCAGGGATACCCCTGGGGGAGTGGGTATTCTTGCTCTGGGGGTGGGTGGTCTATGGTAATTCCCAATGCTTAAATTGTAATGAAAGTTGGGGAGAGGACTCAAGCAATTTTTTAACATTCATAACTGATGTAACAAGTGCTGGCACTAATTAAGCACCGATTATTCCTCTGGGGACAGAGCTGGGTAGGTTATTCCTCTTCCTCCCAGGTGTGGATGGGGCAATATTCTCCACCACCACAGGGCAGGCCTGTATAGATATCCCAACCCCACCCCCATGGCTGTAGCTGTGGGGTTAGCCTTTCCTTTGGGAAGCAAGGCTATAGAATTACCCCTGTGTTTAGGGTGGCCAGATAGAAAGAGTGAAAAATCAAGAGGGGGGGTGGGAGGGGTAATAGGCACCTATATTTTAAAAAGCCCTGAATATCAGGATTGTGCCTATGAAATCGGGACATCTGGTCACCCTACCTGTGTTCCAAATCCTAAAGGGACTAGCCTTTGCCAAGTGACACGTTCCTGCCCTTGATTCCAAGGCCTAAACGGCCCACTGTTCTCATCCAGTCTGACCTGGGTCAATTACGCTGCAGGACTTCCTGGGGTTAATTGGTATGAACTAGAGCAGATCTTTTAGAAGAACAGCTCACCTTTGATGGAAAACTGCTTGTGATCGAGAATCCACCACAGTCCATGGTAAATTACTCTCACTGTTAAAAATGTGTGTCTTGTTTCTAGTCTGAACTTGTCTAGCTTCAACTTCTTAACCTGCTCTTTATTCAACTAAATAAATTGAGCTCTTTGAGCCTTTCACTATAAGGCATATTTTCCACTCCTTTAATCATGTTCATGACTCTTCTCTCACCTCTTTCCCATTTATCAATATCCTTTTTGATTTGTTAACACCAGACCTGGACACTGTATGTTCTACTCCATGCATCTGATGAAGTGGGTTTTAGCCCAAAAAAGCTTATGTCCAAATAAATGTGTTAGTCTCTAAAGTGCCACAAGGACTCCTCATTGTTTTTATTCTAGCAGTGCTCACCCCCATGCCAGATGCAAGGTAACAGAAACTCCTGTGATGGGTTGGGTCACAGAAACCCCCTTGGGATTGCCACCTGATGTGCTGGCACTACCTCATGCCCACACCTCCTTACCTCTGATCCCTATTTCCCTTTTTATACTGCTGAAGACAACAGTTGCCATGTTGGCCACAGCTTTGCACTGGGCGCTCACGTTGAGCTGATTATCCACCATGACTCCCAATCTTTTTTAGAGTCCCTTCTTCCCATGATTGAGTCCCCCAGTCTGTAATTATGCAGATGGCTCCCGCGAAGGGCCCTGGCTGGGCCACTGCCGAACCCTGGCTTCCAGGCACTGCTACTGCGGCCTCAATGAACAAGCTGGGGTGGCGCTTCGCAGGAGCCCTCTGCGGCGGCAGCCAAGAGCGGTAAGTCTCCCGCAGAGGGAGGTGGGAGGGCGGCGGGGAGCCTGGCTTACCGCTCCTGGCCGCCGCTGCAGAGGGCTCCTGGGAAGCATTCACTGAAGTCGCAGCAGCAGTGACTGGAAGCCAGGGCTTGACAGCAGCCCAGCCAGGCAGAAGAGAAGCCTCCCCACCCCTGGGTGGGCGCCGCTGTCCTGCGAGCAGCCAGAGGTGAGCCTGTTCCACGGCTCTCTGGCCGGCTACAGCTGCCTGGGCTTGCTGTGCTGCCCCCTGCGCACCATGCCCCACTACCGGTATCCCCTGCAGAGAGTGCCGGGGTAGGGCAAGGGGTGGCGGGGAGGAGAGTCCGTGAAGGCTCGAAGGAGACCGAGAGGAGACGGGGGGACAGGGAGGGGCATCTTAGGGGTGGGAGGGTATTGAAGCTGGGGGTGTGGAGGGAGATTTGGGGAACCCCGGAGCAGGGTTAGGGGGAGATTTGGGGACAGGGCGCTGGGTTAGAAGGATGAGTGGGGGGACATTCGAAGATGGAGAACATGGTTATGGGAGGTGAGTGGGTGGAGATTTGGGGATGGGGCACAGGGAGCTGGGTTATGGGGGTAAGTGGGGATGGGGAACAGGGTTATGAGGATCAGTTTGGGAGAGGGAGAGTTCACAAAATTATAATTGATATTCGACTGAGATGGGCTGAAGTTTCTGTCAGATTTATCAGCATGTTACATTTGAAAAAAGCTTGAATCCTCCGAGGCTGGTAATTTCTCGTTAAATTAGATTTGTTTGATTGTATTTCCAGCTCTGGACTTCCTATATCGCTCTTGTTTTGTTTGCCAAACAGCTGTTGGCGGTGCCTAGCGCTTTCCAGGAGGGAGCGGGGAGCTGCGTGCTCAAAGGAGGATGTGGGGGAGGGGTGAGACCTAATGGAAGGGGTGGAGTGGGGGCGGGGGCAGTGAGGGGGGCGTGTCAGTGATGCTGTTCTCGGGCCAGTGCACTAGTCCTCATGCGGCCCTCGTGGCCATTTGAGTTTGACACCCCTGCCCTAGGAGTATGGGGGGGAGGGATAGCTCAGTGGTTTGAGCATTGGCCTGCTAAACCCAGGGTTGTGAGTTCAATCCTTGAGGGGGCCATTTGGGGCAAGAAAATCTGTCAGGGGACAGTACTCAATCCTGCTAGTGTAGGCAGGGGACTGGACTCGATGACCTTCAAGGTCTTTCCAGTTCTAGGAGATTGGTATATCTCCATTTATTTAATTTAATAAGGAGTTGGTGATAGAGCAGCCCACAGTTTTGGGCCAGAGCTAGACCTTCAGCTGAATCAAGCAAAAGGATTGATAGACCCATTCCACTTTTGTTCCTTCTGCAGCTGGTTCCATAGTCAAGCTTTTCTATTAGAATTGTGTCATGTTAATTGTCTGACCACTCTAGTTGTTGGCCTAGCGTTGTTCATATTTGGCTCTGAGCATTCACAGGTTAGCTACGGCATCACTTGCACTTACCTGCTCTCGTGATTTCAGTATCTGTTCTGGCAGAGTGTGCCAGACTCTCCTGCAAACTGTGTACCCACATGAGTTGTGGGATTTTGCTATAGTTGTGTTGGAACTCTGCTGCTTTGTTTCTTACAGCAATTAAAGTATTGATCACCCCTTCCCCATTCAGTGTTTTAAATCTACACTTAGCAGGTTCTGTGGCTATAACAGGATGGCTCTGCCTTTAAGGGATGGACTGTGGAGGCTAGCCACACCTGGAGAGAGACACCTCTGTTAGAGCAGGGGAGTTCTTATAAAGAACAGCAGGAAGCTGCATAGGGTGAGTGACAGGAGGAAGAAGCTACGTCCAGAGGGCTGAGCTCAGCCAGAAAGCACTGGGACTGATGGCTTCTGCTGGGACTGAGGAAGGCTCTGTGTGAGGCAGAAGAACCAGGACCAAGTATAAACTTGTGTTGTGAACTTTATTTTGGGGACTTTGGACCATTTTTGTTATTAAGGAGCTTAAGGATTGTTTAAGCCTCTTCTGTTGTTAAACCAGCCCTGAATGGGGTGCTGTTAGTCACAAGAGAGCCTATATGGAGCCCTTAATGGATCTTTAAGCCATTATGAAGAAACTAAATTAATTCTTTGCATCAGTCTTCATGGCTGAGGATGTGAGGGAGATTTCCAAACCTGAGCCATTATTTTTAGGTGACAGATCTGAGGAACTATCCCACATTGAGGTATCATTAGAGGTGGTTTTGGAACAAAGTCACCAGGACCAGATGGTATCACCCAAGAGTTCTGAAGGAACGCACATGTGAAATTGCAGAACTACTAACTGTCATCTGTAACCTATCTTTAACTCAGCTTCTGTACCAAATGACTGGAGGATAGCTAATGTGACACCAGTTTTTAAAAGGGGCTCCAGATGTAATCCTGGCAATTACAGGCCTATAAGCCTGACTTCAGTGCTGGGAAAACTAGCTGAAACTAGAATAAAGAACAATATTGTCAGACATATAAATGACCATAATTTGTTGGGGAAGAGTCAAGTTAGTTTTAGTAAAGAGAAATCATGCCTCATCAATCTACTAGAATTCTTTGGGCGGGGGGGGGGGGGGGTCAACAAGCATGTGGACCAAGCGGATCTAGTGGATATAGGGTACTTAGATTTTCAGAAAGCTTTTGACAAGGTCTCTCACCCTAGGCTCTTAAACAAAGTAAGCAGTCATGGGATAACAAGGAAGGCCCTCTTATGGATGGGTAACTGGTTAAAAGATCGAAAACAAATGGTAGGTCACTTTTCCGAATGGAGATTGTTAAATAGTGGTGTCCCCCAGGGGTCTGGAAAAAGGGGTAAACAGTGAGGTGGCTAAATTTGCAGATGATACAAAATTGCTAAAGATAGTTAAGACCCTGGCAGACAGCAAAGAGCTCCAGAAGGATCTCACAAAACTGGGTGACTGGGAAACAAAATGGCAGGTGAAATGTAATGTTGCTTTCCAATGTGCATCACTTTGCATTTATCATAATCCCAACTATAGATATAAAATGATGGGGTCTAATTTAGCTGTTACTACTCAAGAAACATCTTGGAGACATTGTGGATAGTTCTCTGAAAACATCCACTCAATGTGCAGTGACAGTCAAAAAAGGGAACGGAATGCTGGGAATAATGAAGAAAGGGGTAGATAATAGGACATAAAATATCACATTGCCTCTCTATAAATCCATGGTACACCCACATCTTGAATACTGTATGCAAATGTTGTCACCTCTTCTCAAAAAAAGATATATTGGAATTGGAAAAGGTTCAGAAAAGGGCAACAAAAATGATTAGGGGTATGGAACGGCTTCTGTATGAGGAAAGATTAATAAGACTGGGAGTTTTCAGCTTGGAAAAGAGATGGCAAAGGGGGGATAAGATTGAGATCTATAAAATCATGACTGGCATAGAGAAAGTAGATAAGGAAGTGTTTACTACTTCTCATAACACAAGAACTAGGGGTCACAAAATGAAATGAATAGGCAACAGGTTTAAAACAAATAAAAGGAAGTATTTCTTCACACAGCACACAAATAACCTGTGTTACTCCTTGCTGGAGTATGTTGTGAAGGCCAAGAGCTTAACAGGGTTCAAAACAGAACTAGATACATTCATGGAGGATGGGTCCATCAATGGCTATTAGCCAGGATGGACAGGAATGGTGTCCTACCCTCTGCTCACCCGAAGATGGGAACGAGAGACGGGTGGATCACTTGATTCCCTGTTCTGTTCATTCCCTCTGGAGCACCTGGTTTGGCCACTGTCGGATGACAGGATACTGGGCTAGATGCCCTTTTGCTATGACTCAGTACGGCCATTCTTATGTTCACAAGGGGCCTAACAGGGGCAGGTTCCTGCAAAGCAATCCTTGGCTATGATGCAGGGTTTGCAAGCGCACACACACACACGCGCACACACACACACACCCACACACACACACACCCTCCTCATGACCTATATCTGCTCATCTGTTACAGGGGGAAGAGAATGAGCATAGCCCTCAGTTCTACAAGCCTGACATCATTGCTCAGTGTATAGGCACTTCCACCCTTGCAAAGTGGGAGTAAAATGCATGCAAGACAGAATGGTGACAATTTACACCCACTTGGCGCAGGGAGCAGAGCAGTGAAAACTCATGTAGCTCTGGCTGGTCCAGCCTGATCTCCTGCTGGGAGCACAGACCGAGTGATGTGGAACTTTAGTTTCTGCCTTCAGACGTTAACAGTTAGATGTGATAGTTACATTGTGTGACTGGTTCTCAACGCTCCCACCACCAGGGTGTCACCAGGAGTGCTCTGGCAACCCAGACATTTCTGATAAGAGGTGCGGTACCCCATGGACCACAAGCTGGGAGCAGGGGAAGAAGACACACCAGACAATGCCCTATTTTGTATTCATAATGTAATGAGAGTAGTTTGCTATGTTAGTCCATTCAGGCTTTCACCTGTGTGGAGTTCCCAAATATATGCGTGCACACACCTGCTAATTACACTTTGGGTTTTTTTAAAACTAGCAGTGGCAGAAAATAAAGGGTGCAAATACTAGAACTGCCAACTCTATTACAGAAAGAATAGACAGAGTAATTCCTGAATACATGCAGTGAAGTGAGTTGGGTTCTGGCAAGCAGGTACATATTGAACAACTAGTCCACAGCCTCACACTTTACGGAGAGAAAAGTGTAATCAAGGAAATGAAAATGTCCTTCCAGGTGTTAGATGAATGTAAGATTATTTAAGCAGCTTATATCTATTCATAATATGCATAACGAGTGTTTCTCTAATCTAATTCTGACGATCTCTCCCAAGGGGGCCTCTAATGCATGGAGGATAATTTCATTTTATGATAATGCTATTATGTGAGGAGGGTTCTTTGTATAGTCCAGTCCTTTGAGAGAAGATTGTGTTTAAAATGTGCACTGAGCTAATGGGCTCCCCAGCTGTAAGAGTACAGGGCGCGCTTGATCCTGCTCCCAATTAAATCAGGAGCAAAACTCCTATTGGCTTCCTTAGGAGTAGGATGGAGCCCTGCATGTTTACGAACATCTGTTAGTCTATAAGGTGCTCCAGGACACTCGGTTGCTTTTGCAGATCCAGACTAACTAACTCCCCCTCTGATGCTCTATTTTGCTATCTCTTCCTATTTGCTCTTCACCTCAGTTCCTCTTGCTGGCAAAACAAACAAAAAAACCAAAGTTGAAACAAAACATTATGAAGCAAACCCCAGTTGATTTATATATAAGCTTCACATATGATGTGTGGGCCAAACGTGACTTGCTCATGGCTGCAAAAGAGCAGGCACCAGGCCACTGCTGCTAAGGGAATCCAGATTTGTTGTGGAAATCAGCACACCTCTCAGACGTCTGGGATTTGGTTTGTGTACCGGGCAGTCCTTCAAGGAGTGCGAAGTGAATCAACCAGTTTAGCTTCACAAAACACAATTCCCCATAAGACGAAAGATTTAACACTGTTCTGATACTTACCCACAATGGAGTTTGGACTGGATAGCAGAATTAACACCCCTGATCTTATGAACGATCCTTTAGCACTTTGCACAGCCACAAATGATCAGGACCTCCATTTTACATCTCGAGTGGAGATACCCCCTCGCCCCCTGCTCCCCTGCACAATATCTATCACCCTGCTGAGGGCATGAGTAAGGGGAAAGAGCATGCCCACCCCTTACTGCTGCATTCTAGTGTTATTGTGGAGATCTCCTAAATATGTGTACTAACCAGGCCAATGCCACTTAGTTCCAAGTGATGACCTGCCTTAGCCCTAGTGGTATGGCACTTCATGCTGAATTATTGTGTTACTGCAGGTACTTCCTGCCTCAGTTTCCCTTCGGAGGAAGTCAAAACGCTTCAGGCACTTTTGATACTGGATGCAATAATACCCTCCTTAGGGCTTGTTTATTACAAAATTTCATGCAAAAGGGGCAATGACAAAGTGTTCCAAATAAACCAAAAGTGCTTCTGGCTTTCAGCATTCCTCTGATGCTTGCCCTCCTAGGTCCACGCCCAGTCCCCTCAGGGTTCTCTCTCTTCTCTTTATGGCGGGACTCCCCGGGGGTCTCCTCCTGGAGATGGGCTGCAATTTGTTTCCCTCAGCTGGCCCTTACTGAATCTTCAGGCTTAGAGGGTTTAGCGGGCTTCTGCTGGTGTCTGCTCCCTGCTAAATCCGGGCCCAGAAAGAGCCTTCTTACTCCCTTCTTTGTCTGCAGGCATCTACCCTGCTAGGAGGAAGGACTTGTTGGAGACCAGGATTTATGCTGGGTCCCATTCTCCCATCTCCTCCCCAGTTGGTTGGGGGAGAAGGGACCCTTGATCTGCCCTTTCTGCAAGGTTTCTGGCTCTGGGCCTTTAAAGAAACAGTACCAGGGTTTCCATCCCAACCCTAGCAACTCTTGGGGCTGCTCTTTTTCCCTACCAGTATCTCCCAGGGTCTTTGGATGTATACTCTTACCTCTCAACAAAAGAGCCAAGTCAAGTGGCAGGGGGGCTGAGCAGTAGACAGCACTTCCACTGTTTAATTTGTAATGAAATAAGTGCGAGGGCTCAAGAAATCAGGTGCTTGGGCTCAAGCAATTTTTATACATCCATAACTGATGCAGCAAGACCAGAGGTGCCGGGGCTCTGAACCGTTGAGCCTAGAGGAGCTGGGGCGCAGCCCTGGTACAAATTAAGCACTGGGTACTTCCCTAATGGGGCAGGCAACCCCTCACGCTGTCATTCTAGGCATTCTCCTGTACTTGTCACTGGTGTCAAAGCACTGGTTAATAACCACAACTTGGCAGACGAGGTTTCAGATTTGGAATGGCGCATTTGAGGAGGAACACAGGGTTTTGCATATAAAAAGTGAGTTTTAAACTATTAAATTGTAGCATAAATTCTCTGTGATGATTAAGCATGAAACACCTTGTGCTCTATGTACGAAGAATGGGCGGTGTAACTGGATAATCCTTCCCCCTCCCCCCCCCCCCAAAAAAAAAAAACACCCTGCAACCAAACCCTTGTGAAGTGCAGGACATGTAAAGGAAGGGTTAATTTCTGTCCCATATTCTACAGTATCCTCCACTCTGTGTTTGCTTCCCAGAAATCTGTCTGTCGTGAGTATGTGTCAGTAATGACTAAACTCCCTCAGAGATGCTGAGAGGGAAGAATTGAAGTGTTCCAGTAAACAAGGTGGGAGATGAACAAGCTGGTTCAGGCTGATTGGACTAACCTTGTTATCTCCAACCTGGTTCTTGCCTACTTATCTATACCTGCCCCTGGACACTTCCACTGCTTGCGTCCGATGAAGTGGGTATTAGCTCACGAAAGCTTATGCTTCAATACTTTAGTTAGTCTTTAAGGTGCCACAGGACTCTTTGTCACTTCTGCTATTCCAGACTAACACGGTTATGTCTCTGATTAATGAGGTCTGGTGCATCTAAAGGGGTAGGGTACTTAGGCTGTCCTTTGTCTGCATTGGGCGTGTGTAGTTGAGGAGGCTTTGTGCCAGTGGCAAGGTAGCTGGGCATGGGAGCATCACTCTGCCCCCACACGATGGTCACTGCATACATCACTTTCACAAAGCACACAACAGGCCTTGTGCGGATTTGTTCCATTATCAAGAGTAGCAGTAGGTAGTGGTGAAGGATGTGCCAGTGTGAAGGCTGGGTTCCAACCCCTCCTTTTCAGCTGCATGTAATCGGCGCATGTTCCATCTGTGCACCAGATACTGCACCACGCTTCCAGTCCGTGTCCAAGTGAAGCTCAAGGCATTGTTCTAGAAAGCCTTTTATGATCTGGCGCCTGTGTTTCTTAGAGACAGGGGCCAGACCCACAGCCCTGTGCAAATCAGTCTAGCTGCTTTAAAGTCAGTGGGGCTACGGTCATTTATACCAGCTGAGGGTCTGCTCGCGGAGGCCCTGTGCAGCTGCAGGGAGGGACTCTATGGGCTTGTGTACATGTACGGCACTGCTATAGCCCTTAGCTAAGGCTCTACCTATGCCAATGGGAGAGCTTCTTCCACAGGCCTAGGTACTCAAACTCCCCGAGAGGCGGTAGCTTTGTCAACAGGAGAAGCCCTCCTGTTGGGATTAGGTTGCTATAACTATGTATCTCAGGGGTGTGGATTTTCCATATCACTGAGAGACTTAGACTGACATAAGTTTGTAGTGTAGACCAAGCCTTAGCCACTTTTCCATTCTTCCTCTCCTGTTTTTATTAGAAAGGAAAACCCTGCAAATTATGTAGCTAATCTGCCATCACCTGACCCTCCCACCCTCTTCCTTCTGCTTGTTTGTAAAAACCAACTTGTCTTGCACTACCACTTATGTCAGCAAATCGTATGTCTCTCGGGGTGTGAAAAAACAACCCCCAAGCAACATGCATTCCATCAGCCTAAAGGGCAGTGTAGGCAGTGCTATGTCAGCGGGAGAGTTTCTCATGCCAACATTGCTACCGCCGCTTGTTGAGCTGGTCTGACGATGCTGATGGGAGTATTCTCTCTCATCAGCATAGTGCGGCCATATGCTGACGGGAGTATTCTCTCTCATCAGCATAGAGTGGCTATACGAGCGATCTTACAGCAGCACAACTGCATCCACGGTAAGCCTGTGCAGACATGACCTGAGTTTAAACGTAAACTCTTTGGGACGGGGAGTCTCATTTAATGTGTTTGTAGCACAAGGAGACCCTACTAGGAGTGACGTTTCTGAGCATTGCTTTAATACAAATCAATGACAAAATGATACTGCCCAGTTTTTAAAACTACAACATAACCTGGTCCTGCAGTACTAATCATCAGTCATACAACACAACCATTTTGATAGATGGGAATTTCGCAGTTCCCACTCATCACCACAGACAGTAACATCTATCGCTGAGATTATGCTAGGTGTGATACACTCTGTGCAGTTTACATTTAGATGCAGTAGTCTTACACTGACTCATTTTGTCTGTGCAGAGGACACTATGTTTGGGGGGGGGAGGAAGGGATAGCTCAGTGGTTTGAGCATTTCCTGCTAAACCCAAGGTTGTGAGTTCAATCCTTGAGGGGGGCAATTAGGGATATGGGGCAAAAATGGGATTGGTCCAGCTTTGAGCAGGGGGTTGGACTGGATGATCTCCTGAGGTCCCTTCCAACTCTGAGATTCTATGATCAGTGCTTCAGTCAGCTCTCTTTTTAAAATGTGTTATTTTGGGGGGCAGGGGTGGAATCAGAAGAACAAAAAATGAAGACAAATGAACAAAAAATGGGAAGGCAGGAAGGGGAAAGGAGCGACAGCCGTTTCCATCTGCTAGGAATTAATCAAAAGGTTTAAATAAAAAATTAGACCTGATCTGTTCAAGTATGTCCGAGGTCCCTCTTCTCTGAAACGTTACCTGCTCTTTAGCTGTCAGGTCAGCCAAGTCAATGAGCCAAGCTTCTGTCCCTGTAGGCAGTCTGCGCTTCCATCTAGCAATCTGGGAGCTTGTCTGTACAGCCCCACAGTTCAGACTACAAGGGTGTGAATTGCAGCACCCACCCAAAGTGCTGCTACAATTTTCCTATGTGCGTGCAAACTCAATGGTACCCAGTCCCTAGACCTCTGGAATGCATTAATGCATTCTGCAGAAAAGGTCCTAGGGGTTACAGCGGATGAGAAGCTGGACATGAGTCAGTGTGCCCTTGTAGACAAGAAGACTAACTGCATTTTGGGTTGTATCAGTAGGGACATTTCCAGCAGATCGAGGGACATTTCCAGCAGATCAAGGGACATGATTGTTCCCCTCTATTCGGCATTGGTGAGGTCTCATCTGGAGTACTGTGTCCAGTTTTGGGCCCCACTCCACAAGAAGGATGTGGAAAAATTGGAGAGTCTAGCAGAGGGCAACAAAAATGTTTGGGGGCTGGAGGCCGTGACTTATGAGGAGAGGCTGAGGGAACTGGGCTTGTTTAGTCTACAGAAGAGAAGACTGAGGGGGGATTTGATAGATGCATTCAACTACCTGAAAGGGGTTCCAAAGAGGATGGATCTAGACTGTTCTCAGTGGTAGTAGATGACAGAACAAGGAGTAATGGTCTCAAGTTGCAGTTGGGAAGGTTTAGGTTAGATATTAGGAAAAACTTTTTCACTAAGAGGGTGGTGAAACACTGGAATGGGTTACCTAGGGAGGTGGTGGAATCTCCTTCCTTAGAGGTTTTTAAGTCTGGGATGACTTAGTTGGGGGATTGGTCCTGCTTTGAGCAGGTGATTGGACTAGATAACCTCCTGGAGGTCCCTTCCAACCCTGATATTCTATGAATGCGAACTAGGTACCTTTTTAGTTCGCACTCATATCCTCCTCACACGGGTGTAAGAGTAGTGTTTTGGTGCACACTGCAGTTCACACTTCCATAGTTCTAGCTGCAGGGCTGTGTAGAAGAGTCATTTGACTATACACGCTGTGCCAGCAAACTGAGCTTTTTGTGAGTTGGAGAGTTTCCAAACTGATTGGCTGTATCCCAAACCACAGCACTGGAAAGTAGCTTTTAAGGAAGTATCCCTTATCACATTCATCCTCCTACCTACTTCTAGCTCAAAGGCTTATTCCAGAGACTGTCCCAGACCACGCGCCACTGGGGCTCCAAGAGATCATATCTGCAGCAGCAGTCTCTTTGGCAATGCCCATGTGCAGTAACCTGTCCAGGGGTCAGTATGAATGAACTATAATTTTCTGTGGGATTACCTTAATTATAGATTTTAAAACTTTCCATTGATGTTTTGCAAGGCACTTTCCAATTGACTAGGGCTCAAGGATCTATTCAAATCTTTGTTCCAGGTTTGGCACAGACAGTCTAAATTAGGGAAGGCCTTTGGGGCCAGGAAGTCGTAACAGATTACAACTAGTCAGGTGGACCTATGGAGCTCTCTCCATATCAACAACTTCTGATCAACTGGCTCTTGATTCCCAAGACTGTGTGTTAGCCACAAGACTGTCCTTCCCCTCCATCTTTTCCATGGCCGGAGGGGTGGGAGAGGGGTTAGAGCACTGCTGACTTAGTTGGGGTTGGTCCTGAGTTGAGCAGGGGGTTGAACTAGATGACCTCCTGTAAGAGTGGGGTACCCCAGCCTCTGTGCTCTTGAGTACAAAGACTGGGACTCTTTAGCCAAACCACTTAACTTTAGCTGCTTCCCAGCCAAGTTAATTCTCTACACCCCAAGACTCCCCACTCCCCCCCCTTTACCAGTGGGGTTCTTGGGGAATCACGGCTGCCACCATCCGGGTGTACTTCCAAAACCTTGGAGGGGCCCCCGGACTTCCCCACCCTCTGTCTCTCTACCTGAGACCCAGACCCTTAGAGGCTGTTCCCTTCCCCCTCCCCCGTCTAACCTGACGGTAGCAAGAGACAGTCTCCACACTCCAGCTATACACTTAGCTGTCCTGATGCCTATTCCCCTCCCTTCCCTCTTCCCAGTTTGAAAGCAGAGAAAACCTTAAGGGACATAGACCAGATGTTTTTATGACTAATAGATTTAATAAAGAAAAGAGAATAAAACAGAGATACAGTACACTTCACAATCTGGGGTTCCCTAACTCCCCTCTAAAAAGGAC
The DNA here is from genome assembly GCA_032164245.1 of Sternotherus odoratus. Classification (NCBI taxonomy): domain Eukaryota; kingdom Metazoa; phylum Chordata; order Testudines; family Kinosternidae; genus Sternotherus; species Sternotherus odoratus. Next base: position 105,782,222 of record JAVMKO010000007.1, read on the forward strand.
CGAGACACCCCAAATAGGCACAGGCTTATAATATCAAAAGATCACTTACAATCAGCTAAGTAGAAATATAAGAGAAGAGTAGAGTCATCTTAATAGCCAAAGATGCTCCGAGACCTGTTTCCCGCTACATGGCAAGCAAAACGAAACTGAACTAAAAACTCCTCCCTCCCTCGCTCATGGCCGGGAAGCTCTTGCGTCCCTTGTTCTCAGCTAACATTAACCCTCTCCAGCCCTTTACACTTATGACACCTCCAGAAGTCCTTCCAACCCAAATATTCTATGATGAATAGTTCTGGGAGCATCAAGGGGGTGAATATGACTTTCAAAATCGATTTAACATTCTCTTCTCTTTCCTGAAGGTAACACCTAGGAGGGGCAAGAAGGGTCCCAAGCCCCTCCCCAGACACTTGGAGGGGGGCACATTCAGCAGGAAGCCACAGGGGCGAAAGGAGAAGAATGTGGGGCCGCTGGGCAGCCCCATGCTGGCAGCTCCTCTGACCTAGCTGTGCTGCCCCCCACACACACCCTGTCCCCAGCCCTTCCACGCAGCTTCGTCTCCTAGGGTCTCTACAGTTCTGCCGGCGGACAAGACTGGGGGCGGGGCGGTACCCGTACAGGAGGAGCTGCCGGCATGGGGCCACCCAGTGGTCCCACATTCTGCTCCTTTCGCCACTGCAGTTCCTGGGAGATCTGGCAGCCCTGAACTGAGCTGCAGGGCTTTCCTGGGAACCGCAGCGGTGAAAGGAGCAGAAGGTGGGATCGCCAGTCCCAGGAGCCAGCACCCCGCGGCGGCAATTCCTCTGGTGCAGCGGCACCGGTACCACCCGCAGCCCTGCCCTCCGGCAGCGCTGTACAGACCCCAGAAGCAGCAAATGCATGAAAGGGCTCCATAAAATCCACAGAAAGAGAAACCATAAACTCTTAGACTCCTAGTAACATAGGGCTGGAGGGAACCTTGAGTCATCTCGACCATCCTGCTGCGCTGAATCAAGATTAGAGCAGCAGTTCTCAACTTCATTGCATCCCAACCCCCTTCTGACAGCAAAAATCACTCCATGACCCCGGGAGCGGGGACTGAAACCTGAGCCCACTGGCCTGGCCAAGGGCTTCAGTCCCAGGCAGGGACCCTGTGACGTGAGCCCCGCCACGCAGGGCTGAAGCCAAAGCGCTGTTGCCCAGGGTTGAACCCCTTTGTCTTCGGCCCCAGGCGGGGGTAAAATTAAGGCGTTACAGGCAGATACGGCCTCTACCGCCTCACTTTAAAGCGCTGCCACGGCACCACTTTAACATTGCTGCTGGTTTTGCGCCCCTCGGCAGCGCTTTAACCTCCCTTTCCCTTGTGTGCCCCCCGGCTGGCAATGCAGGGGGCTCAAAAGGAGCAGCTGCCCTGGGGCTGGCAATTTAGAAGGGCCTGGGGCTCCAGCCCTTTAAATAGCCACTGGCGCCCCGGACGGCATGGGCCAGACAGCCTAGAAGGATTTGCTGGAGGATGCTGACCCCCAGCCCCACCCCTTCCACTCAAGACCCCGCCCCTTCCAGGGGAGCCGCAGCCCGCCCCGTACCGGTAAATCTTTAGTTTTACTTTCACCCCTAGGCCCAGGTGGTGCAGTTCAGGCTTCAACCCCGGATCCCAACAAGTCCAAGCCCACCCTGGTGGCCCCACTAAAATGAGGTCAACTCATGACCCACTTTGGGGTCGCGACCCACACTTTGAGAACTGTTGACCTCCTAGACCATCCCTAGCTACAAGCGAGGCTGTCTGTACTCAACTGCTACAAACTAGACTAAACTCTCAACCTGGCCCCTCTGGTTTCTCTGGTGCAGCTGGCTGAAAATTCTGTGGCAGCTTCATATCAACTACAAAAATGGATTTTACTGTATTATTTATGAAAATCGATAATACAATCAACCAGCATCCCCTGTGTAGGTTGACTTTGTATGCAATTTGTTTTACATTGCGTTTGCGCACACACACACCATCTCAGTCTTCAGTGTACCACAGATCTTTATTCGGATTGTGTTTAACTGTTCTGGCTACAAGGGGCCACATTCAGATGTGCCGTGAGAATGGCAAAGTTACTCTTGCTTACACCGGGTCTAAATTTAGCCCAAGGTCTCTAAGTAGGCTCCTCAGACACATGCTGCAGAGCAGATAGAGGAAAAAACCCTTATGTTTCTGGCCTTCCTCATGTGGCTCTTAATCACTGGTAATCCTAGAACAATATCCCCCTTCACCTTCTCTAGGCATTCGGGACTAACCAGACCCCAATCCACTCCTGCTGAAAACTCATCCTCATTGCAAAAAGGTGGCACCCACCCACGCTGCTTTGCCAGCTGTTTTACAGCTGCATGTTTACTAAGGGTATGTCTACACATAAAGCACTATAGTGGCAAAATTGCACCACAATAGTGCTTCAGTGTAGACACTGCCTATGCCAGTTACACTGACCTAATTTCCTAGCATGGACCAGACAGAAGTTTCCTTACTAAAGGAGTTGTAGTGCAGCTATCTTTTAGGTTTGAGGTAAACTGTCCTTTCCTCCCCCCCCCCCCCCCCCGTTCCCCCCTATTTTATGGATTTAATGGCTCTGTCGTTATCAAAATGGATCAGGCTGAAACCTGGCATGTAACATATCCCAGAGGAGGCTTTACTTTTAAGTCAAGAAGCATTTACATCTGTTAAACCCTTTTCCTGTTATGTAACTGCCAAAAAAATCATTTCAGACCTGTTTTTTGTGCTAAGCCCTGAAGATGAAAAACCTGTGAGTTCACCCAATGACATTTGGCAGGAATTCAGTGCTGAATGTAAGCTAAACTTTTTATTCAAGCTAATAGCATTGTGGGAAGAGAGATCTTGTGAAACCGCCCTCGTTTAACTGCACAGATTGGGAGGAAATGCTGAGCATGCTTAGCTGGTATTTTGACCCCATTTATTTAGTAATACAGCTGTATATTTCTAGCACATGCAGAGGACCTCAGAGGCCTCTCCACACAGATGTACACTATCTCCACTATACACATGAATTGTTCCACCAATCACTGAACCCTCCTCCAGAGTAGATCACCGCCAAGACAGAATAGCAACAGCTAAGCCCGGTAAGTGAAAAATAAGAGAGACAAATGGAAGTGCAGGGAGGCAGAGTGTATGTAGTTCTCTGTTGCAGCTTGACCAAAACACTGGGCTTAACACTCTAGCTCTTCAGAAAAGTGCACTGAGGAGCCCTTAAAGACCATCATGATACTAGGCAGCTCTGTGTTTTTGGGAACTAGGGCACAGTTTGATACCAGTCCGCTCTGTGTTTTTGGGGAACCAGGGCCCAGTATCCAGCCTGCCTGTCTCATGAAAGACACTCCCCGCCCAGTCTCTGTTTGAACCAAAACTGATCAGAGAAAAGGTCTGCAGAGAACAATGAAGGGTGTTGGGAGACACGCCTGGACCCCTCCTGACAAGGTGACAAAAATAAGACATCTCGATTAGCATAAGGAATGGAGAACTGAGACCACTCCCCATGCCTCATCTGCATGAAAGATGGACAGGAATTAGCATGAAGAATGAAGAAAAGAGAACCACACTGAACTCTGGGACCTAAAAAGCAGGGATGCACTGCATTCTGGGAATCCCTGCTCCAAATGCTAATGAACCTACGCCTGTACACACCCAGCTCAGCAATTATCAGACCAATTCTAGTAATAGATCTTTGATTGCTATCCCAAAATACTGAAGCAACCTGGTTGCATTGTGAGCTCCCTGAAGAAAACACCTCCCATAGCCAAGAGTGATCAGCTCCTATTGTCTATCCTAAAGAAAACCCTTGAATCCCCAGTTTACTCCTAAACAAATCTTTGTTCTCCCTTGAATCTTTGTATTTTCTCTATCAAACCCCCTACCTGTGCCCATGTCAGTGTTCTGATGCTAAGACCCAAACTCTGCACCAGTTCCACTCCATCATCACCTAACTGATCCTGCTGGGGGCTCTGCCAGTCTCCTACCTTCAGGACCCTGAGCGGCTACCATCACCTGGGAACCCCGACTAATTCATGCTGCAGGAGTGGTGAGATCCCCTTTTCTCTCTCTCTCTCTCTCTCTCTCTCTTTCTCTGTCTCAGGAACTACCCTTTAATAATGAATGCTATGCTGGTTTAGGCTCTCTTTGTATGGTTATCATTATTATTCAATAAATAACCCTTATGGTGAAGTTGGTTGTTTCTCTCTCACTCTCTGAATTTTACTCATTTGTGTCTGTGGCTTCCCCCATTTACTCCTCAGCAACGCTTCTTTTACCTCAGCTAAAAGATCCCTGTGGTGCCCAAAGATACTGTGGGGTTTGCTCATCGAGTTGGTTACTGTGAAAGTGGGATAGGGACGTGTTCAACTTGGGGCACATAAGGGGGGGGCAGCTGAGAGTGCTGCTCAACTCAGCCCATTGAGACCAGGAGCACATAAGGGGATCAGCTTGAAAGTGCTGTTTAACCCAGCTCACTGAGCACAGGGACACATAAGGGGATCAGCTGGAAAGTGCTGATTGACCCAGTCCGCTCAGACTTGCTCTGTTAGTGTGTGTGAGTGTGAGTGTGCGCGTGTGTGTGTGTGTGTGTGTTCATCTAGTTCTAAGGCTGGAGGACCCCAACCCCGGGGAACCTAGCAGGATAGCTCCACTGGGAGGGGACTTGCAGAAGGAAGGAGTAGAGCTCCATATGAACACGAGTGACATAAGCAACACATTAATAGAATTACAGAACTACCCCCCCCCCCCCCAGAAGAGTAACCCGAATAAATGAGCATACCCCAAAGTAACGGGCACATTTGGTAACAATCAGCAGTCAGGACCTCGGACCTTATTTGAATGACAACCCCTCCAGCGACAGCACCCTGGCCACTAGGTCAGGACAGCCTCTCCTGAAGCTGCAGCCACAGCTAGATTACCAGGCAAGAAGGGATGTGTCACAGGGTGGCTTGCCAGTGGGCGAGAGAGCCTGGGGCTAAGCCAGTCCTCATTACACAGGACAAGCCACATCGGGGTTGAATCAGATGGTCCCAGTTCCCAGGGGAAAAGCCAGCGGGAAGCTCCTGCAGCAAGGGAGGTGCAGCGGGTCGCTGGATCCAGGGAAAGAGTGAATGGCTTTGTGTTTGTTTGAGAACTTTGTTCATTTAATAAATACCCAGACCCTACCCTGGGCTGTGACTGAAAATGGGGGGCAGGGCACAGCAGAGGCATTCCTGGCCACAATGGTGTGCTCAGGTGGACTCTGATTCCAGCCAGGGTTCCCCCAGTGCCACATGCAGAAATTACAATAACCTCTCTGCTCCTCCTTGAGATTCCCCTGTTCATGCTTCCAAGGATCACGTGAGCTCTTTTGGCCACAGCATCCGAGCTAGGAAGTCATGTTCAGCTGACTGTCCACCAGGATCCAGTCCCCGCGGCCTGCGTTCTTTCTTTCTAGCTCAGGGGTCGGCAACCCGCGGCTCCGGAGCCGCATGCGGCTCTTTCATCCCTCCGATGCGGCTCCCTGTGTGTTCTAATTTTAACCGACCCGCAGACTGTTTTCTATGCGGCCCGCCAGAGAGGGGCGGGGTCAATAAGAGGCGAGCGGCGGGGGGGGGGGAGAACGGAGGCGGAGCCGGGGCACGAGGCGAGGCGGAGCCGGCGGATAAGAGCGAGCCGGGGCCGGGGCACGAGGCGAGGCAAGGCAAGGCAAGCTGGGGGAGGGGGGGAGTGAAAGCACGGCCGGAGGGGGGGGGGGAGGAAGAAGAGCGAGAGCACGGCTGGAGGGGAGGGGGAGGGAAGAAGAGCGAGAGCACGGCCGGAGCGGGAGGGAGGAAGGGGGGGGAGCGGGGGGGGAAGAAGAAGAGCGAGAGCACGGCCGGAGGGGGGGGGGAGGAAGGGGGGGGAGGAAGAAGAGCGAGAGCACGGCCGGAGGGGGGGGAGGGAGGGAAGAAGAGCGAGAGCACGGCTGGAGGGGAGGGGGAGGGAAGAAGAGAGTGTTATTTTATTTTAAATGTCAAAAGGGTTTTGTGGCTCCCAGTGTTTTCTTTACTGTGGGAAACGGGTCCAAATGGCTCTTTGAGTGGTAAAGGTTGCAGACCCCTGTTCTAGCTGTATGCATTTCTGTTTAGCTATATTAAAATGCCTGTTTCTTGCACTCAGTTTATCAAATGATCCAGATGGCTCTGTGACCTGTAGCAGCTGGTTTTGCCTTCTAGTTCTCCCATCTGGATATTTCCAGACAAACACTGCTCAGGTTGTGACATTGGGAGGAAGCATGGTGCTTAGACCACTGACCTGAGACTCCGGAGATGCAGGTTAAATTCCAATTCCTGTGTTACTTACTCTCTGTGCTTCAATTCCTCACCTGTACAATGAAGACCACAGCACTTCCCTGCCTCCCTGGGGTGCTGAAGGTAAATCCGTGAAGCACTCTGCTACAATGGCTATATACAATAGATACACAAGGCGGTCTGCCTGCCTTTGGTCTCTGCTCCAAAAGGCTGGGCAAGGGCAGCTCCTGAAGGGCAGCTATTGAAGTCAATAGAAGCTAGGAGCCAAAATACTTTTGTGGATCCGGGGCTTAATGGCTTGTCTACACCTAAATAGCACTGGCTTAACTAAGTCTGTTAGGAATTAGTTATACCTAGCTCTTAGATAGCACTTTTCAATGCTAGATCTCAAAGCACTTCACAATCTGTCATGTATTTATCCTCCCCACACTCCAGTGAGATAGCGTTTTCCTATTATCGCTGTTTTTACAGATGAAGAACTCAGGTACAGAGAGGTTAAGTGACTTGCCCAGGATGAAACAGGAAGTTGAGTCAAGTAAGAAACAACAGAGAGGAGGCAAGAAGGGCATAGATGAAGAAACAGTGTGTGTGGTCAGTGGGAGTCACCTCGTGACTCTAAGGAAGGAGCAGGCTGACAGTTTATTGGACTGATGTGTCCAATGTTTCACATGAATCACAGAAATGTAGGATTGGAAGGGGCCTTGAGAAGCCATCTAGTTCAGCCCCTGCTCTGAGGCAGGACCAAGTAAACGTATGCCACCCCTGACAGGTGTTTATCTAACCTCCAGTGACAGGGATTCCACAGTTGCCTTGATAAGATATTCCAGAGCTTAACTATCTTTATACTTGGGCCATGTCTACACTACCGGCTGGGTCGGCGGTTAGAGATCTATCTATTGGGGATCGATTTATCGCGTAACCTCAGGACGCGATAAATCGATTCCAAAGTCGACTCCGGAACTCCAGCTCACCAAAAGGCACAAGGCAGAGTCGACAGGGGAGCCCACTTTCGACCGCTGCTGCAAGGACAGCAGGTAAGTCAACCTAAGATGCGTCCACTTCAGCCACGCTATTCACGTAGCTGAAGTTGCACATCTTAGGTCGACCCTCCCCGCTAGTGTAGGCCGGGCTAAGAACGTTTTTCCATCAAAGTGAAATCTCCCTTGCTGCAAATCAAGACCATTACTTCTGTGCCACCATCAGCAGACAGAGAACAATTAACATGTTCAAAGGCTGTTATCCAGTCCCCCTTCAGTCTTCTTTTCTCAGTCTAAACATGCCCAGGTTTTTAACCTTCCCTCAGAGGTCAGAGTTTCTAAATCTTTGATCATTTTTGCTGCTTTCTTCTGGACTCTCTCCAGTTTATGTACGTTTCTAAAAGTGTGGCGCTCAAAACAGGACACAATACTCCTGCTGAGGCCTGGGACAATTACCTCCCATGCCTTACACATGACACTCCTATTAATACAACCCAGAATGATAGTGGCTTATTTTGCCACTGCATCATGCTGTAACTCCTATTCACTTTGTGATCCACTATAACCCCAGATCTTTTTCTGCTGTACTGCTGCATAGCCATTTATTCCCCACTTTGTAGTTGTGTGTTTGATTTTTCCCTCTTAAGTGTAGAACTTTGCACTTTTCTTCACTTAATTTCATTTTGTTGCTGTCAGACCCCAATTCTCCAATGTATCCAGGTCATTTTGAATTCTAATCCTGTCCTCCAATGTGCGTGTAACTCCACTCCTCTCAGTGTCATCTGCAAATGATACAAGCGAACACTCCACTCCATTATCCAAGTAATTAAATGAAGCGGACAAGCAACGGAATAGGAGCTCCAGTGCAAAGCTATGGCAAAAAGGGCCAATGTGATCCCGGGATGTGTAAACAGGAATAAGATGTAAGAGCAGGAGGTGATTTTACCTCTGCTTACAGCTTTGGTAAGACTGACTCAAATACTGCATTCCAGTTCTAGTGTGACATTTTACAAGGATGTTGGAAAACTGGAAAGGGCCCAGAACACAGCCACAGCATTTTGTAAGGGCTGGAGAAAATGTCTTACAGTAAGAGAATTACAGAGCTCAATCGGCTTAGCCTATCAGAAAAAAGATTGGTTGTCTCTTGATTATGATGTGTAAATACTTTCATGTGGACAAATTCCTGGGTACTAAACGGCAGAGAAAGGCAGACCAAGAAGCAAGGGCTGGAAGTTGAAGCCAGACAAATTCAAATTAGACACAAATAACAGTGAGGGTGATGAGTCTTTAGAACGGCCTACAAAGAAGAATGTGGATTCGGCGTCTCTTGATGCCATTCCAGAAGATCTATTTTAGTCAAAACACCAGTTACTGATTCAATACAGGGGTAACTGGATGAAATTCTATGGTCATGTGCAGATCAGCCTACATGACCTAATGGTCCCTTCTGGCCTGAAAAATCTCTGACTCTGTGAAACCCTTGTACAGGCCTTCTACACAAACAACGTCATCAAGTGCTTCCCCTCCAGGATGTGAATTGGTATGGTAGTTGGTTTGTGTCAAGATTACAGACCATAATAACCTCCCTGTGGAGAGGCAGTCACTCAGCACCAAATTATGCAGAAATTCATGAGGAAACTGCCCAGCAGCCGGGGATGGCAAAGCCACGGGCTGGGGTGGCCAGTTGCTCCTCTGGGTGGTGTGCAGAGGGGAGCGGCAGGACTGACTAGCTGGGGGGTGCAGCTGATGCAAGGCAGGGGCCTTTCCTCCCCTGGCTCCCAGAATTCCCTACGTCCCTCCCTGGCACAACGGCCTCGTCCCTTCCCTCAGGCTGCAGCGGGCGAGGCCCATTGGACAGCGCCACGTGGGCCCGGGGGTCCGCCAAGGTGCCGGAGCTGCGACTCTGCAGCCAGCAGCTGAGCAGGAGTGACCAGCGGGGGGTGGGCGAGTCCTGGCGCTGCCCCGCGGGCACCTCTCTGTGCACAGTCACCCGGCAACACAAGCTATTCTGCAAGAGCGTGTGAAGGGCCCTGACGCCTCCTGCCGTGTGGGCCCCCCAGCGCCTGCTTGACTCCTTCCTCAGCCAGCCCGGAACTGCAGGGCTAGCGGGGAGCACACGGCACACAGCAGTGGCCTCTGGCCGAGGGGGCTTTGGGTGGGTAGGTGAAGCAAGCAGTGGCTGGCCTGTGCCAGCAGCCGTTCTGCCCTCTGAACTCAGCCCTGGCCCATGGGGAGATGGTCCCCCCGTGGGACAGGGACCCTGGCATCCAAGCACGCCCCCACGGGACGGGGACCCAGGCGTCCGAGCGCCCACCCCCACACACTCCGTGACAATATGTACAAATAAATTTATAGACAAACTGTAAAATTGTAGCTATTTTTAATTGGACCCAATAAGCCTCCAATCATTCCTTATGCAGAACTAGCTAGGAGACTTGAATCTGCAGAGATCCCCTTACAGAATTTCCTGTGGGAAAGTGGGATTTGCCCCCTTCCTCCACACAGAGTTTGCCCTCACTGCATGCCCACATTTCAGGGAACTCCATCAAAAGCGAGGGGAGTCCATGCTGAGATTCCTTGGTTTGACACTGCAGGCCATCTCCTCTCTATTGAATGTGGCCCATTAACACAGGTACCCTGGTACCTCACTCAGAAAGACTTCAGGGCTTTGAGTTACTATGCAAGTTGCTGCAGTTTGTTGCCTCATGGGTTTGGTTGGGAGAAGCTGGCAGCACCCTGCTGCCCCACTTACCCTCCTTCTTGCCTATGGAACGGGAACTCTGGGGAGCACCCATGGCTGGAAGTTCCATGGGGATGAGGAGGAAAGGGAAAGTATGCGGTGGAGGCAGCGCTCCCTGAGTGTGCCCCACAGCCAGGATCACTGCCGTGGGGTAGCTGTGAATAAGATGTGTGAGTGCGGCCTGCTTTTGCTGATAAAATAGACCAAACAAAAAAAATCAGCTAACCAGAAACCATGTGTAAAAGCACAAGAAACCTTTTCAATTAGTTGGCAGATGGTTCATGTCCACTGGTATTGCTCTACTGACCTGAGTGGAGTTTTGTTCTACCCATTTCCCACTGGAAAGTGGAACTAGACTAGCAGTCACTACTTGAAAGAGGAAGGATAATCCAGGGGTTACAGGACTCAGGAGACCAGAATTCAATCCCTTGCTACCCTATGGAGTTTACATGTGATTATGGGCAAGTCCCTTCTCTGTGCCTCAGTTCCCCATCTGTAAAATCAGGATAACAATGCACCCCTAGGTCGGGGGTGTGTGTGTGTGTGTGTGTGAGGGTAAATGTATAAAAGATTGTGAGGTGCTCAGATAATACAGCAGTGGGAGCCATATAAGCCTCATGTGGGCCCTGCTACTGCTCACTAAAAGTTGTGCAATGCACACTGCTGTGCTCCTCTTTAATGCTACAGACCTGTTAGTGCACAGTCCTAGAATCCCCAGGGCTAGGCAGCGCATGGCCTGCAAACGCACTGTACATTGACACCCTGGCTTGCTGTGCACTCACATTCCACGTAGACAAGCCTTAAGATAGATCAATAGGATCTGGCTCTTTATTTACTGAATATTGACTGAAACTACTTGTGAACTGGCTCAAATACAATTGTCATCCAGTCAATCAAATACTGCCTTTCAATAATGGTAGTAAACAGTGTGATAAAGTCAGACCTGACAGCTATAAGAGACTGGAAGGCTGGTAGATCAGCCCTAGAATGAGGAAAGCCCTTTCCCTATGAACTAAAAAGAGGGTACCTCGGGCTAATTATATATACCTGAGTCCAATTAAGGGCTTCCAGTGGACTTTAAAATCCCTCTTTCGGTGAAAGAGAGTCAGGAAGGGGAGAAACAAGGTGAAGCAGGGGGGAAAGGCTTCTCTTGGGGGAAAGCTGTTCTCTCTATTGGAGAAACAATCAAGTTAACTTCTATTGGGGGAAGGAATCAAGTTAACTTTCTGTTAAACAGAAGCCAGTATAATAAAGCAATGCCCTGGAGAGGTGCAAGAGGGAGCGAGTGGCTAGGGGCTCAAATGGTTGTTGAGTTAAGCAGGATAATACTAAGTGAAGGTCCCACCGAGGGGTAGTAGGTCTGGGGACAATAAAGAGGCCACAGTCAGCTATCCTGGACTGAAATACTGAGCAAAGGTCTCTGAAAGAGCTGCCCCAAGAGAGCCCAGAGTGTAAAACAACCCTCCCAAGAGCGGAAGCAAGTTGGAAATTTGTGCAGTGTACCTCTGGACAATCTGTATACAGGATAACCTCCCGCTACCTCCCGTCCGCCTCTCTCTGGGTCTTCCCTACAAACGGGGACGGTTCGCCCGGGCAGCATGTTAGTACGTATGACAGTAAGTCAGGGTTTGAGCACTAATGCCTTTTCTTCCCTTGGAGGGACGTGGAAGTAGTCCCCACATTCGCTGCTGTTTTATTTGATTAATGAAGTTTTAAACTTCAGTCACTCTTCATCTCCACCCCTACGATCCTGTGGTCTCAGCCTTGAACCAGGACTTACAGGCAGAAAAAGTGGAACGCACCCGCCTGAAAGCACTGGCTAAGCAAGTACCAGTCCTTCAGGCCATGTCAAAAAAATTAACCATTTGTGTTCAGCATAAGCCGCAAGAGTAGCATGCCTGCCCTAAAGAGGAAATTGGACAGTTAAAACACTAATCGGCCATGCATTTTGCCCAGGTGAGAAGCCTCACAGGGAAGGACTCGGGTAGCCCTTGTGAGTAAAAATGGTTTTAAAAAGAGACCAGAAGGGAGGGGGCTAGTTAAAAAGCCCCCCCCTCCTCGCTAAATTGGTAGTGAATCAAAGCTGGTGCTCATTGAAAAAGATGGTTCAGCAAAAACAAAAAACAAAAAAAAAAAAGCAGGATCGGGCCCAGACACGCAGTAGTTACAGACTTAGGAAACTGGTAAATCGAAATTGTTGGGGTGCTGGTTTGGGAGATAAACAAGTAATTTAACGGGGGAGAGAGAGAGTGTAAAAAGTTAACTCTATAATTGCTGGAGGAAGTGTAGCAGTCAAATTTTGTAAAATGCTTAAAGAAAAAAAAAATCTTAGTTTCTTTGCAGCTGTTCTGAAGAAAAAGGGGCCCTTTTCCAAAGAAATGTGTATAAATAAATCCAGGCAAAAGATTATTTGACTGGAATCTTTTGGCTGTGAACATTTAGTCAAATTAGCTAAAGGAACATAAGGGATTTTACTGGAACTTAATCACCCCAAATGTATAGAAAAATGTAAATATACAGTGCTACTTAATTAAAATCCTATTAGGCTCGAAGGAACTATAATAGGTGATGTTTTCCCTTTTCAATCGCTGTGTGTTTCAAAAGCAGAAGTTAAAAGTAAAAGACAATCAAAATTCTGGTAAAGGTCAATGGTGTCCCTTTTAAGGAACCAGGGTGGTAGCCGTGTTAGTCTGGAATAGCAGAGTTAACAAAGTCCTGTGGCACTTTAAAGACTAACTATAAAGTTTTGAAGCATGAGCTTTCGTGGGCTAATACCCACTTCGTCGGATCATCCGACGAAGTGGGTATTAGCCCACGAAAGCTCATGCTTCAAAACTTTATAGTTAGTCTTTAAGGTGCCACAGGACTTTGTTAACCCTTTTAAGGAAGAGTCTAAGTTTTGAATAGCTCTGAATCCAAAAGCAAGCAGGAAAGCATCTGTGTTAATGCAAATTACCTAACTGATAAGGTAAAAGTCACTGAAACCTGCCCTGCCTATGAAACAAAAACAAGAAAATATGGGGGTAATTCCGACGAGTCCCCTCGGCTGGGGCAGTGTGGCCCAGTGGCCGGAGTCCCTGACGAGTCCCCTCGGCTGGGGCAGTGTGGCCCAGTGGCCGGAGTCCCTGACGAGTCCCCTCGGCTGGGGCAGTGTGGCCCAGTGGCCGGAGTCCCTGACGAGTCCCCTCGGCTGGGGCAGTGTGGCCCAGTGGCCGGAGTCCCTGACGAGTCCCCTCGGCTGGGGCAGTGTGGCCCAGTGGCCGGAGTCCCTGACGAGTCCCCTCGGCTGCGGCAGTGTGGCCCAGTGGCCAGAGTCCCTGACGAGTCCCCTCGGCTGCGGCAGTGTGGCCCAATGGCCAGAGTCAATATCAGCCCCCTCGGCTGGGGCAGTGTGGCCCAGTGGCCGGAGTCCCTGACGAGTCCCCTCGGCTGGGGCAGTGTGGCCCAGTGGCCAGAGTCCCTGACGAGTCCCCTCGGCTGGGGCAGTGTGGCCCAGTGGCCAGAGTCCCTGACGAGTCCCCTCGGCTGGGGCAGTGTGGCCCAGTGGCCAGAGTCCCTGACGAGTCCCCTCGGCTGGGGCAGTGTGGCCCAGTGGCCAGAGTCAATATCAGCCCCCTCGGCTGGGGCAGTGTGGCCGAATGGCCAGAGTCAATATCAGCCCCCTCGGCTGGGGCAGTGTGGCCCAATTATCAGCCCCCTCGGCTGGGGCAGTGTGGCCCAGTGGCCAGAGTCAATATCAGCCCCCTCGGCTGGGGAAGTGTGGCCCAGTGGCCAGAGTCAATATCAGCCCCCTCGGCTGGGGCAGTGTGGCCCAGTGGCCAGAGTCAATATCAGCCCCCTCGGCTGGGGCAGTGTGGCCCAGTGGCCAGAGTCAATATCAGCCCCCTCGGCTGGGGCAGTGTGGCCCAGTGGCCGGAGTTCCTGACGAGTCCCCTCGGCTGGAGCAGTGTGGCCCAATGGCCGGAGTCCCTGACGAGTTCCCTCGTCTGGGGCAGTGTGGCCCAGTGGCCAGAGTCCCTGACGAGTCCCCTCGGCTGCGGCAGTGTGGCCCAGTGGCCAGAGTCAATATCAGCCCACTCGGCTGCGGCAGTGTGGTCCAATGGCCAGAGTCAATATCAGCCCCCTCGACTGGGGCAGTGTGGCCCAGTGGCCAGAGTCAATATCAGCCCCCTCGGCTGGGGCAGTGTGGCCCAGTGGCCGGAGTCCCTGACGAGTCCCCTCGGCTGGAGCAGTGTGGCCCAGTGGCCAGAGTCAATATCAGCCCCCTCGGCTGGGGCAGTGTGGCCCAATGGCCAGAGTCAATATCAGCCCCCTCGGCTGGGGCAGTGTGGCCCAGTGGCCGGAGTCCCTGACGAGTCCCCTCGGCTGGGGCAGTGTGGCCCAGTGGCCAGAGTCCCTGACGAGTCCCCTCGGCTGCGGCAGTGTGGCCCAATGGCCAGAGTCAATATCAGCCCCCTCGGCTGGGGCAGTGTGGCCCAGTGGCCGGAGTCCCTGACGAGTCCCCTCGGCTGGGGCAGTGTGGCCCAGTGGCCGGAGTCCCTGACGAGTCCCCTCGGCTCGGGCAGTGTGGCCCAGTGGCCGGAGTCCCTGACGAGTCCCCTCGGCTCGGGCAGTGTGGCCCAATGGCCAGAGTCCCTGACGAGTCCCCTCGGCTCGGGCAGTGTGGCCCAATGGCCAGAGTCCCTGACGAGTCCCCTCGGCTGGGGCAGTGTGGCCCAATGGCCAGAGTCCCTGACGAGTCCCCTCGGCTGGGGCAGTGTGGCCCAATGGCCAGAGTCCCTGACGAGTCCCCTCGGCTGGGGCAGTGTGGCCCAATGGCCAGAGTCCCTGACGAGTCCCCTCGGCTGGGGCAGTGTGGCCCAATGGCCAGAGTCCCTGACGAGTCCCCTCGGCTGGGGCAGTGTGGCCCAATGGCCAGAGTCCCTGACGAGTCCCCTCGGCTGGGGCAGTGTGGCCCAGTGGCCGGAGTCCCTGACGAGTCCCCTCGGCTGGGGCAGTGTGGCCCAGTGGCCGGAGTCCCTGACGAGTCCCCTCGGCTGGGGCAGTGTGGCCCAGTGGCCGGAGTCCCTGACGAGTCCCCTCGGCTGGGGCAGTGTGGCCCAATGGCCAGAGTCAATATCAGCCCCCTCGGCTGGGGCAGTGTGGCCCAATGGCCAGAGTCAATATCAGCCCCCTCGGCTGCGGCAGTGTGGCCCAGTGGCAGAGTCAATATCAGCCCCCTCGGCTGGGGCAGTGTGGCCCAGTGGCCAGAGTCAATATCAGCCCCCTCGGCTGGGGCAGTGTGGCCCAGTGGCCGGAGTCCCTGACGAGTCCCCTCGGCTGGAGCAGTGTGGCCCAGTGGCCGGAGTCCCTGACGAGTCCCCTCGGCTGGGGCAGTGTGGCCCAGTGGCCAGAGTCCCTGACGAGTCCCCTCGGCTGGGGCAGTGTGGCCCAGTGGCCAGAGTCCCTGACGAGTCCCCTCGGCTGCGGAAGTGTGGCCCAGTGGCCAGAGTCCCTGACGAGTCCCCTCGGCTGCGGCAGTGTGGCCCAATGGCCAGAGTCAATATCAGCCCCCTCGGCTGCGGCAGTGTGGCCCAGTGGCCGGAGTCAATATCAGCCCCCTCGGCTGGGGCAGTGTGGCCCAAAGGCCAGAGTCAATATCAGCCCCCTCGGCCGGGGCAGTGTGGCCCAGTGGCAGAGTCAATATCAGCCCCCTCGGCTGGGGCAGTGTGGCCCAGTGGCCAGAGTCAATATCAGCCCCCTCGGCTGGGGCAGTGTGGCCCAGTGGCCGGAGTCCCTGACGAGTCCCCTCGGCTGGGGCAGTGTGGCCCAGTGGCCAGAGTCCCTGACGAGTCCCCTCGGCTGGGGCAGTGTGGCCCAGTGGCCAGAGTCCCTGACGAGTCCCCTCGGCTGGGGCAGTGTGGCCCAGTGGCCAGAGTCAATATCAGCCCCCTCGGCTGGGGCAGTGTGGCCGAATGGCCAGAGTCAATATCAGCCCCCTCGGCTGGGGCAGTGTGGCCCAATTATCAGCCCCCTCGGCTGGGGCAGTGTGGCCCAGTTGCCAGAGTCAATATCAGCCCCCTCGGCTGGGAAAGTGTGGCCCAGTGGCCAGAGTCAATATCAGCCCCCTCGGCTGGGGCAGTGTGGCCCAATGGCCAGAGTCAATATCAGCCCCCTCAGCTGGGGCAGTGTGGCCCAGTGGCCAGAGTCAATATCAGCCCCCTCGGCTGGGGCAGTGTGGCCCAGTGGCCAGAGTCAATATCAGCCCCCTCGGCTGGGGCAGTGTGGCCCAGTGGCCAGAGTCAATATCAGCCCCCTCGGCTGGGGCAGTGTGGCCCAGTGGCCAGAGTCAATATCAGCCCCCTCGGCTGGGGCAGTGTGGCCCAGTGGCCGGAGTCCCTGACGAGTCCCCTCGGCTGGGGCAGTGTGGCCCAGTGGCCAGACTCAATATCAGCCCCCTCGGCTGGGGTAGTGTGGCCCAATGGCCAGAGTCAATATCAGCCCCCTCGGCTGGGGCAGTGTGGCCCAGTGGCCAGAGTCAATATCAGCCCCCTCGGCTGGGGCAGTGTGGCCCAGTGGCCGGAGGTCCTGACGAGTCCCCTCGGCTGGAGCAGTGTGGCCCAATGGCCGGAGTCCCTGACGAGTTCCCTCGTCTGGGGCAGTGTGGCCCAGTGGCCAGAGTCCCTGACGAGTCCCCTCGGCTGCGGCAGTGTGGCCCAGTGGCCAGAGTCAATATCAGCCCCCTCGGCTGCGGCAGTGTGGCCCAGTGGCCGGAGTCCCTGACGAGTCCCCTCGGCTGCGGCAGTGTGGCCCAGTGGCCAGAGTCCCTGACGAGTCCCCTCGGCTGCGGCAGTGTGGCCCAATGGCCAGAGTCAATATCAGCCCCCTCGGCTGGGGCAGTGTGGCCCAGTGGCCGGAGTCCCTGACGAGTCCCCTCGGCTGGGGCAGTGTGGCCCAGTGGCCAGAGTCCCTGACGAGTCCCCTCGGCTGGGGCAGTGTGGCCCAGTGGCCAGAGTCCCTGACGAGTCCCCTCGGCTGGGGCAGTGTGGCCCAGTGGCCAGAGTCCCTGACGAGTCCCCTCGGCTGGGGCAGTGTGGCCCAGTGGCCAGAGTCAATATCAGCCCCCTCGGCTGGGGCAGTGTGGCCGAATGGCCAGAGTCAATATCAGCCCCCTCGGCTGGGGCAGTGTGGCCCAATTATCAGCCCCCTCTGCTGGGGCAGTGTGGCCCAGTGGCCAGAGTCAAAATCAGCCCCCTCGGCTGGGGAAGTGTGGCCCAGTGGCCAGAGTCAATATCAGCCCCCTCGGCTGGGGCAGTGTGGCCCAATGGCCAGAGTCAATATCAGCCCCCTCAGCTGGGGCAGTGTGGCCCAGTGGCCAGAGTCAATATCAGCCCCCTCGGCTGGGGCAGTGTGGCCCAGTGGCCAGAGTCAATATCAGCCCCCTCGGCTGGGGCAGTGTGGCCCAGTGGCCAGAGTCAATATCAGCCCCCTCGGCTGGGGCAGTGTGGCCCAGTGGCCAGAGTCAATATCAGCCCCCTCGGCTGGGGCAGTGTGGCCCAGTGGCCGGAGTCCCTGACGAGTCCCCTCGGCTGGGGCAGTGTGGCCCAGTGGCCAGACTCAATATCAGCCCCCTCGGCTGGGGTAGTGTGGCCCAATGGCCAGAGTCAATATCAGCCCCCTCGGCTGGGGCAGTGTGGCCCAGTGGCCAGAGTCAATATCAGCCCCCTCGGCTGGGGCAGTGTGGCCCAGTGGCCGGAGTTCCTGACGAGTCCCCTCGGCTGGAGCAGTGTGGCCCAATGGCCGGAGTCCCTGATGAGTTCCCTCGTCTGGGGCAGTGTGGCCCAGTGGCCAGAGTCCCTGACGAGTCCCCTCGGCTGGTGCAGTGTGGCCCAGTGGCCGGAGTCCCTGACGAGTGCCCTCGGCTGGGGCAGTGTGGCCCAGTGGCCGGAGTCCCTGACGAGTCCCCTCGGCTGGGGCAGTGTGGCCCAGTGGCCGGAGTCCCTGACGAGTCCCCTCGGCTGGGGCAGTGTGGCCCAATGGCCAGACTCAATATCAGCCCCCTCGGCTGGGGCAGTGTGGCCCAATGGCCAGAGTCAATATCAGCCCCCTCGGCTGCGGCAGTGTGGCCCAGTGGCAGAGTCAATATCAGCCCCCTCGGCTGGGGCAGTGTGGCCCAGTGGCCAGAGTCAATATCAGCCCCCTCGGCTGGGGCAGTGTGGCCCAGTGGCCGGAGTCCCTGACGAGTCCCCTCGGCTGGAGCAGTGTGGCCCAGTGGCCGGAGTCCCTGACGAGTCCCCTCGGCTGGGGCAGTGTGGCCCAGTGGCCAGAGTCCCTGACGAGTCCCCTCGGCTGGGGCAGTGTGGCCCAGTGGCCAGAGTCCCTGACGAGTCCCCTCGGCTGCGGCAGTGTGGCCCAGTGGCCAGAGTCCCTGACGAGTCCCCTCGGCTGCGGCAGTGTGGCCCAATGGCCAGAGTCAATATCAGCCCCCTCGGCTGCGGCAGTGTGGCCCAGTGGCCGGAGTCAATATCAGCCCCCTCGGCTGGGGCAGTGTGGCCCAAAGGCCAGAGTCAATATCAGCCCCCTCGGCCGGGGCAGTGTGGCCCAAAGGCCAGAGTCAATATCAGCCCCCTCGGCTGGGGCAGTGTGGCCCAAAGGCCAGAGTCAATATCAGCCCCCTCGGCTGGGGCAGTGTGGCCCAGTGGCCGGAGTCCCTGACGAGTCCCCTCGGCTGGGGCAGTGTGGCCCAGTGGCCGGAGTCCCTGACGAGTCCCCTCGGCTGGGGCAGTGTGGCCCAGTGGCCGGAGTCCCTGACGAGTCCCCTCGGCTGGGGCAGTGTGGCCCAGTGGCCGGAGTCCCTGACGAGTCCCCTCGGCTGCGGCAGTGTGGCCCAGTGGCCAGAGTCCCTGACGAGTCCCCTCGGCTGCGGCAGTGTGGCCCAATGGCCAGAGTCAATATCAGCCCCCTCGGCTGGGGCAGTGTGGCCCAGTGGCCGGAGTCCCTGACGAGTCCCCTCGGCTGGGGCAGTGTGGCCCAAAGGCCAGAGTCAATATCAGCCCCCTCGGCTGGGGCAGTGTGGCCCAAAGGCCAGAGTCAATATCAGCCCCCTCGGCTGGGGCAGTGTGGCCCAGTGGCCGGAGTCCCTGACGAGTCCCCTCGGCTGGGGCAGTGTGGCCCAGTGGCCGGAGTCCCTGACGAGTCCCCTCGGCTGGGGCAGTGTGGCCCAGTGGCCGGAGTCCCTGACGAGTCCCCTCGGCTGCGGCAGTGTGGCCCAGTGGCCAGAGTCCCTGACGAGTCCCCTCGGCTGCGGCAGTGTGGCCCAATGGCCAGAGTCAATATCAGCCCCCTCGGCTGGGGCAGTGTGGCCCAGTGGCCGGAGTCCCTGACGAGTCCCCTCGGCTGGGGCAGTGTGGCCCAGTGGCCGGAGTCCCTGACGAGTCCCCTCGGCTGGGGCAGTGTGGCCCAGTGGCCAGAGTCAATATCAGCCCCCTCGGCTGGGGCAGTGTGGCCCAGTGGCCAGAGTCCCTGACGAGTCCCCTCGGCTGGGGCAGTGTGGCCCAGTGGCCAGAGTCCCTGACGAGTCCCCTCGGCTGGGGCAGTGTGGCCCAGTGGCCAGAGTCCCTGACGAGTCCCCTCGGCTGCGGCAGTGTGGCCCAGTGGCCAGAGTCCCTGACGAGTCCCCTCGGCTGCGGCAGTGTGGCCCAATGGCCAGAGTCAATATCAGCCCCCTCGGCTGGGGCAGTGTGGCCCAGTGGCCGGAGTCCCTGACGAGTCCCGTCGGCTGGGGCAGTGTGGCCCAGTGGCCAGAGTCCCTGACGAGTCCCCTCGGCTGGGGCAGTGTGGCCCAGTGGCCAGAGTCCCTGACGAGTCCCCTCGGCTGGGGCAGTGTGGCCCAGTGGCCAGAGTCAATATCAGCCCCCTCGGCTGGGGCAGTGTGGCCGAATGGCCAGAGTCAATATCAGCCCCCTCGGCTGGGGCAGTGTGGCCCAATTATCAGCTCCCTCGGCTGGGGCAGTGTGGCCCAGTTGCCAGAGTCAATATCAGCCCCCTCGGCTGGGGAAGTGTGGCCCAGTGGCCAGAGTCAATATCAGCCCCCTCGGCTGGGGCAGTGTGGCCCAATGGCCAGAGTCAATATCAGCCCCCTCAGCTGGGGCAGTGTGGCCCAGTGGCCAGAGTCAATATCAGCCCCCTCGGCTGGGGCAGTGTGGCCCAGTGGCCAGAGTCAATATCAGCCCCCTCGGCTGGGGCAGTGTGGCCCAGTGGCCAGAGTCAATATCAGCCCCCTCGGCTGGGGCAGTGTGGCCCAGTGGCCGGATTCCCTGACGAGTCCCCTTGGCTGGGGCAGTGTGGCCCAGTGGCCAGAGTCAATATCAGCCCCCTCGGCTGGGGCAGTGTGGCCCAGTGGCCAGAGTCAATATCAGCCCCCTCGGCTGGGGCAGTGTGGCCCAGTGGCCGGAGTCCCTGACGAGTCCCCTCGGCTGGGGCAGTGTGGCCCTGTGGCCAGACTCAATATCAGCCCCCTCGGCTGGGGCAGTGTGGCCCAGTGGCCAGAGTCATTATCAGCCCCCTCGGCTGGGGCAGTGTGGCCCAGTGGCCAGAGTCAATATCAGCCCCCTCGGCTGGGGCAGTGTGGCCCAGTGGCCGGAGGTCCTGACGAGTCCCCTCGGCTGGAGCAGTGTGGCCCAATGGCCGGAGTCCCTGACGAGTTCCCTCGTCTGGGGCAGTGTGGCCCAGTGGCCAGAGTCCCTGACGAGTCCCCTCGGCTGCGGCAGTGTGGCCCAGTGGCCAGAGTCAATATCAGCCCCCTCGGCTGCGGCAGTGTGGCCCAGTGGCCGGAGTCCCTGACGAGTCCCCTCGGCTGCGGCAGTGTGGCCCAGTGGCCAGAGTCCCTGACGAGTCCCCTCGGCTGCGGCAGTGTGGCCCAATGGCCAGAGTCAATATCAGCCCCCTCGGCTGGGGCAGTGTGGCCCAGTGGCCGGAGTCCCTGACGAGTCCCCTCGGCTGGGGCAGTGTGGCCCAGTGGCCAGAGTCCCTGACGAGTCCCCTCGGCTGGGGCAGTGTGGCCCAGTGGCCAGAGTCCCTGACGAGTCCCCTCGGCTGGGGCAGTGTGGCCCAGTGGCCAGAGTCCCTGACGAGTCCCCTCGGCTGGGGCAGTGTGGCCCAGTGGCCAGAGTCAATATCAGCCCCCTCGGCTGGGGCAGTGTGGCCGAATGGCCAGAGTCAATATCAGCCCCCTCGGCTGGGGAAGTGTGGCCCAGTGGCCAGAGTCAATATCAGCCCCCTCGGCTGGGGCAGTGTGGCCCAATGGCCAGAGTCAATATCAGCCCCCTCAGCTGGGGCAGTGTGGCCCAGTGGCCAGAGTCAATATCAGCCCCCTCGGCTGGGGCAGTGTGGCCCAGTGGCCAGAGTCAATATCAGCCCCCTCGGCTGGGGCAGTGTGGCCCAGTGGCCAGAGTCAATATCAGCCCCCTCGGCTGGGGCAGTGTGGCCCAGTGGCCAGAGTCAATATCAGCCCCCTCGGCTGGGGAAGTGTGGCCCAGTGGCCGGAGTCCCTGACGAGTCCCCTCGGCTGGGGCAGTGTGGCCCAGTGGCCAGAGTCAATATCAGCCCCCTCGGCTGGGGTAGTGTGGCCCAATGGCCAGAGTCAATGTCAGCCCCCTCGGCTGGGGCAGTGTGACCCAGTAGCCAGAGTCAATATCAGCCCCCTCGGCTGGGGCAGTGTGGCCCAGTGGCCGGAGTTCCTGACGAGTCCCCTCGGCTGGAGCAGTGTGGCCCAATGGCCGGAGTCCCTGACGAGTTCCCTCGTCTGGGGCAGTGTGGCCCAGTGGCCAGAGTCCCTGACGAGTCCCCTCGGCTGGTGCAGTGTGGCCCAGTGGCCGGAGTCCCTGACGAGTCCCCTCGGCTGGGGCAGTGTGGCCCAGTGGCCGGAGTCCCTGACGAGTCCCCTCGGCTGGGGCAGTGTGGCCCAGTGGCCGGAGTCCCTCACGAGTCCCCTCGGCTGGGGCAGTGTGGCCCAATGGCCAGAGTCAATATCAGCCCCCTCGGCTGCGGCAGTGTGGCCCAGTGGCAGAGTCAATATCAGCCCCCTCGGCTGGGGCAGTGTGGCCCAGTGGCCGGAGTCCCTGACGAGTCCCCTCGGCTGGAGCAGTGTGGCACAGTGGCCGGAGTCCCTGACGAGTCCCCTCGGCTGGGACAGTGTGGCCCAGTGGCCAGAGTCCCTGACGAGTCCCCTCGGCTGGGGCAGTGTGGCCCAGTGGCCAGAGTCCCTGACGAGTCCCCTCGGCTGCGGCAGTGTGGCCCAGTGGCCAGAGTCCCTGACGAGTCCCCTCGGCTGCGGCAGTGTGGCCCAATGGCCAGAGTCAATATCAGCACCCTCGGCTGCGGCAGTGTGGCCCAGTGGCCGGAGTCAATATCAGCCCCCTCGGCTGGGGCAGTGTGGCCCAAAGGCCAGAGTCAATATCAGCCCCCTCGGCCGGGGCAGTGTGGCCCAGTGGCAGAGTCAATATCAGCCCCCTCGGCTGGGGCAGTGTGGCCCAAAGGCCAGAGTCAATATCAGCCCCCTCGGCTGGGGCAGTGTGGCCCAGTGGCCGGAGTCCCTGACGAGTCCCCTCGGCTGGGGCAGTGTGGCCCAGTGGCCGGAGTCCCTGACGAGTCCCCTCGGCTGGGGCAGTGTGGCCCAGTGGCCGGAGTCCCTGACGAGTCCCCTCGGCTGGGGCAGTGTGGCCCAGTGGCCGGAGTCCCTGACGAGTCCCCTCGGCTGCGGCAGTGTGGCCCAGTGGCCAGAGTCCCTGACGAGTCCCCTCGGCTGCGGCAGTGTGGCCCAATGGCCAGAGTCAATATCAGCCCCCTCGGCTGGGGCAGTGTGGCCCAGTGGCCGGAGTCCCTGACGAGTCCCCTCGGCTGGGGCAGTGTGGCCCAGTGGCCGGAGTCCCTGACGAGTCCCCTCGGCTGGGGCAGTGTGGCCCAGTGGCCAGAGTCAATATCAGCCCCCTCGGCTGGGGCAGTGTGGCCCAGTGGCCAGAGTCCCTGACGAGTCCCCTCGGCTGGGGCAGTGTGGCCCAGTGGCCAGAGTCCCTGACGAGTCCCCTCGGCTGCGGCAGTGTGGCCCAGTGGCCAGAGTCCCTGACGAGTCCCCTCGGCTGCGGCAGTGTGGCCCAATGGCCAGAGTCAATATCAGCCCCCTCGGCTGGGGCAGTGTGGCCCAGTGGCCGGAGTCCCTGACGAGTCCCCTCGGCTGGGGCAGTGTGGCCCAGTGGCCAGAGTCCCTGATGAGTCCCCTCGGCTGGGGCAGTGTGGCCCAGTGGCCAGAGTCCCTGACGAGTCCCCTCGGCTGGGGCAGTGTGGCCCAGTGGCCAGAGTCCCTGACGAGTCCCCTCGGCTGGGGCAGTGTGGCCCAGTGGCCAGAGTCAATATCAGCCCCCTCGGCTGGGGAAGTGTGGCCCAGTGGCCAGAGTCAATATCAGCCCCCTCGGCTGGGGTAGTGTGGCCCAATGGCCAGAGTCAATATCAGCCCCCTCGGCTGGGGCAGTGTGGCCCAGTGGCCAGAGTCAATATCAGCCCCCTCGGCTGGGGCAGTGTGGCCCAGTGGCCGGAGTTCCTGACGAGTCCCCTCGGCTGGAGCAGTGTGGCCCAATGGCCGGAGTCCCTGACGAGTTCCCTCGTCTGGGGCAGTGTGGCCCAGTGGCCAGAGTCCCTGACGAGTCCCCTCGGCTGCGGCAGTGTGGCCCAGTGGCCAGAGTCAATATCAGCTCCCTCGGCTGCGGCAGTGTGGCCCAGTGGCCGGAGTCCCTGACGAGTCCCCTCGGCTGCGGCAGTGTGGCCCAGTGGCCAGAGTCCCTGACGAGTCCCCTCGGCTGCGGCAGTGTGGCCCAATGGCCAGAGTCAATATCAGCCCCCTCGGCTGGGGCAGTGTGGCCCAGTGGCCAGAGTCAATATCAGCCCCCTCGGCTGGGGCAGTGTGGCCCAGTGGCCAGAGTCCCTGACGAGTCCCCTCGGCTGGGGCAGTGTGGCCCAGTGGCCGGAGTCCCTGACGAGTCCCCTCGGCTGGGGCAGTGTGGCCCAGTGGCCGGAGTCCCTGACGAGTCCCCTCGGCTGGGGCAGTGTGGCCCAGTGGCCGGAGTCCCTGACGAGTCCCCTCGGCTGCGGCAGTGTGGCCCAGTGGCCAGAGTCCCTGACGAGTCCCCTCGGCTGCGGCAGTGTGGCCCAATGGCCAGAGTCAATATCAGCCCCCTCGGCTGGGGCAGTGTGGCCCAGTGGCCGGAGTCCCTGACGAGTCCCCTCGGCTGGGGCAGTGTGGCCCAGTGGCTGGAGTCCCTGACGAGTCCCCTCGGCTGGGGCAGTGTGGCCCAGTGGCCAGAGTCAATATCAGCCCCCTCGGCTGGGGCAGTGTGGCCCAGTGGCCAGAGTCCCTGACGAGTCCCCTCGGCTGGGGCAGTGTGGCCCAGTGGCCAGAGTCCCTGACGAGTCCCCTCGGCTGCGGCAGTGTGGCCCAGTGGCCAGAGTCCCTGACGAGTCCCCTCGGCTGCGGCAGTGTGGCCCAATGGCCAGAGTCAATATCAGCCCCCTCGGCTGGGGCAGTGTGGCCCAGTGGCCGGAGTCCCTGACGAGTCCCCTCGGCTGGGGCAGTGTGGCCCAGTGGCCAGAGTCCCTGATGAGTCCCCTCGGCTGGGGCAGTGTGGCCCAGTGGCCAGAGTCCCTGACGAGTCCCCTCGGCTGGGGCAGTGTGGCCCAGTGGCCAGAGTCCCTGACGAGTCCCCTCGGCTGGGGCAGTGTGGCCCAGTGGCCAGAGTCAATATCAGCCCCCTCGGCTGGGGCAGTGTGGCCGAATGGCCAGAGTCAATATCAGCCCCCTCGGCTGGGGCAGTGTGGCCCAATTATCAGCCCCCTCGGCTGGGGCAGTGTGGCCCAGTTGCCAGAGTCAATATCAGCCCCCTCGGCTGGGGAAGTGTGGCCCAGTGGCCAGAGTCAATATCAGCCCCCTCGGCTGGGGCAGTGTGGCCCAATGGCCAGAGTCAATATCAACCCCCTCGGCTGGGGCAGTGTGGCCCAGTGGCCAGAGTCAATATCAGCCCCCTCGGCTGGGGCAGTGTGGCCCAGTGGCCAGAGTAAATATCAGCCCCCTCGGCTGGGGCAGTGTGGCCCAGTGGCCAGAGTCAATATCAGCCCCCTCGGCTGGGGCAGTGTGGCCCAGTGGCCAGAGTCAATATCAGCCCCCTCGGCTGGGGCAGTGTGGCCCAGTGGCCGGAGTCCCTGACGAGTCCCCTCGGCTGGGGCAGTGTGGCCCAGTGGCCAGACTCAATATCAGCCCCCTCGGCTGGGGTAGTGTGGCCCAATGGCCAGAGTCAATATCAGCCCCCTCGGCTGGGGCAGTGTGGCCCAGTGGCCAGAGTCAATATCAGCCCCCTCGGCTGGGGCAGTGTGGCCCAGTGGCCGGAGTTCCTGACGAGTCCCCTCGGCTGGAGCAGTGTGGCCCAATGGCCGGAGTCCCTGACGAGTTCCCTCGTCTGGGGCAGTGTGGCCCAGTGGCCAGAGTCCCTGACGAGTCCCCTCGGCTGCGGCAGTGTGGCCCAGTGGCCAGAGTCAATATCAGCCCCCTCGGCTGCGGCAGTGTGGCCCAGTGGCCGGAGTCCCTGACGAGTCCCCTCGGCTGCGGCAGTGTGGCCCAGTGGCCAGAGTCCCTGACGAGTCCCCTCGGCTGCGGCAGTGTGGCCCAATGGCCAGAGTCAATATCAGCCCCCTCGGCTGGGGCAGTGTGGCCCAGTGGCCAGAGTCAATATCAGCCCCCTCGGCTGGGGCAGTGTGGCCCAGTGGCCAGAGTCCCTGACGAGTCCCCTCGGCTGGAGCAGTGTGGCCCAATGGCCGGAGTCCCTGACGAGTCCCCTCGGCTGGGGCAGTGTGGCCCAGTGGCCAGAGTCCCTGACGAGTCCCCTCGGCTGGGGCAGTGTGGCCCAGTGGCCAGAGTCAATATCAGCCCCCTCGGCTGGGGCAGTGTGGCCCAATGGCCAGAGTCAATATCAGCCCCCTCGGCTGGGGCAGTGTGGCCCAGTGGCCGGAGTCAATATCAGCCCCCTCGGCTGGGGCAGTGTGGTCCAATGGCCAGAGTCAATATCAGCCCCCTCGACTGGGGCAGTGTGGCCCAGTGGCCAGAGTCAATATCAGCCCCCTCGGCTGGGGCAGTGTGGCCCAGTGGCCGGAGTCCCTGACGAGTCCCCTCGGCTGGAGCACTGTGGCCCAGTGGCCAGAGTCAATATCAGCCCCCTCGGCTGGGGCAGTGTGGCGCAATGGCCAGAGTCAATATCAGCCCCCTCGGCTGGGGCAGTGTGGCCCAGTGGCCGGAGTCCCTGACGAGTCCCCTCGGCTGGAGCAGTGTGGCCCAGTGGCCAGAGTCCCTGACGAGTCCCCTAGGCTGCGGCAGTGTGGCCCAATGGCCAGAGTCAATATCAGCCCCCTCGGCTGGGGCAGTGTGGCCCAGTGGCCGGAGTCCCTGACGAGTCCCCTCGGCTGGGGCAGTGTGGCCCAGTGGCCGGAGTCCCTGACGAGTCCCCTCGGCTGGGGCAGTGTGGCCCAGTGGCCGGAGTCCCTGACGAGTCCCCTCGGCTGGGGCAGTGTGGCCCAGTGGCCGGAGTCCCTGACGAGTCCCCTCGGCTGGGGCAGTGTGGCCCAGTGGCCGGAGTCCCTGACGAGTCCCCTCGGCTGGGGCAGTGTGGCCCAGTGGCCGGAGTCCCTGACGAGTCCCCTCGGCTATGGGCAGTGTGGCCCAGTGGCCAGAGTCAATATCAGCCCCCTCGGCTGGGGCAGTGTGGCCCAATGCCCAGAGTCAATATCAGCCCCCTCGGCTGGGGCAGTGTGGCCCAATGGCCAGAGTCAATATCAGCCCCCTCGGCTGGGGCAGTGTGGCCCAATGGCCAGAGTCAATATCAGCCCCCTCGTCTGGGGCAGTGTGGCCCAATGGCCAGAGTCAATATCAGCCCCCTCGGCTGGGGCAGTGTGACCCAGTGGCCGGAGTCCCTGACGAGTCCCCTCGGCTGGGGCAGTGTGGCCCAGTGGCCGGAGTCCCTGACGAGTCCCCTCGGCTGGGGCAGTGTGGCCCAGTGGCCGGAGTCCCTGACGAGTCCCCTCGGCTGGGGCAGTGTGGCCCAGTGGCCGGAGTCCCTGACGAGTCCCCTCGGCTGGGGCAGTGTGGCCCAGTGGCCGGAGTCCCTGACGAGTCCCCTCGGCTGGGGCAGTGTGGCCCAGTGGCCAGACTCAATATCAGCCCCCTCGGCTGTGGCAGTGTGGCCCAGTGGCCAGACTCAATATCAGCCCCCTCGGCTGGGGCAGTGTGGCCCAGTGGCCAGAGACTCAATATCAGCCCCCTCGGCTGGAGCAGTGTGGCCCAGTGGCCAGAGTCAATATCAGCCCCCTCTGCTGGGGCAGTGTGGCCCAGTGGCCAGAGTCAATATCAGCCCCCTCGGCTGGGGCAGTGTGGCCCAGTGGCCAGAGTCAATATCAGCCCCCTCGGCTGGGGCAGTGTGGCCCAGTGGCCAGAGTCAATATCAGCCCCCTCGGCTGGGGCAGTGTGGCCCAATGGCCAGAGTCAATATCAGCCCCCTCGGCTGGGGCAGTGTGGCCCAGTGGCCAGAGTCAATATCAGCCCCCTCGGCTGGGGCAGTGTGGCCCAGTGGCCGGAGTCCCTGACGAGTCCCCTCGGCTGGAGCAGTGTGGCCCAGTGGCCAGAATCAATATCAGCCCCCTCGGCTGGGGCAGTGTGGCCCAGTGGCCGGAGTCCCTGACGAGTCCCCTCGGCTGGGGCAGTGTGGCCCAGTGGCCAGAGTCAATATCAGCCCCCTCGGCTGGGGCAGTGTGGCCCAGTGGCCGGAGGCCTTGACGAGTCCCCTCGGCTGAGGCAGTGTGGCCCAGTGGCCAGAGTCCCTGACGAGTCCCCTCGGCTGCGGCAGTGTGGCCCAATGGCCAGAGTCAATATCAGCCCCCTCGGCTGGGGCAGTGTGGCCCAGTGGCCGGAGGCCCTGACGAGTCCCCTCGGCTGGGGCAGTGTGGCCCAGTGGCCGGAGTCCCTGACGAGTCCCCTCGGCTGGGGCAGTGTGGCCCAGTGGCCGGAGTCCCTGACGAGTCCCCTCGGCTGGGGCAGTGTGGCCCAATGGCCGGAGTCCCTGACGAGTCCCCTCGGCTGGGG
The DNA here is from genome assembly GCA_032164245.1 of Sternotherus odoratus. Taxonomy (NCBI): domain Eukaryota; kingdom Metazoa; phylum Chordata; order Testudines; family Kinosternidae; genus Sternotherus; species Sternotherus odoratus. Next base: position 105,810,363 of record JAVMKO010000007.1, read on the forward strand.
CAGTGTGGCCCAATGGCCGGAGTCCCTGACGAGTCCCCTCGGCTCGGGCAGTGTGGCCCAGTGGCCGGAGTCCCTGACGAGTCCCCTCGGCTGGGGCAGTGTGGCCCAGTGGCCGGAGTCCCTGACGAGTCCCCTCGGCTGGGGCAGTGTGGCCCAGTGGCCGGAGTCCCTGACGAGTCCCCTCGGCTGGGGCAGTGTGGCCCAGTGGCCAGAGTCCCTGACGAGTCCCCTCGGCTGGAGCAGTGTGGCCCAATGGCCGGAGTCCCTGACGAGTCCCCTCGGCTGGGGCAGTGTGGCCCAGTGGCCAGAGTCCCTGACGAGTCCCCTCGGCTGGGGCAGTGTGGCCCAGTGGCCAGAGTCAATATCAGCCCCCTCGGCTGGGGCAGTGTGGCCCAATGGCCAGAGTCAATATCAGCCCCCTCGGCTGGGGCAGTGTGGCCCAGTGGCCGGAGTCAATATCAGCCCCCTCGGCTGGGGCAGTGTGGTCCAATGGCCAGAGTCAATATCAGCCCCCTCGACTGGGGCAGTGTGGCCCAGTGGCCAGAGTCAATATCAGCCCCCTCGGCTGGGGCAGTGTGGCCCAGTGGCCGGAGTCCCTGACGAGTCCCCTCGGCTGGAGCACTGTGGCCCAGTGGCCAGAGTCAATATCAGCCCCCTCGGCTGGGGCAGTGTGGCCCAATGGCCAGAGTCAATATCAGCCCCCTCGGCTGGGGCAGTGTGGCCCAGTGGCCGGAGTCCCTGACGAGTCCCCTCGGCTGGAGCAGTGTGGCCCAGTGGCCAGAGTCCCTGACGAGTCCCCTAGGCTGCGGCAGTGTGGCCCAATGGCCAGAGTCAATATCAGCCCCCTCGGCTGGGGCAGTGTGGCCCAGTGGCCGGAGTCCCTGACGAGTCCCCTCGGCTGGGGCAGTGTGGCCCAGTGGCCGGAGTCCCTGACGAGTCCCCTCGGCTGGGGCAGTGTGGCCCAGTGGCCGGAGTCCCTGACGAGTCCCCTCGGCTGGGGCAGTGTGGCCCAGTGGCCGGAGTCCCTGACGAGTCCCCTCGGCTGGGGCAGTGTGGCCCAGTGGCCGGAGTCCCTGACGAGTCCCCTCGGCTGGGGCAGTGTGGCCCAGTGGCCGGAGTCCCTGACGAGTCCCCTCGGCTATGGGCAGTGTGGCCCAGTGGCCAGAGTCAATATCAGCCCCCTCGGCTGGGGCAGTGTGGCCCAATGCCCAGAGTCAATATCAGCCCCCTCGGCTGGGGCAGTGTGGCCCAATGGCCAGAGTCAATATCAGCCCCCTCGGCTGGGGCAGTGTGGCCCAATGGCCAGAGTCAATATCAGCCCCCTCGTCTGGGGCAGTGTGGCCCAATGGCCAGAGTCAATATCAGCCCCCTCGGCTGGGGCAGTGTGACCCAGTGGCCGGAGTCCCTGACGAGTCCCCTCGGCTGGGGCAGTGTGGCCCAGTGGCCGGAGTCCCTGACGAGTCCCCTCGGCTGGGGCAGTGTGGCCCAGTGGCCGGAGTCCCTGACGAGTCCCCTCGGCTGGGGCAGTGTGGCCCAGTGGCCGGAGTCCCTGACGAGTCCCCTCGGCTGGGGCAGTGTGGCCCAGTGGCCGGAGTCCCTGACGAGTCCCCTCGGCTGGGGCAGTGTGGCCCAGTGGCCAGACTCAATATCAGCCCCCTCGGCTGTGGCAGTGTGGCCCAGTGGCCAGACTCAATATCAGCCCCCTCGGCTGGGGCAGTGTGGCCCAGTGGCCAGAGACTCAATATCAGCCCCCTCGACTGGAGCAGTGTGGCCCAGTGGCCAGAGTCAATATCAGCCCCCTCTGCTGGGGCAGTGTGGCCCAGTGGCCAGAGTCAATATCAGCCCCCTCGGCTGGGGCAGTGTGGCCCAGTGGCCAGAGTCAATATCAGCCCCCTCGGCTGGGGCAGTGTGGCCCAGTGGCCAGAGTCAATATCAGCCCCCTCGGCTGGGGCAGTGTGGCCCAATGGCCAGAGTCAATATCAGCCCCCTCGGCTGGGGCAGTGTGGCCCAGTGGCCAGAGTCAATATCAGCCCCCTCGGCTGGGGCAGTGTGGCCCAGTGGCCGGAGTCCCTGACGAGTCCCCTCGGCTGGAGCAGTGTGGCCCAGTGGCCAGAATCAATATCAGCCCCCTCGGCTGGGGCAGTGTGGCCCAGTGGCCGGAGTCCCTGACGAGTCCCCTCGGCTGGGGCAGTGTGGCCCAGTGGCCAGAGTCAATATCAGCCCCCTCGGCTGGGGCAGTGTGGCCCAGTGGCCGGAGGCCTTGACGAGTCCCCTCGGCTGAGGCAGTGTGGCCCAGTGGCCAGAGTCCCTGACGAGTCCCCTCGGCTGCGGCAGTGTGGCCCAATGGCCAGAGTCAATATCAGCCCCCTCGGCTGGGGCAGTGTGGCCCAGTGGCCGGAGGCCCTGACGAGTCCCCTCGGCTGGGGCAGTGTGGCCCAGTGGCTGGAGTCCCTGACGAGTCCCCTCGGCTGGGGCAGTGTGGCCCAGTGGCCGGAGTCCCTGACGAGTCCCCTCGGCTGGGGCAGTGTGGCCCAATGGCCGGAGTCCCTGACGAGTCCCCTCGGCTGGGGCAGTGTGGCCCAATGGCCGGAGTCCCTGACGAGTCCCCTCGGCTCGGGCAGTGTGGCCCAGTGGCCGGAGTCCCTGACGAGTCCCCTCGGCTGGGGCAGTGTGGCCCAGTGGCCGGAGTCCCTGACGAGTCCCCTCGGCTGGGGCAGTGTGGCCCAGTGGCCGGAGTCCCTGACGAGTCCCCTCGGCTGGGGCAGTGTGGCCCAGTGGACGGAGTCCCTGACGACTCCCCTCGGCTGGGGCAGTGTGGCCCAGTGGCCGGAGTCCCTGACGAGTCCCCTCGGCTGGGGCAGTGTGGCCCAGTGGCCAGAGTCAATATCAGCCCCCTCGGCTGGGGCAGTGTGGCCCAATGGCCCGAGTCAATATCAGCCCCCTCGGCTGGGGCAGTGTGGCCCAGTGGCCGGAGTCCCTGACGAGTCCCCTCAGCTGGGGCAGTGTAGCCCAGTGGCCAGAGTCAATATCAGCCCCCTCGGCTGGGGCAGTGTGGCCCACTGGCCGGAGTCAATATCAGCCCCCTCGGCTGGGGCAGTGTGGCCCAGTGGCCAGAGTCCCTGACGAGTCCCCTCGGCTGGGGCAGTGTGGTCCAGTGGCCGGAGTCCCTGACGAGTCCCCTCGGCTGGGCCAGTGTGGCCCAATGGCCAGAGTCCCTGATGAGTCCCCTCGGCTGGGCCAGTGTGGCCCAATGGCCAGAGTCCCTGACAAGTCCCCTCGGCTGGGGCAGTGTGGCCCAATGGCCAGAGTCAATATCAGCCCCCTCGGCTGGGGCAGTGTGGCCCAGTGGCCAGAGTCCCTGACGAGTCCCCTCGGCTGGGGCAGTGTGGTCCAGTGGCCGGAGTCCCTGACGAGTCCCCTCGGCTGGGCCAGTGTGGCCCAATGGCCAGAGTCCCTGACGAGTCCCCTCGGCTGGGCCAGTGTGGCCCAATGGCCAGAGTCAATATCAGCCCCCTCGGCTGGGGCAGTGTGGCCCAATGGCCAGAGTCAATATCAGCCCCCTCGGCTGGGGCAGTGTGGCCCAGTGGCCAGAGTCCCTGACGAGTCCCCTCGGCTGGGGCAGTGTGGCCCAGTGGCCAGAGTCAATATCAGCCCCCTCGGCTGGGGCAGTGTGGCCCAGTGGCCGGAGTCCCTGACGAGTCCCCTCGGCTGGGGCAGTGTGGCCCAGTGGCCGGAGTCACTGACGAGTCCCCTCGGCTGGGGCAGTGTGGCCCAGTGGCCAGAGTCCCTGACGAGTCCCCTCGGCTGGGGCAGTGTGGCCCAGTGGCCAGAGTCAATATCAGCCCCCTCGGCTGGGGCAGTGTGGCCCAGTGGCCAGAGTCCCGGACGAGTCCCCTCGGCTGGGGCAGTGTGGCCCAGTGGCCAGAGTCAATATCAGCCCCCTCGGCTGGGACAGTGTGGCCCAGTGGCCAGAGTCAATATCAGCCCCCTCGGCTGGGGCAGTGTGGCCCAGTGGCCGGAGTCCCTGACGAGTCCCCTCGGCTGGGGCAGTGTGGCCCAGTGGCCGGAGTCCCTGACGAGTCCCCTCGGCTGGGCCAGTGTGGCCCAGTGGCCAGAGTCCCTGACGAGTCCCCTCGGCTGGGGCAGTGTGGCCCAGTGGCCGGAGTCCCTGACGAGTCCCCTCGGCTGGGGCAGTGTGGCCCAGTGGCCGGAGTCCCTGACGAGTCCCCTCGGCTGGGGCAGTGTGGCCCAGTGGCCGGAGTCCCTGACGAGTCCCCTCGGCTGGGGCAGTGTGGCCCAGTGGCCGGAGTCCCTGACGAGTCCCCTCGGTTGGGGCAGTGTGGCCCAGTGGCCGGAGTCCCTGACGAGTCCCCTCGGCTATGGGCAGTGTGGCCCAGTGGCCAGAGTCAATATCAGCCCCCTCGGCTGGGGCAGTGTGGCCCAATGGCCAGAGTCAATATCAGCCCCCTCGGCTGGGGCAGTGTGGCCCAATGGCCAGAGTCAATATCAGCCCCCTCGGCTGGGGCAGTGTGGCCCAATGGCCAGAGTCAATATCAGCCCCCTCGGCTGGGGCAGTGTGGCCCAGTGGCCGGAGTCCCTGACGAGTCCCCTCGGCTGGGGCAGTGTGGCCCAGTGGCCGGAGTCCCTGACGAGTCCCCTCGGCTGGGGCAGTGTGGCCCAGTGGCCGGAGTCCCTGACGAGTCCCCTCGGCTGGGGCAGTGTGGCCCAGTGGCCGGAGTCCCTGACGAGTCCCCTCGGCTGGGGCAGTGTGGCCCAGTGGCCAGACTCAATATCAGCCCCCTCGGCTGTGGCAGTGTGGCCCAGTGGCCAGACTCAATATCAGCCCCCTCGGCTGGGGCAGTGTGGCCCAGTGGCCAGAGACTCAATATCAGCCCCCTCGGCTGGAGCAGTGTGGCCCAGTGGCCAGAGTCAATATCAGCCCCCTCTGCTGGGGCAGTGTGGCCCAGTGGCCAGAGTCAATATCAGCCCCCTCGGCTGGGGCAGTGTGGCCCATTGGCCAGAGTCAATATCAGCCCCCTCGGCTGGGGCAGTGTGGCCCAGTGGCCAGAGTCAATATCAGCCCCCTCGGCTGGGGCAGTGTGGCCCAATGGCCAGAGTCAATATCAGCCCCCTCGGCTGGGGCAGTGTGGCCCAGTGGCCAGAGTCAATATCAGCCCCCTCGGCTGGGGCAGTGTGGCCCAGTGGCCGGAGTCCCTGACGAGTCCCCTCGGCTGGAGCAGTGTGGCCCAGTGGCCAGAATCAATATCAGCCCCCTCGGCTGGGGCAGTGTGGCCCAGTGGCCGGAGTCCCTGACGAGTCCCCTCGGCTGGGGCAGTGTGGCCCAGTGGCCAGAGTCAATATCAGCCCCCTCGGCTGGGGCAGTGTGGCCCAGTGGAGGGAGGCCTTGACGAGTCCCCTCGGCTGAGGCAGTGTGGCCCAGTGGCCAGAGTCCCTGACGAGTCCCCTCGGCTGCGGCAGTGTGGCCCAATGGCCAGAGTCAATATCAGCCCCCTCGGCTGGGGCAGTGTGGCCCAGTGGCCGGAGGCCCTGACGAGTCCCCTCGGCCGGGGCAGTGTGGCCCAGTGGCCGGAGTCCCTGACGAGTCCCCTCGGCTGGGGCAGTGTGGCCCAGTGGCCGGAGTCCCTGACGAGTCCCCTCGGCTGGGGCAGTGTGGCCCAGTGGCCAGAGTCAATATCAGCCCCCTCGGCTGGGGCAGTGTGGCCCAGTGGCCGGAGTCCCTGACGAGTCCCCTCGGCTGGGGCAGTGTGGCCCAGTGGCCGGAGTCCCTGACGAGTCCCCTCGGCTGGGGCAGTGTGGCCCAGTGGCCGGAGTCCCTGACGAGTCCCCTCGGCTGGGGCAGTGTGGCCCAGTGGCCGGAGTCCCTGACGAGTCCCCTCGGCTGGTGCAGTGTAGCCCAGTGGCCGGAGTCCCTGACGAGTCCCCTCGGCTGGGGCAGTGTGGCCCAGTGGCCAGAGTCAATATCAGCCCCCTCGGCTGGGGCAGTGTGGCCCAATGGCCAGAGTCAATATCAGCCCCCTCGGCTGGGGCAGTGTGGCCCAGTGGCCGGAGTCCCTGACGAGCCCCCTCGGCTGGGGCAGTGTGGCCCAGTGGCCGGAGTCCCTGACGAGCCCCCTCGGCTGGGGCAGTGTGGCCCAGTGGCCGGAGTCCCTGACGAGTCCCCTCGGCTGGGGCAGTGTGGCCCAGTGGCCGGAGTCCCTGACGAGTCCCCTCGGTTGGGGCAGTGTGGCCCAGTGGCCGGAGTCCCTGACGAGTCCCCTCGGCTATGGGCAGTGTGGCCCAGTGGCCAGAGTCAATATCAGCCCCCTCGGCTGGGGCAGTGTGGCCCAATGGCCAGAGTCAATATCAGCCCCCTCGGCTGGGGCAGTGTGGCCCAATGGCCAGAGTCAATATCAGCCCCCTCGGCTGGGGCAGTGTGGCCCAATGGCCAGAGTCAATATCAGCCCCCTCGGCTGGGGCAGTGTGGCCCAGTGGCCGGAGTCCCTGACGAGTCCCCTCGGCTGGGGCAGTGTGGCCCAGTGGCCGGAGTCCCTGACGAGTCCCCTCGGCTGGGGCAGTGTGGCCCAGTGGCCGGAGTCCCTGACGAGTCCCCTCGGCTGGGGCAGTGTGGCCCAGTGGCCGGAGTCCCTGACGAGTCCCCTCGGCTGGGGCAGTGTGGCCCAGTGGCCAGACTCAATATCAGCCCCCTCGGCTGTGGCAGTGTGGCCCAGTGGCCAGACTCAATATCAGCCCCCTCGGCTGGGGCAGTGTGGCCCAGTGGCCAGAAACTCAATATCAGCCCCCTCGGCTGGAGCAGTGTGGCCCAGTGGCCAGAGTCAATATCAGCCCCCTCTGCTGGGGCAGTGTGGCCCAGTGGCCAGAGTCAATATCAGCCCCCTCGGCTGGGGCAGTGTGGCCCAGTGGCCAGAGTCAATATCAGCCCCCTCGGCTGGGGCAGTGTGGCCCAGTGGCCAGAGTCAATATCAGCCCCCTCGGCTGGGGCAGTGTGGCCCAGTGGCCAGAGTCAATATCAGCCCCCTCGGCTGGGGCAGTGTGGCCCAGTGGCCAGAGTCAATATCAGCCCCCTCGGCTGGGGCAGTGTGGCCCAGTGGCCGGAGTCCCTGACGAGTCCCCTCGGCTGGAGCAGTGTGGCCCAGTGGCCAGAATCAATATCAGCCCCCTCGGCTGGGGCAGTGTGGCCCAGTGGCCGGAGTCCCTGACGAGTCCCCTCGGCTGGGGCAGTGTGGCCCAGTGGCCAGAGTCAATATCAGCCCCCTCGGCTGGGGCAGTGTGGCCCAGTGGAGGGAGGCCTTGACGAGTCCCCTCGGCTGAGGCAGTGTGGCCCAGTGGCCAGAGTCCCTGACGAGTCCCCTCGGCTGCGGCAGTGTGGCCCAATGGCCAGAGTCAATATCAGCCCCCTCGGCTGGGGCAGTGTGGCCCAGTGGCCGGAGGCCCTGACGAGTCCCCTTGGCTGGGGCAGTGTGGCCCAGTGGCCGGAGTCCCTGACGAGTCCCCTCGGCTGGGGCAGTGTGGCCCAGTGGCCGGAGTCCCTGACGAGTCCCCTCGGCTGGGGCAGTGTGGCCCAGTGGCCAGAGTCAATATCAGCCCCCTCGGCTGGGGCAGTGTGGCCCAGTGGCCGGAGTCCCTGACGAGTCCCCTCGGCTGGGGCAGTGTGGCCCAGTGGCCGGAGTCCCTGACGAGTCCCCTCGGCTGGGGCAGTGTGGCCCAGTGGCCGGAGTCCCTGACGAGTCCCCTCGGCTGGGGCAGTGTGGCCCAGTGGCCGGAGTCCCTGACGAGTCCCCTCGGCTGGTGCAGTGTAGCCCAGTGGCCGGAGTCCCTGACGAGTCCCCTCGGCTGGGGCAGTGTGGCCCAGTGGCCAGAGTCAATATCAGCCCCCTCGGCTGGGGCAGTGTGGCCCAATGGCCAGAGTCAATATCAGCCCCCTCGGCTGGGGCAGTGTGGCCCAGTGGCCGGAGTCCCTGACGAGCCCCCTCGGCTGGGGCAGTGTGGCCCAGTGGCCGGAGTCCCTGACGAGCCCCCTCGGCTGGGGCAGTGTGGCCCAGTAGCCGGAGTCCCTGACGAGCCCCCTCGGCTGGGGCAGTGTGGCCCAGTGGCCGGAGTCCCTGACGAGTCCCCTCGGCTGGGGCAGTGTGGCCCAGTGGCCGGAGTCCCTGACGAGTCCCCTCGGCTGGGGCAATGTGGCCCAGTGGCCGGAGTCCCTGACGAGTCCCCTCGGCTGGGGCAGTGTGGCCCAGTGGCCAGAGTCAATATCAGCCCCCTCGGCTGGGGCAGTGTGGCCCAGTGGCCGGAGTCCCTGACGAGTCCCCTCGGCTGGGGCAGTGTGGCCCAGTGGCCGGAGTCCCTGACGAGTCCCCTCGGCTGGGGCAGTGTGGCCCAGTGGCCGGAGTCCCTGACGAGTCCCCTCGGCTGGGGCAGTGTGGCCCAGTGGCCGGAGTCCCTGACGAGTCCCCTCGGCTGGTGCAGTGTAGCCCAGTGGCCGGAGTCCCTGACGAGTCCCCTCGGCTGGGGCAGTGTGGCCCAGTGGCCAGAGTCAATATCAGCCCCCTCGGCTGGGGCAGTGTGGCCCAATGGCCAGAGTCAATATCAGCCCCCTCGGCTGGGGCAGTGTGGCCCAGTGGCCGGAGTCCCTGACGAGCCCCCTCGGCTGGGGCAGTGTGGCCCAGTGGCCGGAGTCCCTGACGAGCCCCCTCGGCTGGGGCAGTGTGGCCCAGTGGCCGGAGTCCCTGACGAGCCCCCTCGGCTGGGGCAGTGTGGCCCAGTGGCCGGAGTCCCTGACGAGCCCCCTCGGCTGGGGCAGTGTGGCCCAGTGGCCGGAGTCCCTGACGAGCCCCCTCGGCTGGGGCAGTGTGGCCCAGTGGCCGGAGTCCCTGACGAGTCCCCTCGGCTGGTGCAGTGTAGCCCAGTGGCCGGAGTCCCTGACGAGTCCCCTCGGCTGGGGCAGTGTGGCCCAGTGGCCAGAGTCAATATCAGCCCCCTCGGCTGGGGCAGTGTGGCCCAATGGCCAGAGTCAATATCAGCCCCCTCGGCTGGGGCAGTGTGGCCCAGTGGCCGGAGTCCCTGACGAGCCCCCTCGGCTGGGGCAGTGTGGCCCAGTGGCCGGAGTCCCTGACGAGCCCCCTCGGCTGGGGCAGTGTGGCCCAGTGGCCGGAGTCCCTGACGAGCCCCCTCGGCTGGGGCAGTGTGGCCCAGTGGCCGGAGTCCCTGACGAGCCCCCTCGGCTGGGGCAGTGTGGCCCAGTGGCCGGAGTCCCTGACGAACCCCCTCGGCTGGGGCAGTGTGGCCCAGTGGCCGGAGTCCCTGACGAGTCCCCTCGGCTGGGGCAGTGTGTCCCAGTGGCCGGAGTCCCTGACGAGTCCCCTCGGCTGGGGCAGTGTGGCCCAGTGGCCGGAGTCCCTGACGAGTCCCCTCGGCTGGGGCAGTGTGGCCCAGTGGCCAGAGTCAATATCAGCCCCCTCGGCTGGGGCAGTGTGGCCCAGTGGCCGGAGTCCCTGACGAGTCCCCTCGGCTGGGGCAGTGTGGCCCAGTGGCCGGAGTCCCTGACGAGTCCCCTCGGCTGGGGCAGTGTGGCCCAGTGGCCGGAGTCCCTGACGAGTCCCCTCGGCTGGGGCAGTGTGGCCCAGTGGCCGGAGTCCCTGACGAGTCCCCTCGGCTGGTGCAGTGTAGCCCAGTGGCCGGAGTCCCTGACGAGTCCCCTCGGCTGGGGCAGTGTGGCCCAGTGGCCAGAGTCAATATCAGCCCCCTCGGCTGGGGCAGTGTGGCCCAATGGCCAGAGTCAATATCAGCCCCCTCGGCTGGGGCAGTGTGGCCCAGTGGCCGGAGTCCCTGACGAGCCCCCTCGGCTGGGGCAGTGTGGCCCAGTGGCCGGAGTCCCTGACGAGCCCCCTCGGCTGGGGCAGTGTGGCCCAGTGGCCGGAGTCCCTGACGAGCCCCCTCGGCTGGGGCAGTGTGGCCCAGTGGCCGGAGTCCCTGACGAGCCCCCTCGGCTGGGGCAGTGTGGCCCAGTGGCCGGAGTCCCTGACGAGCCCCCTCGGCTGGGGCAGTGTGGGCCAGTGGCCGGAGTCCCTGACGAGTCCCCTCGGCTGGGGCAGTGTGGCCCAGTGGCCGGAGTCCCTGACGAGTCCCCTCGGCTGGGGCAGTGTGGCCCAGTGGCCGGAGTCCCTGACGAGTCCCCTCGGCTGGGGCAGTGTGGCCCAGTGGCCAGAGTCAATATCAGCCCCCTCGGCTGGGGCAGTGTGGCCCAGTGGCTGGAGTCCCTGACGAGCCCCCTCGGCTGGGGCAGTGTGGCCCAGTGGCCGGAGTCCCTGACGAGCCCCCTCGGCTGGGGCAGTGTGGCCCAGTGGCCGGAGTCCCTGACGAGCCCCCTCGGCTGGGGCAGTGTGGCCCAGTGGCCGGAGTCCCTGACGAGCCCCCTCGGCTGGGGCAGTGTGGCCCAGTGGCCGGAGTCCCTGACGAGCCCCCTCGGCTGGGGCAGTGTGGCCCAGTGGCCGGAGTCCCTGACGAGCCCCCTCGGCTGGGGCAGTGTGGCCCAGTGGCCGGAGTCCCTGACGAGTCCCCTCGGCTGGGGCAGTGTGGCCCAGTGGCCGGAGTCCCTGACGAGCCCCCTCGGCTGGGGCAGTGTGGCCCAGTGGCCGGAGTCCCTGACGAGTCCCCTCGGCTGGGGCAGTGTGGCCCAGTGGCCAGAGTCAATATCAGCCCCCTCGGCTGGGGCAGTGTGGCCCAGTGGCCGGAGTCCCTGACGAGTCCCCTCGGCTGGGGCAGTGTGGCCCAGTGGCCGGAGTCCCTGACGAGTCCCCTCGGCTGGGGCAGTGTGGCCCAGTGGCCGGAGTCCCTGACGAGTCCCCTCGGCTGGGGCAGTGTGGCCCAGTGGCCGGAGTCCCTGACGAGTCCCCTCGGCTGGGGCAGTGTGGCCCAGTGGCCGGAGTCCCTGACGAGTCCCCTCAGCTGGGGCAGTGTGGCCCAGTGGCCAGAGTCAATATCAGCCCCCTCGGCTGGGGCAGTGTGGCCCACTGGCCGGAGTCAATATCAGCCCCCTCGGCTGGGGCAGTGTGGCCCAGTGGCCGGAGTCCCTGACGAGTCCCCTCGGCAGGGGCAGTGTGGTCCAGTGGCCGGAGTCCCTGACGAGTCCCCTCGGCTGGGGCAGTGTGGCCCAGTGGCCGGAGTCCCTGACGAGTCCCCTCGGCTGGGGCAGTGTGGCCCAGTGGCCGGAGTCCCTGACGAGTCCCCTCGGCTGGGGCAGTGTAGCCCAGTGGCCGGAGTCCCTGACGAGTCCCCTCGGCTGGGGCAGTGTGGCCCAGTGGCCAGAGTCAATATCAGCCCCCTCGGCTGGGGCAGTGTGGCCCAATGGCCAGAGTCAATATCAGCCCCCTCGGCTGGGGCAGTGTGGCCCAGTGGCCGGAGTCCCTGACGAGCCCCCTCGGCTGGGGCAGTGTGGCCCAGTGGCCGGAGTCCCTGACGAGCCCCCTCGGCTGGGGCAGTGTGGCCCCGTGGCCGGAGTCCCTGACGAGCCCCCTCGGCTGGGGCAGTGTGGCCCAGTGGCCGGAGTCCCTGACGAGCCCCCTCGGCTGGGGCAGTGTGGCCCAGTGGCCGGAGTCCCTGACGAGCCCCCTCGGCTGGGGCAGTGTGGCCCAGTGGCCGGAGTCCCTGACGAGCCCCCTCGGCTGGGGCAGTGTGGCCCAGTGGCCGGAGTCCCTGACGAGTCCCCTCGGCTGGGGCAGTGTGGCCCAGTGGCCGGAGTCCCTGACGAGTCCCCTCGGCTGGGGCAGTGTGGCCCAGTGGCCAAAGTCCCTGACGAGTCCCCTCGGCTGGGGCAGTGTGGCCCAGTGGCCGGAGTCCCTGACGAGCCCCCTCGGCTGGGGCAGTGTGGCCCAGTGGCCAGAGTCAATATCAGCCCCCTCGGCTGGGGCAGTGTGGCCCAGTGGCCGGAGTCCCTGACGAGTCCCCTCGGCTGGGGCAGTGTGGCCCAGTGGCCGGAGTCCCTGACGAGTCCCCTCGGCTGGGGCAGTGTGGCCCAGTGGCCGGAGTCCTTGACGAGTCCCCTCCGCTGGGGCAGTGTGGCTCAATGGCCAGAGTCAATGTCAGCCGCCTCGGCTGGGGCAGTGTGGCTCCATGGCCAGAGTCAACCCCCCTTCACTGGGGCAGTGTGGCCTAGCGGTCAGAGTCAATATCAATCTCCTTGCACTAGGGCAGTGTGGCCTAGCGGCCAGAGTCCATAGCAGTCCCCCTTCCCTGGGGCAGTGTGGCCCAATGGCCAACGCCAATACCAGCCCCCTTCCCTGGGGCGGTGTGGCCTAGCGGTCAGAGTCTGTAACAATCCCCCTTCCCTGGGGCAGTGTGGCCTAGCAGCCAGAGTCTGTAACAATCCCCCTTCCCTGGGGCAGTGTGGCCTAGCGGCCAGAGTATGTAACAATCCCCCTTCACTGGGGCAGTGTGGCCTAGCGGGACTTGGAGCACTTGGCGGCACTTGGAGCATGCCCAGTACGGCGGGGGTGGGACTGCAATCTTTTCCCATTCGAGAGTGGACAAGTCTGGCTTCAGGATGGCAAAGTTGGTACAAAGTTGGTATAAGACTTGAGGATGGCAAAGTTGGTATAAGGCTGGTATAAGGCTTGAGGATGGTAAAGTTGGTATAAGGCTTGAGGATGGTAAAGTTGGTATTAAGATGGTTTAAATCTGGTATGAAGCTTGAGGACGGCAATGCTGGTATTAAGTTGGTATAAAGTTTGAGGATGGCAAAGTTGGTCTAAGGCTGGTGTAAGGCTGGGATAAAGCTTGAGAAGGGCAATGTTACTGTAAAGCTGGTATGAATCTTGAGGACAGCAAAGTTGGTATAAAGCTGTAGCGCCAAGGGTCATGAATAGTATAAGGGCTCTCCCATCAATCAAATGTTAACCCCCCTGTTGGCCCCATAAACCCTGCGCACCAGTCACCGGTAATCCCATCCCATGGGGTGTCACCAGGAACAGCACCGTCACATGGCAATATTACTTCTGGGGTCAAGGTGGACCAGGGCCGGCGACAGGGGGGTACAATGGGTAGAGCTGTCCTGAAGTCCGGGGACCCGTACACAGCTCTACTCGTAGTCGTCCCCTCTGGGCACCACACCGCATTTCCCCGGCTGTGTCCGGTGCTGCGGCCGGCTGCCTCCCGAGCCCTTCAGCCGCTGCTCGTCCCGTGCCCCCCCCCAGGAGCCGCCCTGAGGCACCCCCGGCTCCATCGCCTCCCCCGCCCCGGCGGCTGCAGAGGACTGCGGGGCGCACCGCTCCCGCGGCACCCCCGGCTGCAGCGCTTCCCCTGCCCACCTGCAAGAGCCGGGCCAGCCCTTGGTGTGTGTGTGGGGGGGGCACAAATGCTCAGAGTAGGGGGCCCCAAAATTTCTGTCACCGGCCCTGAGGTGGACACATGACCAGAAGCAGCATGGGGCATGGGGCACTGTCTGGAGGATCCTCTGGCCCATTTTCTCCTCTGGCCACGCCACGGGGCACTCATCCCTTTGCTCCTCCAGCCATGCTGCTGCTGCGAGCCCCCCTTTGCGCCTACAGCCCTACTACGGGGGCAGTCACCCCTGTGCACATGGGGCCTGTGACGGGGTCGGTCACTGACCCTGCGGCGCCCCCGTCTGGTCATCACGAGAATTAGTTCTTTGACCCCGGAGCGCCCTCTGCCGGCCGACGTCCGCCTCTCCACTCTGGCCCCGTGCCCCTCCCGGACCCCGGAGCCCCTTGCTGAGGGGGCTGCACCCCTGCAGTACCCCCCTGGTCTTAGGGTCTCCCCTCCCTGGGGGAACCAACACCCACTGTCCCCAACTTGCCTCAGATACCGCCACTGCCAGTCATCACTGGCCTCAGTTCCCTGAGGCCGACTGCAGTCTCATGGCTACTCATCACCGGCAAGAAGGGGTTGGCCTGCTGCTTCCATTACTAGCCCTGGGACGCCCCCTTGCAACCCCCAGTACCCCGTGGGTCGGGCCTTCTCTAGGTTCAGCAAGCTGGGGCCCTCTCCCTAGAGTTTAGGCTCCCAGCTGCCTCGCCCATGCCCTGTCCCAGTCTGGATACTCTGATAAAGGCTCCCTGCAGCCAGGCCCTGTCTCCCTCTGACTACAGAGGAGACTCCCTGCTTCTCTGTCTCCCAACCCTTATATCCTGGCTGGGCAGTGTTTGGGGCGTGGCCACATAGCTGAGCCAAACTCCCAATCAGCCTGGGAGTTTGCAGGCTCCCAGCCACAGTCCCTTCCCTGGCTGTTTCAAGTCCCTTCCGGTAGGGGGCGGGTGGTCACCCCACCACACATCCCCCCCCCTTAAGATACCACCGATGGGAGGGGGAAGAGAATCCCTAACGCCCTTGGGCCCCTCGCAAGTGGGCCCGTAGAGCATCCCTCTCTTCCCGCAGGCCCCGCATCACTTGGAGCCATCTGTCTCCCCCTACCACCGTCTGGGTCCCCTCCGTGGCCCTCTTGGCTCCCTCAGGGGGTCCTTCCCCCTTTTGGGTTCCCTGGTGGACGGTGTCTACAGCGACCGTCTGGGTCCCAACCACCCTCAGGGCCCCGGTCGCTGCCCCCCACATCCCCCTTCAATTTTGGCCCTTCTGGGCCTCTAGGCACCTCTGCAAGCCCCTTCTTCGTTTCCCTACGGGGGCAGTGCCTCCGGATATGGCCTGGCTCTTGGCAGCCCCAACAGGCTCTCTGCCGCTTGGCCGCCCTCGGCCTAGGCTTTGCTGGCCCCTTCTTCTCGGGGTCAGCCCTTCTTATATGGCCCAAGTCCTGGTTTAGCCTCCTGCGGGTGGAGCAGTCTTCCTTCAGATGCCCCCCCTGACCGCAGGCCCAACATAGTCCCCCCCACCTGGGTTTCCTCACCCAGCGGGGTAGGCGAGGGCTGCACCCTTGCCCGGGGTACACCCTCCTGCCCCCAGTCCAATAGGGACAGTCCTTTCTTAAATGTCCTGGCCTTCCGCAGGCATAACAAGTCTTCTGCTCTGCGCCTAGCCTCCTGGCCCTGGCGCCAAAGTCCTCCTCTCTCCCCAGGAACCCCTTCCTGAGGAGCTTGACTAGGGCTCGCTGCTCCTTCACGAGCTGCCCTATCTGTCCCTGGAGGGCTTTTATCTCCTTCAGGCTCCCCTGGCCTTCCCGGGGCCCCCTCAGGTCTTCTGCCCCCTTCTTCGGGCCACTTGACCCTGGGGCCCAGCCGGGGATGACCTCTGGGGTCTCAAATATACGCCCCAGCATATACTGGTTCCATAGTCCCCAAAAAAGTCTCTCAGGCAATTCCAGTCCTTGCCTCAGTTTCCCGGCACTCTCCGCGCCCTGCCCCTTGTATCAGGGGCGGACCGCTAGTGCCTGCATTCTCCACCATGTGTAACAGGGTCGGTCACTCACCCTGCGGCGCCCCCGTCTGGTCATCACAGGAATTAGCTCTTTGACCCCGGAGCGCCCTCTGCCGGGCCGACGTCCGCTTCTCCACGCTGGCCCCGTGCCCCTCCCGGACCCCGGAGCCCCTTGCTGAGGGGGCTGCACCCCTGCAGTACCCCCCTGGTCTTAGAGTCTCCCCTCCCTGGGGGAACCCACCACCCACTGTCCCCAACTTGCCTCAGATACCGCCACTGCCAGTCATCACTGGCCTCAGTTCCCTGAGGCCGACTGCAGTCTCATGGCTACTCATCACCGGCAAGAAGGGGTTGGCCTGCTGCTTCCATTACTAGCCCTGGGACGCCCCCTTGCAACCCCCAGTACCCCGTGGGTCGGGCCTTCTCTAGGTTCAGCAAGCTGGGGCCCTCTCCCTAGAGCTTAGGCTCCCAGCTGCCTCGCCCACGCCCTGTCCCAGTCTGGATACTCTGATTAAGGCTCCCTGCAGCCAGGCCCTGTCCCCCTCTGACTACAGAGGAGACTGACTGCTTCTCTGTCTCCCAGCCCTTATATCCTGGCTGGGCAGTGTTTGGGGCGTGTCCGCCTTGGCCCCAGAAGTAATACCCTCATGAGGTGGGAGTTCTGGTGACCAGTGGGCAGGGCCCTTATACTATGGTAGGGCCCTTATACTATTTTAATGGTGTCCCATGGGGCATTGGCCCAAGTACCTGATTGAGTAGACTTGGGCCATAATCTTCTCAGTAACATTCTCCTGCTGAAAGGGAAAAGGGACAAGTCAGAGACTCGGACACCCCTTCGCAACGAGAGTTATTAATAGTACCTGGAGCCAATAGAAGTTCCACCCAGTCTCTCCCCACGTCTGAGGGATGGATTCCCCCTCCCAATCCCTAGATGGATTCCAGTCTCCTCTCCATTGAACTCCAACCCCACTCTCACCATTGTAGAATGAAGATCCTGTCCCCATTTCTCTCAGTCCCCCCCATGAGAGCTCTTCTACCTCCAAACCCAGCGTGGGAAGCAGCCCAGATCCCCATAATCCTCTCAGCCACTCCCTGCTTCTCCAGCTGAGGTGTTGGGAGGCTTTTGGCAGCAGGGAAATGGGGTGGAGGAAATTGAGACCTTTCCCTAAGTGATCCCCAGCCCGGCCAGCAGCAAGGGATCCCCAGCCCACGTGCCTTGGCCCAGCCTGGTTAGTCTTCAATCCTGGGCCTGCAAGGCTGTCAATGACGGGGCAACTCTGGTTGGTGGCTCAGATGACATGGACACTAGGAACTGGTCTAATGCCCTGCGGGTATGAAGGGCTGGGAGAGATCACTAGGAGAGTTTCCCGCCCCTCACATGAGCAATGGCAGCTTGCCCTGTTGATGTGATGCTGGTAATTAACTAGCCTGGCTCAAAAGCTGGGTGTGAACTGCTTTGAGCTCCACAGGGGACAAACTGGCTCTACCCTATGCATGGAGCTGAATTCATCTCTAACAATGTCACCTGCAACAACGCATCCACCTCCTTGAGCCCCGGCCAGTGAATGGGGATGGGAGGAGAGTGACTTTTCCTGGCATAGAGGTGAAAGGCCCTAGATCCCTCCCCAAAACTAGATTAATTCTCCTCTGGTTACCTCGTCTCCTAGCAGCTGGTTGGCTTATCCCTCGATGGACAAATTTAATGCCTGCCCTGCATCTCTGACCCATACCCGGGGGTCGTAAACGGTCAGCCGCACAACATCCAGGAATGATCTCCGCTGGCGTTTTGAGAAAATCCATCTGAAGACCTAAAACCAACAGCACATGAGCCTGTCACGTTACTGAAATAATTTGGGATCCTATAGATCACGAGTGCAGCCAGAGTCCTATAGTGGCACCAAATCCTATGTACAGGGGGTCATAATGGGTGTCTATGACCAGGTTATGGATTGCTGATTATGAATATGCCATTGATAGGTGTGTATCTTTTTTGTAGTTAAAATTGTGGCTATTGGCTACATGGTGACTGTATTTCAAACTTATGTTTGGCTTCTGGGTGAAATCTCAGACTAGTTGTTGTGAACCTGACTGGCCTGGCTGATGGGCAGTTAAGGTCACAATGAACTTTGCAGATGCCTGTCCACACCCCAGCTTCTCCAGGAATGTAGCCTGGCTGGTCAGGAACTGAATCTTGAACTATGAACCTGGATTTTGCAAGGGGACTCTGCCTAATGTGGCAGGGTGCTGGCCAGGAGTGCCTGAGCCAGCCCTGCCGGCCCTTTAAGAGGGAGAAAAGCCCTCTGTAAACCTCCCTGCAGAGAAGCCTAATTAGCCACCTGGGCTGCAGGGCAATCAGCCTTGATGAGTGGCACCTGGCAGCCTTCTCAGGGGGATAAAAGGCCTGCCAGGAAGCAAGCCCACTGTGGTGGGGATGGTATAGAGTGAGGTGGTGTGAAGAGCTAGTCAGAGCTGAGTGTTTGGAGTTGTAAGCTGGACTATATAGAGTCTGTAGAGCTGGGAACTGTACAAAGCTGTATATATTGGTGGTGGGGTCCTGCACTGTTAATTAAAGAGCACTGTTTGATGCAAAGAAGAGTTTCCTGCCTGTGTTCCTGCGAGGGGCGAGAAGGCGGTCTGTCACACTAAGAAGAGAAAGTCTATAAAACCTGGGAGAAACTCCCTCCAGTTTTGTCTTCAATCTGCAACCTTGAGCTAGCAACTACCTCTGGATGGGATTTTGCTACACATGGAAGCTCTGACCATTGGATTGATAATGCATCCCCTGCAAGGATGGGTCTTCAGAGACTTTTATCTGAACCTGCAGTTTGTTTTACAGCTGCAAGCCTGAACCAAGAGATGTGCCATTACTGCATGTAACTGATTTCTTTTAACCATTCTTAACCCTCACCTAGACCTTTTTCCTTGTATAATAAACCTTTAGATTTTAGATTCTAAAGGATTGGCAACAGCGTGATTTGTGGGAAGATCTGATTTGTATATTGACCTGGGTCTGGGGCCTGGTTCTTTGGAATTGGGGAGAACCGTTTTCTTTATTTGGGGGATTGGTTTTCATAACCATTGGTCCCCAGGACAGGTGGCTACTGGTGGTGATACTGGGAAGCTGGAGTCTAAGGGAATTGCTTGTGTGACTTGTGGTTAGCCAGTGGGGCGAAACCAAAGTCTTTTCTGGTTGGCTGGTTTGGTTTGCCTTTGTGTGGAAAAACCCCAGCTGTGGGCTGTAGTTGCCCCTTTGGAAGCAATCTGTCCCGATCTGACACTCCCAGTTGGATCCCACCAGGAACAGCCCCGTCACAGAGCCCTTGGCAGATTGCCCAGAACTAGGCTCCAAATCCCGCTAGTGGCTCACATACGGGGTAAGAGTCATGCTGCAGCCAAGGCGGCTAATTCCCCTTGAGGAACTTTGGGGGTCCATGACTCAGGGTACCCTCTTCAATAAGAGGTCACAGGCACTGAGGCCTCTAACAATAGCTCATTCTGGAGCAGGATTCACCTCGGGAGATTTAAAGGGCCCGAGGCTCCACTACGGTAGCTCTGGCAGTGATTTAAAGGGCCTGGGGCTTCCAGCCACCACTACCACAGCCAGAACCAGGGGCCCTTTACATCTTGATTCAAAGGACTCAGGGCTCTAAGGCCCTGTCCATTCTGGTTGAGGCCCAGCTCCCTGCTCAGGACTCCGGAGCACCGGTAAGTCCTTGCTCGGGTGTCCTCCAGGGAGACAGTGAGTGGAGCCAGATCCCTCGAGATACAATCCTGCATTAACTCAACGCCCCACAGGTTTCCTTTTATGCCATGGAGAAATGGATCCATGTATCGCCCCAAACTAGGACCGTTAGGAAGGCTCTGAACCAGGATCCTCAGCCTCTCCCAGCTGAACTCTGTCAGCTGGAAACACACAGCAGGCTTTTGGCCTGTATCTAGGCACAGCCACTGCAGGGGGAGACAGCTCCACACCTGAGCTGCTGCAGTGCACCAGCTGAGACCTTACCTCCCCGACTCTGGCCATATCTTGATATTCCGGGCCCTCGATGTCCTCGAGCCCGTCCATACACCACAGATCTTCTTCCTCCTCATTCCGTCCTGGGAGAGAAAGACACATTTGCGAGGTTGACAGGTTTCAGAGTGGTAGCCATGTTAGTCCGTATCCGCAAAAAGAACGAGCAGTATGTGTGACACCTTAGAGACTAAATACATTTGCTATGCCCAAATAAATTGTTAGTCCCTAAGGTGCCACAAGTACTCCTCATTCTATTGGCGAGGTTGGCATTCTGGTTTCAGTGCCTGTGTCCTTCTGTTCCTATTGCTGGGTGCCCACTGACTGGGGCCTTCACGGTATCCATATCCTAGTGGAACAGCAGGGTCCTCACCAGGCAGTTTAGTATCTGGAGGGGGATTGTTCCATTTATCACAGAAATCATCTGACCATTACAGTCTCTGGGCTCTGGGAGTCGGTCCCTGCTAATGGTGGCGTGTAATGCTGAGAAACTACATCCCCACCCACCCACCCACTGAAATCAGGATCGGACCGTAGGTACCCAGCTGGTGACATCCTGCAAAGCTTTGTGTCCTTCCCCTGTGGTCCCTGATTCTGTCCCTACCCTCACTGTGGGCCATTCCCTCCATCTGTCTCAAAGCTCCATTCCTGCCCCCTCACCAGCTGGCAGCCCCATGGCAGCTCAGCTGTGTCCCATGAGAGAAGAGAGCCGATTTCCTTGGCACTTTCACACTCATCGCTTCCTAATTCAGGGAGTGGGGAAGAGAAAGAATCATCATCTAAGCTGGGGTCGGTCTCAGAGGAGGAGGCTCCGTTCTATAGAGTCCCATTGCCGCGCCGAGGGAGTCGCAAAGGGCACCACTTCTCCATAGAGGTCCGTTGCCCAGCTGGGGTCAGTCTCAAAGGAGGAACCTTGTTTCTATTGGTGTCACTTCTGCCCAGCTAGGGTTGGTCTAAAAGGAGAGCCCTTAGTTCTACGGGGGTCCCATTGCCCTGCTGCAGTTACTCTCCCAGGGGCTTGTTTCTACAGCGTTCCATTTCCTAGCCGGGTTTCTTACCCCTCTGCCGCAGCAGAAGCTGGTACAGGCTGAATATGCCCTCCTTGGCTTCACAGCGGATGTCGGATACTGGGTCATTGAGGTGCAGACTCAGCTTAGCCACAAAATACCCCGCCTTGGGGAAGTTAGATGAGCTCTGATGGGAGAAGGAGGAGGAGGAGAGGGGAATCCATTAGTATTCTACCTGCGGCTCTTCATCTCCCGTGGACCAGGAGTCTCTCTCCTCTGTAGCAGGTGCTGGGGGAGGGGAACTAGAGCTACAACCCTCATGCTCTCTGCCCCCAAGGGAGCTTGGAGCAAAGGGACCAGGGCAAGGGCTCTCCCGGAGGACTCCAGCGGCTCCAGAAGAACACGAGCCCAATGGGCTCTGGAGCACAGCCCCTCCCAGATCCAGGGGACCCACTTAGCCAGGCGAAGAGGAACTTGACTCAAGCCGAGCGGATTCTCAGTTTGGACTCTGCCTCCCCACAGGAGCCCTCTCCATCGAGAATCCCTGTAGTTCCAAATCTCCCAGCCTGTCAGATCCAGCCCTGCCCATTCAGGAAGCTGGAAGGGTCAAAGGTCACTTACATCAAATCCCGGGAGGCAGGTGGCATGATGGAGGAGGGAAGCGCTGTTTCTTATGGCGCTCTCTCTCTCCAGGTGCACTCTGGAGCACACCCAGAAATCGATGTACTGTGGGAGAAGGAGACAGGTGAGGATCAGGGGACAGGCGCATGCTCTACAAATGAGTCTCTTCCCCTGCCCCATGGGGCTGAGACATTGTGCTCAGGGTGGAACACCCACCAATCACAGAGTTTGAAAAGGGGGTTCTTACACCCAGGATGCTGCCCACGTCCTGCTGGTTACGAGCTGTCGTTGTCTCTCCCGACTGGGACAACGTTCGGTCATGGGATTGGTCCTATCATCTCTAAATCCAGGATCCATCAGGATCCTTCCCTCTGGGCCAGCAAAGGCGAAAGGGCCCCAGCATTGCACTGCACTGATAGCTCTGGCCCGCTGGGTCCCAGCTGAGAGGACACAATGTAGACATGGTGTGACGCTCTGTACCTCAAAATAGCACCCTGGAACCCCCATATTCACCACTGTGATGTGATGATGATACGGTCGGTACAAAGTATGCCTTGTGAGGTACCATTTGAGAAGTCATGATCTGTTGGACATTACTCTCCGGTTGAACTGGGTGTACTAGTCCTGTGTGGGAAGGGATGAAGTGCTGCTGTGTGTGTGTTACTGAAGTACACGGTGAGGTTGGGAGATGCTCACAGCCAGCCTTTCAATGGCAACAAAGGAGCAACTGACAAGACACATTTACATCAGGACCAGCCAGACATGTGTGGATGGCCCATCAAGAAGACTCCTCAGAGAGGGCACGTTCAAAATAGGGGCTGCCTACGCCCCATGTCAGGGCAAGGATCTTTCAAGCACCTGGACAGAAAGGTAAGCAAGGGTCGATGACATCACCATTTGGCCTCTCTCCTCCCCATCTTAATAGCTGGCAGATTGTGGGGAAGACAAAGCCTTTGAATGGGGGAGATTGCTCCCAGGCTAAGAGGGAGCTCAGCCCATGTGATAAGAACTGTAAATTGCCTGAAACATCCAGTGGGGTGAACAACTGCTTTAGTCAAATCTTCCTTAGTAAAATTTAGACTGTGAGTTCATTTGTATTTCTTACTTTGATCTCTGCCTACTACTTATAATCCCTTCAGATCCCTATTGTCTGCAGGGAATCAGTCTGTGTTCCAGTGTATCGAAAACAGGGTGATTCTGGATGAAGTGTGTGGAGAATCTCAGCTCAGGATACCAAGGGCTGTTGCATGTCTACCACCCTTTGTTGGAGTGGCAAACTAATGAATGAGCTTGCGCTGTCCCAGGAAGTCTTGAGCAGTGTATGCTGGGATACTTCTGAGGTGTCAGGCAGGGGTTGGGGTGATTTGCTGGGGCTCCTCCCTGTATAATTCATGAGGGGCTTGGAGAGCCTTCATGCAATTTAGCTGGGTGTGGGCCTCCACAAGCTGAGGGCTGCGTGATCACAGCGGCTGGAGGGGTTTGCAGTTGGTCACTGGCCCGGCACTGGTCAGAGACAGCTAAGGCTGCAGAGGTAAAGGGGCACAGTGGTCCCACAGTTTCAGGTTGTTGTGACAAAGTAGGAATACTGTGTGTGCGTGCCTCAGTTTCCCCTATGCAGTTCTTAAGGAATAGGGGCTGACACTGGAAGTAAGGAGGCAACGCCCTCCCCTCTCAAGGAGGCATCCCAGATGCTGTAATCTGACCCCAGGTGTTGGAGAGAGGTCAGGTGATACCTCGAGCCCGGGAAAGGGACAAAGGAAAGCAGGGAGGGGCTGGAGGTGGAGTAGTCAGTCTGGGTCTGGCTGGAAAGGGGAGAGGAGCCATCTCACTCTCTGGCCCCAAGATGGATCCAGCTGAGGGATCACGCTCGCTGTATGGTCTGTGATTAGAAGTTATCGAATAAGCCTGTTTTACTGGCTGGCTGAAAGTCACGTTTAAGTGTGGATTTGGGGTGCAGAATCCATGGGCTCCCCCAGGACCCCGCCCAGGCGGGCTTGCTGGGGGAAGCACATGGAGGGGCAGAAGATGCTGAATGCTCTGAGGTCAGACGCAGGAAGGTGGAAGTGGGGACCCATGAAGCTCCTAGCCTTGGAAACAGGCTGTATACAGAGAAGGGGCCCTTCACCCGGAGTCCAGTCTGGCTCGCTAGGGAGCGGTTCCAGTCTGTGACAGTTGTACCCTACGATCCCATCACACAGGGCTCTTCTACTCTCTCCTTTGCAGCCCGCCGACAGAGTTAAGGTGAAATTCCCCCCAGACCCTCTCCTTGTGCTCACCTCCAGGAGGATTTGCAGCTTCTGGCAGGTGGGGTTTTCAGAAAGCAGGCCACTCAGCAGGATATCCAGGCAGCCTGTGTAGTTCTTTTGCAGATCCTGCAAGAGGAGGGAGTGCCCGACAGTCATGGGATCTGAGCCTACAATGATCAGGGGATGATTTGGAGGAGGGGGCCCTGGGGATCCCTAGCCCCCGACAAGACCCCAAAGATACATCCTGGCCCCTTCCAATCCTATCACTCCAGAGACTCTTAGCAAGAGTTCATGGCAGAATGACACCTGGCTCTTCAGTCCTGGCCCTTAGCAGTTCTCTGCAGAGGGCCTGGTATGCGGCTGTGTATGGAACAGCCAAAGTGCTCTGGATGGGAGCTAGGTGCCTGAGCAGAGTCCAAGCAGCAGAGCCGAGAAGGAGGAGGGAAGGCCAGGATCAGCCCCAGAGGGTAATGGGATCCCCTCCGTGCCATTTTGTTAACCCTAGACCTGTTCCCAGCTCTGCTCACCCCTCCCCTATTCTCAGCAGCTCCACCAAACCAAGGGAGCAGGGACCACAGGCCACTCCTGCTCCTGGGATAGAGAAGTAGGAGGAGGACCTACCTGGAAATAAGCGGTGTCCTGCTCTGTCCCCAGTGTATAGACCATATACAGGACCTCCCGCAGGAGGGGACCTTCTACCTCCAGCTCCAGTGGCGGCTTCAGTTGGCTGGCAGGAGAGAGGAGCCTGTCTTAGACTTTGCGGCACGACCATGGGACAGGAAGAGGCCCAGACCAGCAAAAACAGAAAGAGGGGCGCTAAGAAGTGCAGTGACCTGGCCGAAGTCACAGAGCCAGTCAGTGGGAGGCTAGAACAGGGCCCGTTCCCCTGATCTCACCCCTGAACCTTCCCCTCTTCTATAACCCTTTACCCCGGCGATCCTCCCCCTAAGGCCAGTAAAGTTCTTGGTGTGAAATCACCCACCAGCCAGGAAAGAGCGAACATTCCCACCGCCTCAGACGCTGGATGCGAACAGCCACAATTGGGGGGGACCTAGGAGTGGGAGGATCTGTGACCCCCGGCTCTGGGACAGAACAGCACCAGGGTTAGGGCAGCTGGGCAGGCGGGTTCTGGTACCTGAGCTTCCAAACTGCAGCCATGGCGCTGGAGAGGATGGACATTAGCTTGGACTTCTGCGGGAGGCTTGCAATCAGCTCCTGGGAGACCCAAAGGGGACAGAGCAGCAGGTGAGATTCAGGCCCCACAGGCACTTCCCACTGAGGGGGCCAAACTGCACTGGAGACGCAGCAGCATAACTCCTCCCCCACCCACCTTGGCCCCCCTTTCCTCCCTCCCATCAAACTAACCCCCTCTCCAGCTCAATCCCCACATTCCTCCCTCCCCTCTGCTGCCCCCTCCAGCCCCACCATCTCCCCCCACTGGCCCATGTCTGGCTCCCACCCCACAAGGCCCCGGGTCTCACTCACCGTAATGCTCTCCACAAGGGCCGCTTTGGAGCAATATGGCTCCAGGCTGTCCTGGCCCAGCTGTTGCACACGGAAGCAGAGGGTGGGGATGGCCTCCAGGAAGGTGAGCTGCTGGGCCCTGTCCTGCACCCACTGGGAGTGGGGTTGGGGGAGAGAGAGAGACGGTTAGTTAGGGGCCTCCCCGCCCCACCCAAACCAGCTCCAGGGCTCAAGTCCTCCATGGGGGAGAGCAGGCAAAGCCCCCCCTTCCCAAAATCACTGTGTCTGTGGGGGGAGGAGACCCTAACCCTCCGGGGTCCCAGATAACATGGGGGAAGTGCCCCCATTCGGAGGTGATGGTTCTCGGGGTGGGGATGACACAAGGGGCAAGACAGACTCGACGCCGGCTCAGCCAGGGGAGGTTTGTACCTCGTCTCTGCACAGCAGATATTCTTGGATGACGCTAACGGCTGTTTCTAGTGCAGGCCCGTTCTCCTCCTCCTCCTCCTCCTCCTCCTGGTCCTGGTCCGGGTCCTGGTCCTGGTCCTCCAGCTGGTCCCTGGGGCTCCCTGGGGGTGGTGCTGAGGAGCTGGGCTCTCCACAGGCCAGGGAAGGGGATGTTCCTGCCTCGGCACTGGAGTTGGGCTCCTGGCTCCTCTGCTTCCTAGACAGGAAGCCCCAGAGCCTCTTTCCCTGGCTCCCGCCCTGTACGGGGTCCAACCTCCGTGCTGGCCCACAAGGTGCCTCAGGGCCTGAGGTTCTATCCGGAGCCGTTCTCCTGAGCCATTTGGGGCACTTCCACCCCCTGGAGAGCCCAGAACCTGCTTCCCCACCAGCCAGGACACCGGGGCCGCTCCCTTCCTCTGCCAGCTGACAGCCGCTTTCCAATGGAGCCACTTTTGCTGACCTTTTGCGGAGCATCTGCCTGAACCTCTTCATCCTGGAAGTGAGAGGGGAGCAGCCATGAGTCTGGATTCAAGGCAGCCTTTCACTAACAGGCCTTCCTGTCCCCCCCACCTCCCCTCTGCCGGGGCAACCCCCCTCCCCCCGGCCCCGGGACTGCAATCTACACACACGGACAGGAGCTCACAGGACAGGCTGCTCCCAAAGTTCCCCCCCCCCACTGAGGCACCAGGGGAGTCTCATCCGAGCAGTGGGGTTTTCAGTTACGTTGGACAAGCAACTCTGCCCCCCCCAGCCCCCGCCCCAGGCCACACTCCCTGACAAGCTAGAGAAAGAACAGAACCCGGGAAGGAGTCGGAGTCTGCCCTGGAAACCCCCAGCTAATGTTCACAAGGTCCCAAGCATATGAGGCATTCCCCCCCCCCCCCCAGTTCCCAGTGATTTCATTGATTGGGGTTGGGGAGGTTCAGCAGCTGGCAGGGTCTACCTCCCCCAGAGGCTCTCGGCCTGGGAACAGTCTCAGACGAGGGAAGGGCTGCCCAGGCCCAGAGCGAAGGGCTGCAGGGGGCTGTGTTAGCAAATCCAGACTCATTGGGTGGAGATTTCCCCCCATTTCTGCCCCTCCCCAAGCAGAAAAGGGAAGTATCGGAGGACAAGCTAAGTGCAACTCACTTGCTCTAGATGGTCTTGAGCCGGCAGGCAGATGCTCGGCGTTGGTCTCTCCCTTTCCCTTGAGCTGGGCAGCACAATGCCCCGCCCAGGAGGGCGGGGTGTAGATACTGAGAGACTGACAGTCAGTGGCTGTGAAAACAAGAGGATGTTTTATTGCCAAGGGATGGATAAACTCAGGCCTATAGCCGGGGGTCCAGAACACAGACCTACTGCAGGCAGGATGCCTCCCATCTCAAGGTCCCCTAGTAATTTACACACATTTCTGAAGCCTGAGAAGCCCTGGGCCCCGGGGAAGGGACCCCAATCCCACTGACCGAAAACCATGGCCTGGGCAGGGGAAGCCACTGGGAGTCAGTGACAGAGCCAGGGATGGAGCCCAGGAGTCTTGTGTCCAGGCTCCTGCACTAACCACTAGAAGAACGCTCCCTTCCAGAGCTGGCAATTGCAGGCAGCACCTATTCCCAGTCTCCCTGGCTTGGAGAGAGAATGTGGCCTGCTGCAGTGAGTGAGACGGGGGATTGGGAGTCAGGACTCCTGGCTTCCAGTGGTGGTTTTTCTATTGACCTTGGACAAGCCATTCCCCCACTCAAGGTGTCAGTCCCCGTCGGTAAAAAGGGTATTTAATACTTAGCCACTATTGCAAAGCGCTGTGAGATTTACCCAGAAAAAGTTGCTTTGCAAGTGCAAGGCAGCATTGGACCATCAAAGGTCAGATCCAAATTCCTAGCGTGAGTATTTGGATCTGGGCTTTAAATTCAGCCCAATAAAGAGGAGAGGAGCCCACCCTAGAGTTGGATTGAGGAGGATCAGTCCTTCCTGGGTTGGGGAATGACAGAAGAGGCCTTTCTATCCCTAGCTGGGTAGATAAAAATAGATGATTTTAAAAATATGAACTGAATTTTTAAATTAAATTAACCACAGGTTTATTAAAAATAATCTGCTTAAAATGAACTTTGAAATTGAGCACCTATGTTAAGGCCTCCAGTTATTACAAAATCTTCAAATAAGTTTAAAAGAATTGAAGACAGTATATTAAACGGAACATGTTTACTGCCATGTTTTAAAGCCAGTCAGACCACTGAAGTGATGGCTAAGTTCCTGGAACCAAAGTTAGCCAAAATGCTAAAACAGCTTTGGACAGCAGGAGCGTCCTTGGAAGTTGCAGAGAATAATTTTTTATTTTTAAAGTACTGAAATAGTTCTGTTAATTGAAATGTAAGAAACCCATTGGGAGCTGGCAAAGCAGGCAAACTTGTTCTCCTCCTTCAATCTATGAATAAAACCTAGGTGTGAGAGAGGAAGAGATCTACTAGTTCATAAATCACGAAGGACATAATGACCAGAATGGATCATGTCACTTCAGTTACTACACATAACATTTCCTTTCTCTAATCAATCAATTCGTTTTAAATGCAAGTCACTGCTGGTCAAACTTTTCTTCCCCATCTATATAATGGGGATGGAGACACTTCTCTAACTCCTGGCAGTAGGGAGATTAGTGTAGGTCAAGAGCTTTAGGGCCTTTGAGCTCAAAAAGACAATGGATTGTTGTTTGGGGCAAGAATCCCTACTGATTTCCTACTTATTATTTAATTTTCCTACTTTTTTCACTTAATTTTTTTTACTTAATTTGAATTAGTTTAATACATTATAGCAACTTTAGGCATTAATTTTGGTTGTCATAGTTTCAAATTTAATCCCCGATAGGTCAGGTTTTTCAAAAAATAAACCTATTTTTTATTTAAATTTGAAAAATACAATTTAAATTTTAAAAAAAATCCTTTTTGCGGGGTTGGTGTTGAAACAAGCATTGATTTTTATTGACCTTGATTTTAGAAGAACTACTACATTCAAGAGAATCATAAACTGCATTTATTCAGTTAAAGGAGAGACGGCAGCAAAATTAATCTCATCAATCATTTGTTGTTTATTTGCTCACTTTTAAAGGAGACAAACTTGAGGGCTGGACACTTGTTTATGTAGGCCCAGCTAACAGGTGGTGGGGTGGGCGGGAATACTGTCTCCATCCCTGACTGAGTAGCAGTTGCACAGGATACTGCCACAGAACCTACATTTTATTGTCAAATCATCTCAGCCGTTCCTCTCGTCTCTTCTGATGTTACAAGTTTCAGCTCAACAAAAACTTCCCCTTGACAGTCACTGCCCATGTGGCTCTGCAGGCAGAGGAGCCTGAGCAGTAGCATTGTGACATCAGCGGTAACTCAGCACCCACCCATCACTCACTCCCTCCCTTCAATAACCTTGACCCTAACTCCTTGGTCATCTCTCTCATTGAAACCTGCAGGTTCAGTTGCTGATTTATTTTCACCAATGGGGTTGAATTATGCAAATCAGCTGCAGAGAGGTAGCACCGACTGGCTGAGTTAACTCTAAAGTCACAATGGCCTTCACCTTCCAACTTCTTGGGCATGGTGTGGAAATCAGGCTTTTCTGGTGTTGCTGTTTCCTATCGCTACCAAAACAAACAACATTCTTCTCACTGATGCCTAGAAATTCCCTGAAATTTTGGAATGCATTTGACGTAGTCTTCAAAAATGATCGTGTTCCAGACAAACAAAGCAATGCCATTGAACTGAGCATTAGGCCTCACTGCATTCAGCCAACAGTAGCCTGAATCTCCTCTCTATTGACTCAGTAATGACCCCAGACTCAGCTAATCAGCATGGAGACTCTCAGGGACTGGAGGCTGAGCATTCTCAACAGATGCCCAAAAGACAGCATTAGTCACCACGGGAGATCTGTCTGCTGGAGATCACGGTCAGCACACGATTCCAGACCCACCTCTTTGTGAGGGGCTCTTACAATGAGAGCTAGACAAGAGCCCCACCCTCCTCAGCAAGAAGAGCAGCAGAGAGAAATAGAACCAAAAAAAGGGGGGGGGGGGGAGAAGAGAAGACAAGAGGGAAGGAGGGAAAGGGAAGCCAAGAGGTCAAATTCCAAATGCCCAGAGCGAGTCACTGATTCATAAATTCCCAGGCCAGAAGGAACCACTTTGGTCATCTATTCTAGTCTGATCTTCCATAGAACATGGGCCATAGAACTTCCCTCAAAATCATTCCTATGTGAATTTGAGCACATCTTCTAGAAAAACAGCTCTTGATTTTAAAAATGCCAATTATGGAGGATCCATCACAACCCTGGGTAAATTGTTTCAAACCCTGACTGTTAAAATGTTCGCCTTATTACCAGTCTGAATTTATCCAACTTCAGCTTGCAGCTATTGGATCTTGCTATGCCTTTGTCTGCTAAAGTGAAGAGCCCATTAGCATACATTTGTTCCCTTATGCTCATCCCTTAACCGTCTCTTTCTTAAACTAAATACATTTTGCTCCTTGAGTCTATTATCAGGCAAGTTTTCTAATCCTTCAAGCATTCTTCTGACTCTTCTCTGAGCCATCTCAAATTTACAAGTATCTGTCGCAAATTGTGGACACCAGAACTGGATCCAGAATTCCAAGAGTGGTTGCACCCGTGCTAAATACAAAGATATAGAACTTCTCTACTGTAGGAGCAGGATTTTATAATTGTACTAATTGTTATAAGAATTTATGTAAACTATAATTTCATTCTATAACAGAAAGAAATGGCTGAAACTGTGTGATGTTTCCAGTATGCATTACAATTAGGACCTGTTATGAAGTTCAGCTAGTAAGAGAGGATTTTGTATTGTGTCTATGATAAATAGATTAAAGAAATGTTGAGGGCCTGAAGGCCCCAGTGTGAATTGTTTTAGTTATAAGACTGAGGGAGGCTTAATTTACAATGTATTCTGTATTCTGCTACCTTTAAAGATGTCTGTAAGAGATTGTGTGATTGTTTGTGTGAAAGAGGAATGCATGCATCAGGAAGGGATAAGTGTGAAACCATCACAAATATCCAAAGGGGGTCAAGAAAAGTGAGAGACTTAAAAAGACCAGGAGACAAGCAGACAATCAGAAAACCTCCATAGTATCGGATGTTAAATATGTTATGCAGCATTGAGGACCTCAGAGGTGAGCAGGCATCCCTGAAGGCGAGACAACAAATAGAAGATAATGATGGGAAGCCCAACAATAACCATCAACGGATGACAGCAGGAAACCCCAAGATTAACACCATTTAAGAACTAATGATTACAGGGTGACATTGCAAAATGCATGGACTCAACTGGAAATTTACAGGTATAAAGCATGGATGTTTTGCCATGAAACTCTGGGGTCACTCCTGCAAAGCCGTGGAGCATCATGACCAACAGAGACTCCCCAGCTTCTTACTCGTGATCAATCTAACTGGCCATTAGATTGACTCAAACTACAACAAGAGACTGGTAACTAAGAACATCAACTGGCAGGACTGTGTGCACAATGTGTGTGTGTGTGTGTGTGTGTGTGTGTGTGTGTGTGTGTGTGTGTGTGTGTGTGTGTGAAATGCATGATGTGTGTGTGTGTGACTGAAATGCTAACTGTGTTGTATGCTTAATAAACTATGGTGTATTGCCTTCCTCTTATAAAAGATCCTGTGTGCTCTGTATAGCATAACACTACTTCTACCTGAGATTTCTGCTGTGTGTGCATCCAAAGACCGCATTTGTCCTTTTGGCCAAAGCGTCCCGATGGGAGCTCAAGGTCACCTGATTAGCCAAAATGACCCCAAATCTTTTTCAGGGTCGCCACCTCCCATTTAGACATACTAAAATGTATGTTGCTTGTGCTCAGCTTACCGAGCAGTCCGGACGGCTCTGTGTCAGTGAAATGTCCTCTTTGTTATTTACCACTCTCCCAATCTTTCTGTCATCTGCAGATTTTGCAGTGATGATTGTACATTTACTTCCAAGTCAATGATCTATTCCAGTGCTTCACCAGACCCAGTGAAATAGTGTTTCCTAATATGCAACCTAGACCTCCCTCATTGCAACTTGAGACCACTGCTTCTTGTTCTGTCACCTGCCACCACTGAGAACGGCCTAGCTCCATCCTCTTTGGAACCCCCCTTTCAGGTAGTTGAAGGCTGCTATCAAATCCCCACTCGCTTTTCTCTTCTGCAGGCTAAATAATGTCGGTTCTCTGAGCCTCTCCTCATAAATTATGGGCCCCAGCCCCCTAATCGTTTTCGTTGCCCTCTGCTGGACTCTCTCCAATTTGTCCACATCCCTTCTGTAGTGGGGGGACTGTAGCGGGGTGACCACCCGCTCCCTGCCCGAAGGGGCTTGAAACAGCCCAGGAAGGGGGTTGTGGCCGGGAGCCAGCAAACTCCCAGCTTGGTTGGGAAGTAGGCTCAGCTGGGTGGCAATGCCCCAAACACTCAGAGGCCTGGATAAAAAGGCTGCGGGGCAGGGAGACAGAGAGAGAGAGAGAGTCTCCTTCTCTTGTGAGGAGGCAGACTGGCCTAGCTGCTTGGAGCCTGAGTGAGTATCCAGGGTGGTGCAGGGCTGGGGCTAGGCACGAGGAGCTGGGGAAGCTCTAGCCTGGGAGCCCCAGGATGCAGGGCCTAGAGGAGGGCCCCACCCAGGGGTACTGGGGTTGCAGGGGGCAGCCCAGGGCTAGTAATAGAAGCAGCAGGTCAAACCCCCCTTGCCGGTGATGAGTGGCAATGATACTGCAGTCTGCCCCAGTGAGCGGGGGCAAGTGGTG
This sequence comes from Sternotherus odoratus, assembly GCA_032164245.1. Lineage (NCBI taxonomy): Eukaryota > Metazoa > Chordata > Testudines > Kinosternidae > Sternotherus > Sternotherus odoratus. Next base: position 105,842,251 of record JAVMKO010000007.1, read on the forward strand.
ACTGGCAGTGGCCCATTCTGAGGTGAGGTGGGGATAGGGGGTGCAGGGTTCCCCCAGGGAGGGGAGACCCTTAGACTTGAGGGGGTTCTGCAGGGGTGCAGCACCCTCAGTTAGAGGGCACCGGGGTCCGGGAGGGACACGGGGCCAGAGCAGGAGCAGGACATCGGCCTGCAGAGGGTGCTCCAGACGCTGGAGAGCTAATTCCCAGACAAGCCAGCAGGAGGCGCCGCAGGAGTGAGTCGCCGCCCTGTTACGGGGACCAAAATTGGACACAGTACTCTAGGTTTGTCCTCACCAGTGCCGAATCGAGGGGAATAATCACTTTCCGCGATCTGCTCCCCATGCTCCTTCTAATACAACCCAATATGCCGTTGGCCTTCTTGGCAATAAGGGCACACTGCTGACTCCTATCCAGCTTCGCATCCACTGGAATCCCTTTTCTGCAGAACTGATGCTTAGCCAGTGGGTCCCCAGCCTGTAACAGTGCGTGGGATTCTCCCTAAGTGCAGGACTCTGCACTTCTTCTTGTTGAACCTCATCAGATTTCTTTTGTCCCTATCCTCCAATTTGTCTAGGTCACTCTGGACCCCACCCCTATCCTCCAGCATCTCTACCTCTCCCCCCAGCTTAGTGGCATCTGCAGACTTGCTGAGGATGCAAGTTGCACCCCGATCATTAATAAAGATGGTAAACAAAACCGGCCCCAGGACCAACTCCTGGGGCATCCGTTTGACACCGGCTGAGAACTAGTCATCAAGACGCTGATCACTATCCCTTGAGCCCGAAAGTCTAGCCAGCTTTTGATCCACTTTATAGTCCATTCATCCAATCCATACTTTAACTTGCTGGCAAGAATACTGTGGGAGACTGTATCAAAAGCTTTGCTAAAGTCAAGATACTTCAGAACATCCACCACTTTCCCCATATCTACAGAGCCAGTTATCTCATCAGAGAAGGCAATCAGGTTGGTCAGGCATGACTTGCCCTTGGTGAAGCCATGTTGACTCTTCCTCATCACCTTCCTCTCCTCCAAGTGGCTTTCTCGGCTATATTGAAAAGCACTTTGGTACTTGTTATTTTCTCTCCCTGAAGGCACTTCTACACTGGAATCAAGTCACCTCTCAATAGCTTCTTCAATAGCTGCATAAGCTTGAGCTCCTTAAATACCTCACTTTAAGACACATTCTCGAGCTCTCAAATGATTCTTATGGTTCTTTTATGCACCCCCTCCAATTTTTCAACAGCCCTATTAAAATGTGGATGCCAGAACTGCACAGAGCATTCCAGTAGCCGTCTCACCAGTGCTATATACGGAAGTGAAATTACCTCCCTTCTCCTCCTGGCTAAATACCTTTTTATACAGCCAAGGATTGCACTAGCCCTTTTTGACACAGCATCACACTGGGAGCTCTGGTTGAGTTCCATGCCCTCTAGAGCCCCAAATCCTTCTCAGAGTCACTGCTTTCCAGGATCGAGTCCGCTGTTCAGTAGGTCTGGCCTATGTTCTTTGTGCCTAGATCAGGACTGGGCATTTGCTCTATTCAAATGTGTTTTGTTTGAATGGGCTGCCCTGTCCTCAGCATTATTTACCAGGACACCAATCTATGTGCCAGCTTGTGATTTGTTATGGACTTCTAGATTATTGAGAAAAATGTTGAAAACCATTGGTGGCTGTGAGCCTGTTCAATCCCCAGCCACCATGCACCCACTTCCCCCTGCAGAACAGGAAAAGAACACCCAGCCCTACTCTAATAGGGGGTCAAAAATCATGCGTAGCAGCCATGTCATCTATGGGGTTATGAACCATGTTTGGAGTTCACCTGCTAACAAACTCACTTGATATCTAGAATCAGAGAGGTAGCCGTGTTAGTCTGGAATAGCAGAGGTAACAAAGTCCTGTGGCACCTTAAAGACTAACTATAAAGTTTTGAAGCATAAGCTTTCGTGGGCTATCTAGAGTGTCATCAGGCCCCAGTTCTGTGTGTCTGACATTCCCAGCTTCTAAATTGGTATATAAACCCCACCTTGAGGATCTCTATTTAAAAACTGGGAGAAACTGAGGCACAGTCTCCACCTCACATCACCTCCAAATGCCAGTTTCTTTCACCTCCTGCCAGCTTCCAGGATGCTCTAGGCTCTTTAGGCTCCCAATTTACTCACCCTTGTCCCCTTTTCTCTGCATTTGAATCAGATTCTTCCTCCTCTGCACCCAGCAGGAAGGGTAGGGCGGGGGCACTGAGAGCACAGGAGAGACAGGCTCTCTCCTCTGAGTTCAGGTACCTGGACCCAACACAGACCGCAGCAGCGGGGTCTGTGTGAACTTTTCAAAGACTTCTAATTTGGTCAGTTTAGGTAGATTTTCAGAGACAGCAAAAAGCGCCTCCCTGGTACAAAGGCCGCCCTCCTTGCGAAATCTAAAATCCCTGCTTCGAGGCCTCGGGGTGGTAGAGCTTTTCAAAGAAAACATCTCCCGACATTTTACTGTGAGTAAAACAGTGTCTTCATTGACTCATAGCTTTTAAGGACAGAAGGGACCATCATGATCATCTAGTCCCCGTCCTGAAAGAGACCCAGAACATCTTACCTAGCCTCATTCTCACCACCCGCTGCTTTTATCAGGAAATATTCAGCCTGAGAGCAGAGGCCCAGCATGGAAAATTTCAACCCAAACATTTCAACTTACCTTCTACACAGGGGAGTCTGCTTTATACAAAAGGAAGATCAGCACACAGAAACTTTAGAGAAATCCCGTCAGGAACACAAGACTGCAGCAAAGCTACCGGAGTCTCCGAGTTTCCCGTTGGACTGACCCCCTTTTAGCCACGGCTGTTCTCAAGGGAGCTCTGTGAGGTCACAGCCTGCTCATCACCTTTGCCCAATAAGCGGCGTTCCTCCCAAAGGCCCTTGTGACATCACTGCAACTGCATCTCCCTGCACCTGGTGTGACGGGGCTGTTCCTGGTGGGATCCAACTGTGAGTGTCAGATCAGGACAGATTGCTTCCAAAGGGGCAACTACAGCCCAAAGCTGGGGGTTTTCCACACTAAGGCACCAAACCAGCCAAACAGAAAAGACTTTGGTCTCACCCCACTGGCTAACCACAAGTCACACAAGCAATCCCCTTAAGACACTCCAGATTCCCAGTATCACCACCAGCAGTCACCTATCCTGGGGACCAATGGTTATGAAAACCAATCCCCAAATAAAGAAAACGGTTCTCCCCAATTCCAAAGAATCAGGCCCCAGACCCAGGCCAATATACCAATCGGATCTTCCCACAAATCACGCTGTTGCCAATCCTTTAGAATCTAAAATCTAAAGGTTTATTGTACAAGGAAAAAGGTCTAGGTGAGGGTTAGGAAAGGTTAAAAGAAATCAATTACATGCAGTAATGGCACATCTCTTGGTTCAGGCTTGCAGCAAAGGTAGAGTAACTGCAGGTTTAAATCAAAGTCTTTAGAAAGCATCCCATTTAGGGATGGGTCAGCACCTTAGTCCAGAGTTCACCTGGGTAGCAAAGTCCATTCAGAGCTGGAAGCAAGACAGGCCGCAAGCTGAAGGTAGAAGACCAAGATGAGGGGCTGTAGCAGCTTCCTTTATAGTTTTTTCTCTTCCTGCTGTGAAAAGTCCAGCCCCATGGAGTTCTGGAGCCACATGGGCAGACGACATGACCATGCATATCTCATTATTTGCAGGCAGCAGCCATTATGCCCAGGCTTTCTCTCGTAGACTTTTTGTCTGGATTGGAGCATTCCAAGCTCCCAGAGTCCATTGTGTTGCTGATAGTCCCTTAATGAGCCATCAGGCAGCCCAAGCCAAGCTGAGGCCCAGTATTCAGGAATCTTCTCCCCCAGCAGAGCACAATATTTGGAAGGACAGACAGTCCAGAGCCAATATTCTAGCTCTAACTACAGAATTGATACACACACATCACTGGCATATTCATAATCAGCCATTCACAACCTGGTTGTAGGCACCCATTATGACCCCCTGTACATAAGATTTGGTGCCACTATAGGACCCTGGTTGCAACAATGATTTATAGGGTCCCAAATTATTTCAGTAACGTGACAGCTCCCCCACCTCTGCCAGCTCAGTCCTGCCCCACAGCTCCCCGCTACCCAGTCCTGGGCTCCCCCTCGGTCCTGCCCCACAGCTCCCTGCGATCCAGCCCTAGGCTCCCCCACCTCTGCCAGCTCAGTCCTGCCCCACAGCTCCCCGCTACCCAGTCCTGGGCTCCCCCTCAGTCCTGCCCTACAGCTCCCTGCAATCCAGCCCTAGACTCCCCCACCTCTGCCAGCTCAGTCCTGCTCCACAGCTCCCCGCTACCCAGTCCTGGGCTCCCCCTCAGTCCTGCCCCACAGCTCCCCGCTACCCAGTCCTGGGCTCCCCCTCGGTCCTGCCCCACAGCTCCCTGCGATCCAGCCCTAGGCTCCCCCACCTCTGCCAGCTCAGTCCTGCCCCACAGCTCCCCGCTACCCAGTCCTGGGCTCCCCCTCAGTCCTGCCCTACAGCTCCCTGCAATCCAGCCCTAGGCTCCCCCACCTCTGCCAGCTCAGTCCTGCCCCACAGCTCCCCGCTACCCAGTCCTGGGCTCCCCCTCAGTCCTGCCCCACAGCTCCCCGCTACCCAGTCCTGGGCTCCCCCTCAGTCCTGCCCCACAGCTCCCTGCGATCCAGCCCTAGGCTCCCCCTCGGTCCTGCCCCACAGCTCCCTGCGATCCAGCCCTAGGCTCCCCCTCCTCTGCCAGCTCAGTCCTGCCCCACAGCTCCCTGCGATCCAGCCCTAGGCTCCCCCACCTCTGCCAGCTCAGTCCTGCCCCACAGCTCCCCGCTACCCAGTCCTGGGCTCCCCCTCAGTCCTGCCCTACAGCTCCCTGCAATCCAGCCCTAGGCTCCCCCTCGGTCCTGCCCCACAGCTCCCTGCGATCCAGCCCTAGGCTCCCCCACCTCTGCCAGCTCAGTCCTGCCCCACAGCTCCCTGCGATCCAGCCCTAGGCTCCCCCACCTCTGCCAGCTCAGTCCTGCCCCACAGCTCCCCGCTACCCAGTCCTGGGCTCCCCCTCAGTCCTGCCCCACAGCTCCCCACTACCCAGTCCTGGGCTCCCCCTCAGTCCTGCCCTACAGCTCCCTGCAATCCAGCCCTAGGCTCCCCCTCGGTCCTGCCCCACAGCTCCCTGCGATCCAGCCCTAGGCTCCCCCACCTCTGCCAGCTCAGTCCTGCCCCACAGCTCCCTGCGATCCAGCCCTAGGCTCCCCCACCTCTGCCAGCTCAGTCCTGTCCCACAGCTCCCCGCTACCCAGTCCTGGGCTCTCCCTCGGTCCTGCCCCACAGCTCCCCGCTACCCAGTCCTGGGCTCCCCCTCGGTCCTGTCCCACAGCTCTCTGCTCTGCTGTTCTCTTGCAGTCTCCAGCCCCCTTCCCTTGCCCCCGGGGCTGGAGGCTGCAGGCTCCCTGTTACCTCGCTCTCTCCCCCCGGCCCAGGAGCTGTGCACCTGAAGACCCTGTCTTTGTCCCACAATGCCCTGGGCTCCACCGGCCTGGAGCTGCTGCCCGGGAGCCTGCCCTGTGCCACCCTTACCCGGCTGGAGATCGGCTCGGTGGCTGCCCGGCTGGAGGAGCCACTTGTGGATCCAGTGGTCAGGTACCTGACGCAGGTAATGGGCGCCAGGCCTGGGGGGGGCGGGGCTGTAACCCTTGCCTGGCTCCAGGAATTGCAGGAGCTCGGCGTGTGCTATGACCATGGCTCTGGCCGGGGCCTCCGCCCCCGCCCTGCAGAGCACACGGTCCCTCTGTGGGGCTCGGGGGGGGACCGTGCTGTCCTTCCTCAGGCGCGTGCCCATGCGGTGCTCCTGGCTCTGCTTCTCCTGGGTTCTCTGGGGATCTCGGGCCCCAGGCCCTGCCCTGGTCAGCTGGGGTGTGGCTTTGGGATCAGTTCCCTTCCAGGAGGGATGTGCTCTCCCCCACCTGGCTGTGTCTGGGAACCACCTGAGCGACCCGGCTGTTGTGGAGCTGGCCAGGTAAAGGGCAGTGCTGGAGTGTCTGGGCCTGGGGGTTTGCTAGGGGGCGGGTGGTTGTGGGGTATGGGCATGCCCAGGGCCACCCCTAGCTAGGTGGTTACCCTACACAGCCGCCCCAGCCCTCTGCAAGGGGGTGGGGGAAAACTGCTTCCCGGCCCCAGCCTGCTTCACTCTGCTCCCCTGGCTACTGGCCTTGCAGGGCAAGGGGGAACTCCCCCCCCTCCACTCCCCCCCAGCACTCGCCAGCGGCATGGTTGGGGGCCAGGGGCTCGGAGCAGGCTGCAGCCGTCTCACTCCACTTGCCACCTGGTGAGTGCAGGCCCGACCCCTGCAGCAGTCCTCAGGGGGGCGGAGCAGCACGCAGCCGCGCAGGGCACCAGGAAACATGGTGTGTAAGGATAAGGATGACCCTGGGTGGTCCGCTGACCACCAGGGCCTGTGATGTGGAGCTGAACTGGGAGCCTGAGCTCTGAACTTCACCCCACTGGGACTACTGGAAGTGACACCCCCCGTCAGCTGCTGTGTCTGTTTCTTGGGGGGGGGGGGGGAGAGGCGGTGTTAAGAAATGCATTGTTCGATGTCTTGTTGACAGCCGGAATCGAGCGGAGTGCCCCGAGGGTCGGTCCTGGGGCCGGTTTTATTCAATATCTTTATCAATGATCTGGGGGATGGTGTGGACCGCACCCTCAGCAAGTTTGCAGATGACGCTAAACTGGGAGCAGTGGTAGATACACTGGAGGGTAGGGATAGGATACAGAGGGACCTAGACAAATTAGAGGACTGGGCCAAAAGAAATTTGATGAGGTTCAACAACGAGAAGTGCAGAGTCCTGCACTTAGGACGGAAGAATCCCATGTACCGCTACAGACTAGGGACCGAATGGCTAGGCAGCAGTTCTACAGAAAAGGACCTGGAGATTACAGTGGATGAGAAGCTGGACATGAGTCAACAGTGTGTCCTTGGTGCCATGAAGGCTAATGGCATTTTGAGCTGTATAAGTAGGGGCAATGCCAGCAGATCAAGGGATGTGATTGTTCCCCTCTATTCGACATTGGTGAGGTCTCATCTGGAGTACTGTGTCCAATTATGGGGCCCACACTACAAGAAGGATGTGGAAAAATTGGAAAGAATCCAGAGAAGGGCAACAAAAATGATCAGTGGACTGGAGCGCCTGACTTATGAGAAGAGGCTGAGAGAACTGGGATTGTTTAGTCTACAGAAGAGGAGACTGAGGGGGGATTTGATAGCTGCTTTCAACTACTTGGAAGGGGGGTTCAAAGAGGATGGATCTAGACTGTTCTCAGTGGTAGCAGATGACAGAACAAGGAGTGATGGTCTCAAGTTGCAGTGGGGGAGGTTTAGGTTGGATATTAGGAAAAACCTTTTCCCTAGGCGGGTGGTGAAGCACTGGAATGGGTTTCCTAGGGAGATGGTGGAATCTCCTTCCTTAGAGGTTTACAGTCAGGCTTGACAAAGCCCTGGCTGGGACGATTTAGTTGGGGTTGTTCCTGCTTTGAGCAGGGGTTTGGACTAGAACCTCAAGGTCCCTTCCAACCATGAGATTCTACGACTGTGGGTGGGAAGAGTGAGGCCGGGAGCTGTTTGACTCACTTGTTCCTTCTTGGCTCCAGGTGCCTCCCGGTTTGTCCAGCTTTGGTCTCGCTGGATTTGTCTGCAAACCCGGGGATCACCATTGTGGGCCTGCGGATGCTGGTGTCAGCCCTGTCTGAGAGGAACCAAGGGCTCCACTATCTCAGCTTAGCAGGTGAGGGTGCAAAGGACTCGGAGGTCCCTGGGTCATTGAGGTCTGGGGAAGGGTCCTGCTTCCCCAGCTGGGGCGGGGGGAGAAATGCGGCCACTGCTGGGCCTGTCATGAGACTGACCCTGGGCCCCAGGCGTGGGGTGGGTTGGAGTTAGCTCTAGAGCCGGCCCGGTCACATGCTGCGTCTCCCTGCCTACCTGGGGGAGTCCCTACTGACAAAACAAGGTCTTACCCCACAAATCCTTAGGAATGCTTGATTATAGGTATCAGTTGTGATCAGCATTACCAGCAGCAACACTCGCTCAATTGATTCATTTAGGACATGGAGGTTAAGAATGAGGAAACCCTCAAGTGTCCATTTTAGGGCATCCTCGAAGATCCTACAATGGACACAAGTCACACACTACGAGAAGCGATTTAGCCACAAATACTCTATGTCTTGTTTAACTTTTCTTTTATGTCCAGAGCTGACATGAAGAAGAAAGAGAATCAACAACAATCATCATTTAACAAAAGTGAACTTAGAAGATGAGAGCCTACTTATTACCGTATTTTTCGTCCTATAGGACGCTCAGGCGTATAAGACGCCCCCGAGTTTTTAAATAAAAAAGCCGGGGAAAAAAAAAAAACACCACCACACAAAAAGCGCCGCTTTTTTCGCGCCGCTCTCCCATCCCCGCCGTGCGGCGGGCTGCTGGGAGCGCGCCGCTCTCCCGTCCCCGCCGCGCGGGCGGGCGCTCCCAGGGGCCCCGGGGCCCGAGCTGCTCCCGTTCCCCGCCGGCCCCAACACATGCGGGTGGGCTCGGGGGGGAAGCGCCGCCCCGCCCCGCCCGCCGGGCCACCTGCAGCCGCCCCAGCTCCAGCCGATATTCGGCGTATAAGACGTCCCCCCTAATTTTGAAGCTATTTTTGGGGGTTAAAAAGGCGTCTTATACGCCGAAAAATACGGTAATTCTTTAGCGTTTGCTGCATTTTATCTAAGGCAAAGAAAGCCAAAAACAAATCTCTCTCTTTGGTGCTAAATATCCCCTACAATGCAATCTACTGACATTAAGTGCTGAGTGTGGTTCTCTTGGAATTAGAAAGATTCTCTCTGAGCACATGTATGATATGCAGTGAAAAGGGAGGGGAAGGGCCCCACATTTTGGAGAATGAAACACTGAGGTACTGTAGCAAAGTAGCTTATTTCTATTATTTTACCGTCAGACTGTTCATGCATTTGAGAAGAAAGATGGCCCTCTATCTAGTTAAAGCACAGAGTTACACACGTCGGAAGATCTGGGTACTTTTCCTAGGTCTGCAAGAGACTTTGAGATGCTTCAGGCAAACCACTACCATAATCTCTCTGTGTGTCTATGCCTTGTTATGCAAAAGAGGGTTAATTATAATTTACCTCCCTGACAAGGTTATTGTACCGTTTGATAACTTTGTCTATAAATTGCTTTGCGATTACCTGCTTCACTTATCACTTCAGATTAACTCCCAAAAGACCACATTTCCAAAGAAGCCTCAAACCTGACCTCTATGAGCAGATAGGCATCTGTATTAGCAAAAAGCCTCTTCTGTGCACTAAATCAGCAGGCAAAACTTATGGGCCAGCTCGGTAGCAGGTGTAAAGCAGTGCAGATGTACAGACATGTGATAAATGAAGGAGAGGGGAGAGCTCCCTTTTTTAGACACCCAGCCACCAGGAAATCCGCTTTTGCATGGGCTACCACAAGCAGGGCTGGTGACAGAAATTTTGGGACCCCCTACTCTGAGCATTTGGGCCCCCCCACCCCGCCAAGGGCTGGCCCAGCTCTTGCAGGTGGGCGGGGGAAGCGCTGCAGCCGGGGGTGACTCGGGAGCGGCGCGCCCGGCCAGTGCTCTGAAGCCTTTTATTATTTTATTATATCCTCTGAAGCCTTTTATTATTATCCTCTGAAGCCTTTTATTATATAGGATGTCTACTTATTTTTATATTAATAAAAAATAATTTGAAATGTCATTTGTAGTATGGTTGTAATCCTTTTTTATAATGTGGCAAATAAGAAAAATTCAAAACCACAAGTGTGGCAATTTCTATTCGACATCACTGAAAAATACTTACATACTTTACATCTGTTAAACCCTTTTCCTGTTATGTGTGGCAGGGTGGGCTTGACCCAGCCCTGCCGCCCCTTTAAGAGGGAGAAAAGCCCTCTGCAAACCTCCCTGGTAGGAAGGCTAATTAGCCACCTGAGGTGCAGGCCAATCAACCTGCCTGAGTTGCACCTGGCAGCCTCCTCTGGGGGATATAAGGCTGCCAGGAAGGAAGCCCAGGGTGGTGGTGGCGGTGGCATGAGCTATCAAGAGCTGTGTGTGTTGGTTGAGCTATCAAGAGCTGTGTGTGTTGGTTGAGCTATCAAGAGCTGTGTGTGTTGGTTGAGCTATCAAGAGCTGTTTAGAGCTGTATATATTGGTGGTGGGGTCCTGCACTGTAAATTAAAGAGCACTGTTTGGAGCAAAGAAGGGTTTCCTGCCTGTTCCTGAGAGGGGTGAGAGAAGGCGATCGGCCACATATGTAACTGCCAAAAAAAATCATTTCAGACCTGTTTTTTGTGCTAAGCCCTGAAGATGAAAAACCTGTGAGTTCACCCAATGACATTTGGCAGGAATTCAGTGCTGAATGTAATAAGCTAAACTTTTTATTCAAGCTAATAGCATTGTGGGAAGAGAGATCTTGTGAAACCGCCCTCGTTTAACTGCACAGATTGGGAGGAAATGCTGAGCATGCTTAGCTGGTATTTTGACCCCATTTATTTAGTAATACACCTGTATATTTCTAGCACATGCAGAGGACCTCAGAGGCCTCTCCACACAGATGTACACTATCTCCACTATACTCATGAATTGTTCCACCAACCACTGAACCCTCCTCCAGAGTAGATCACCGCCAGGACAGAATAGCAACAGCTAAGCCCGGTAAGTGAAAAATAAGAGACACAAATGGAAGTGCAGGGAGGCAGAGTGTATGTAGTTCTCTGTTGCAGCTTGACCAGAACACTGGGCTTAACACTCTAGCTCTTCAGAAAAGTGCACTGAGGAGCCCTTAAAGACCATCAGCAGTCAGGACCTCGGACCTTATTTGAATGACAACCCCTCCAGCGACAGCACCCTGGCCACTAGGTCAGGACAGCCTCTCCTGAAGCTGCAGCCACAGCTAGATTACCAGGCAAGAAGGGATGTGTCACAGGGTGGCTTGCCAGTGGGCGAGAGAGCCTGGGGCTAAGCCAGTCCTCATTACACAGGACAAGCCACATCGGGGTTGAATCAGATGGTCCCAGTTCCCAGGGGAAAAGCCAGCGGGAAGCTCCTGCGGCAAGGGAGGTGCAGCGGGTCGCTGGATCCAGGGAAAGAGTGAATGGCTTTGTGTTTGTTTGAGAACTTTGTTCATTTAATAAATACCCAGACCCTACCCTGGGCTGTGACTGAAAATGAGGGGCAGGGCACAGCAGAGGCATTCCTGGCCACAATGGTGTGCTCAGGTGGACTCGGATTCCAGCCAGGGTCCCCCCAGTGCCACATGCAGAAATTACAATAACCTCTCTGCTCCTCCTTGAGATTCCCCTGTTCATGCTTCCAAGGATCACGTGAGCTCTTTTGGCCACAGCATCCGAGCTAGGAAGTCATGTTCAGCTGACTCTCCACCAGGATCCAGTCCCCGCGGCCTGCGTTCTTTCTTTCTAGCTGTATGCATTTCTGTTTAGCTATATTAAAATGCCTGTTTCCTTGCACTCAGTTTATCAAATGATCCAGATGGCTCTGTGACCTGTAGCAGCTGGTTTTTGCCTTCTAGTTCTCCCATCTGGATATTTCCCAGACCAAACACTGCTCAGGTTGTGACATTGGGAGGAAGCATGGTGCTTAGACCACTGACCTGAGACTCCGGAGATGCAGGTTAAATTCCCAATTCCTGTGTTACTTACTCTCTGTGCTTCAATTCCTCACCTGTACAATGAAGACCACAGCACTTCCCTGCCTCCCTGGGGTGCTGAAGGTAAATCCGTTGATACCAGGCAGCTCTGTGTTTTTGGGAACCAGGGCACAGTTTGATACCAGTCCGCTCTGTGTTTTTGGGGAACCAGGGCGCAGTATCCAGCCTGCCTGTCTCATGAAAGACACTCCCCACCCAGTCTCTGTTTGAACCAAAACTGATCAGAGAAAAGGTCTGCAGAGAACAATGAAGGGTGTTGGGAGACACGCCTGGACCCCTCCTGACAAGGTGACAAAAATAAGACATCTCGATTAGCATAAGGAATGGAGAACTGAGACCACTCCCCATGCCTCATCTGCATGAAAGATGGACAGGAATTAGCATGAAGAATGAAGAAAAGAGAACCACACTGAACTCTGGGACCTAAAAAGCAGGGATGCACTGCATTCTGGGAATCCCTGCTCCAAATGCTAATGAACCTACGCCTGTACACACCCTGCTCAGCAATTATCAGACCAATTCTAGTAATAGATCTTTGATTGATATCCCAAAATACTGAAGCAACCTGGTTGCATTGTGAGCTCCCTGAAGAAAACACCTCCCATAGCCAAGAGTGATCAGCTCCTATTGTCTATCCTAAAGAAAACCCTTGAATCCCCAGTTTACTCCTAAACAAATCTTTGTTCTCCCTTGAACCTTTGTATTTTCTCTATAAAACCCCCTACCTGTGCCCATGTCAGTGTTCTGATGCTAAGACCCAAACTCTGCACCAGTTCCACTCCATCATCACCTAACTGATCCTGCTGGGGGCTCTGCCAGTCTCCTACCTTCAGGACCCTGAGCGGCTACCATCACCTGGGAACCCCGACTAATTCATGCTGCAGGAGTGGTGAGATCCCCTTTTCTCTCTCTCTCTCTCTCTCTCTCTCTCTCTCTCTCTCTGTTTTCCTTCCTGTCTCAGGAATTACCCTTTAATGATGGATGCTATGCTGGTTTAGACTCTCTTTGTATGGTTATCATTATTATTCAATAAATAACCCTTATGGTGAAGTTGGTTGTTTCTCTCTCACTCTCTGAATTTTACTCATTTGTGTCTGTGGCTTCCCCCATTTACTCCTCAGCAACGCTTCTTTTACCTCAGCTAAAAGATCCCTGTGGTGCCCAAAGATACTGTGGGGTTTGCTCATCGAGTTGGTTACTGTGAAAGTGGGATAGGGACGTGTTCAACTTGGGGCACATAAGGGGGGGGCAGCTGAGAGTGCTGCTCAACTCAGCCCATTGAGACCAGGAGCACATAAGGGGATCAGCTTGAAAGTGCTGTTTAACCCAGCTCACTGAGCACAGGGACACATAAGGGGATCAGCTGGAAAGTGCTGATTGACCCAGTCCGCTCAGACTTGCTCTGTTAGTGTGTGTGTGCGTGTGTGTTCATCTAGTTCTAGGGCTGGAGGACCCCAGCCCCGGGGAACCTAGCAGGATAGCTCCACTGGGAGGGGACTTGCAGAAGGAAGGAGTAGAGCTCCATATGAACACAAGTGACATAAGCAGCACATTAATAGAATTACAGAACTACACCCCCCCCCAGAAGAGTAACCCAAATAAATGAGCATACCCCAAAGTAACGGGCACATTTGGTAACAGAGTCCCCTCGGCTGGGGCAGTGTGGCCCAGTGGCCGGAGTCCCTGACGAGTCCCCTCGGCTGGGGCAGTGTGGCCCAGTGGCCGGAGTCCCTGACGAGTCCCCTCGGCTGGGGCAGTGTGGCCCAGTGGCCAGAGTCAATATCAGCCCCCTCGGCTGGGGCAGTGTGGCCCAATGGCCAGAGTCAATATCAGCCCCCTCGGCTGGGGCAGTGTGGCCCAATGGCCAGAGTCAATATCAGCCCCCTCGGCTGGGGCAGTGTGGCCCAGTGGCCGGAGTCAATATCAGCCCCCTCGGCTGGGGCAGTGTGGCCCAGTGGCCAGAGTCAATATCAGCCCCCTCGGCTGGGGCAGTGTGGCCCAGTGGCCAGAGTCAATATCAGCCCCCTCGGCTGGGGCAGTGTGGCCCAGTGGCCAGAGTCAATATCAGCCCCCTCGGCTGGGGCAGTGTGGCCCAGTGGCCGGAGTCCCTGCCGAGTCCCCTCGGCTGGGGCAGTGTGGCCCAGTGGCCAGAGTCAATATCAGCCCCCTCGCCTGGGGCAGTGTGGCCCAGTGGCCGGAGTCCCTGACGAGTCCCCTCGGCTGGAGCAGTGTGGCCCAGTGGCCGGAGTCCCTGACGAGTCCCCTCGGCTGGAGCAGTGTGGCCCAGTGGCCGGAGTCCCTGACGAGTCCCCTCGGCTGGGGCAGTGTGGCCCAGTGGCCGGAGTCCCTGACGAGTCCCCTCGGCTGGGGCAGTGTGGCCCAGTGGCCGGAGTCCCTGACGAGTCCCCTCGGCTGCGGCAGTGTGGCCCAGTGGCCGGAGTCCCTGACGAGTCCCCTCGGCTGCGGCAGTGTGGCCCAGTGGCCAGAGTCCCTGACGAGTCCCCTCGGCTGCGGCAGTGTGGCCCAATGGCCAGAGTCAATATCAGCCCCCTCGGCTGGGGCAGTGTGGCCCAATGGCCAGAGTCAATATCAGCCCCCTCGGCTGGGGCAGTGTGGCCCAGTGGCCGGAGTCCCTGACGAGTCCCCTCGGCTGGGGCAGTGTGGCCCAGTGGCCGGAGTCACTGACGAGTCCCCTCGGCTGGGGCAGTGTGGCCCAGTGGCCAGAGTCCCTGACGAGTCCCCTCGGCTGGGGCAGTGTGGCCCAGTGGCCAGAGTCCCTGACGAGTCCCCTCGGCTGGGGCAGTGTGGCCCAGTGGCCGGAGTCCCTGACGAGTCCCCTCGGCTGGGGCAGTGTGGCCCAGTGGCCAGACTCAATATCAGCCCCCTCGGCTGGGGCAATGTGGCCCAATGGCCAGAGTCAATATCAGCCCCCTCGGCTGGGGCAGTGTGGCCCAGTGGCCAGAGTCAATATCAGCCCCCTCGGCTGGGGCAGTGTGGCCCAGTGGCCGGAGTCCCTGACGAGTCCCCTCGGCTGGGGCAGTGTGGCCCAATGGCCAGAGTCAATATCAGCCCCCTCGGCTGGGGCAGTGTGGCCCAGTGGCCGGAGTCCCTGCCGAGTCCCCTCGGCTGGGGCAGTGTGGCCCAGTGGCCGGAGTCCCTGCCGAGTCCCCTCGGCTGGGGCAGTGTGGCCCAGTGGCCGGAGTCGCTGACGAGTCCCCTCGGCTGGGGCAGTGTGGCCCAGTGGCCGGAGTCGCTGACGAGTCCCCTCGGCTGGGGCAGTGTGGCCCAGTGGCCGGAGTCCCTGCCGAGTCCCCTCGGCTGGGGCAGTGTGGCCCAGTGGCCGGAGTCCCTGCCGAGTCCCCTCGGCTATGGCAGTGTGGCCCAGTGGCCGGAGTCCCTGCCGAGTCCCCTCGGCTGGGGCAGTGTGGCCCAATGGCCAGAGTCAATATCAGCCCCCTCGGCTGGGGCAGTGTGGCCCAATGGCCAGAGTCAATATCAGCCCCCTCGGCTGGGGCAGTGTGGCCCAGTGGCCGGAGTCAATATCAGCCCCCTCGGCTGGGGCAGTGTGGCCCAGTGGCCAGAGTCAATATCAGCCCCCTCGGCTGGGGCAGTGTGGCCCAGTGGCCAGAGTCAATATCAGCCCCCTCGGCTGGGGCAGTGTGGCCCAGTGGCCAGAGTCAATAATAGCCCCCTCGGCTGGGGCAGTGTGGCCCAGTGGCCAGAGTCAATATCAGCCCCCTCGGCTGGGGCAGTGTGGCCCAGTGGCCGGAGTCCCTGACGAGTCCCCTCGGCTGGAGCAGTGTGGCCCAGTGGCCGGAGTCCCTGACGAGTCCCCTCGGCTGGAGCAGTGTGGCCCAGTGGCCGGAGTCCCTGACGAGTCCCCTCGGCTGGGGCAGTGTGGCCCAGTGGCCAGAGTCCCTGACGAGTCCCCTCGGCTGGGGCAGTGTGGCCCAGTGGCCATAGTCCCTGACGAGTCCCCTCGGCTGGGGCAGTGTGGCCCAGTGGCCGGAGTCCCTGACGAGTCCCCTCGGCTGGGGCAGTGTGGCCCAGTGGCCAGACTCAATATCAGCCCCCTCGGCTGGGGCAGTGTGGCCCAATGGCCAGAGTCAATATCAGCCCCCTCGGCTGGGGCAGTGTGGCCCAGTGGCCAGAGTCAATGTCAGTCCCCTCGGCTGGGGCAGTGTGGCCCAGTGGCCGGAGTCCCTGACGAGTCCCCGCGGCTGGAGCAGTGTGGCCCAATGGCCGGAGTCCCTGACGAGTTCCCTCGGCTGGGGCAGTGTGGCCCAGTGGCCAGAGTCCCTGACGAGTCCCCTCGGCTGCGGCAGTGTGGCCCAGTGGCCAGAGTCAATATCAGCCCCCTCGGCTGGGGCAGTGTGGCCCAGTGGCCGGAGTCAATATCAGCCCCCTCGGCTGGGGCAGTGTGGCCCAATGGCCAGAGTCAATATCAGCCCCCTCGGCTGGGGCAGTGTGGCCCAGTGGCCGGAGTCCCTGACGAGTCCCCTCGGCTGGGGCAGTGTGGCCCAGTGGCCGGAGTCCCTGACGAGTCCCCTCGGCTGGGGCAGTGTGGCCCAGTGGCCGGAGTCCCTGACGAGTCCCCTCGGCTGGGGCAGTGTGGCCCAGTGGCCGGAGTCAATATCAGCCCCCTCGGCTGGGGCAGTGTGGCCCAGTGGCCAGAGTCAATAATAGCCCCCTCGGCTGGGGCAGTGTGGCCCAGTGGCCAGAGTCAATATCAGCCCCCTCGGCTGGGGCAGTGTGGCCCAGTGGCCGGAGTCCCTGACGAGTCCCCTCGGCTGGAGCAGTGTGGCCCAGTGGCCGGAGTCCCTGACGAGTCCCCTCGGCTGGAGCAGTGTGGCCCAGTGGCCGGAGTCCCTGACGAGTCCCCTCGGCTGGGGCAGTGTGGCCCAGTGGCCGGAGTCCCTGACGAGTCCCCTCGGCTGGGGCAGTGTGGCCCAGTGGCCAGAGTCCCTGACGAGTCCCCTCGGCTGGGGCAGTGTGGCCCAGTGGCTGGAGTCCCTGACGAGTCCCCTCGGCTGGGGCAGTGTGGCCCAGTGGCCAGACTCAATATCAGCCCCCTCGGCTGGGGCAGTGTGGCCCAATGGCCAGAGTCAATATCAGCCCCCTCGGCTGGGGCAGTGTGGCCCAGTGGCCAGAGTCAATATCAGCCCCCTCGGCTGGGGCAGTGTGGCCCAGTGGCCGGAGTCCCTGACGAGTCCCCTCGGCTGGAGCAGTGTGGCCCAATGGCCGGAGTCCCTGACGAGTTCCCTCGGCTGGGGCAGTGTGGCCCAGTGGCCAGAGTCCCTGACGAGTCCCCTCGGCTGCGGCAGTGTGGCCCAGTGGCCAGAGTCAATATCAGCCCCCTCGGCTGGGGCAGTGTGGCCCAGTGGCCGGAGTCAATATCAGCCCCCTCGGCTGGGGCAGTGTGGCCCAGTGGCCAGAGTCAATATCAGCCCCCTCGGCTGGGGCAGTGTGGCCCAGTGGCCAGAGTCCCTGACGAGTCCCCTCGGCTGGAGCAGTGTGGCCCAGTGGCCAGAATCAATATCAGCCCCCTCGGCTGGGGCAGGGTGGCCCAATGGCCAGAGTCAATATCAGCCCCCTCGGCTGGGGCAGTGTGGCCCAGTGGCCGGAGTCCCTGACGAGTCCCCTCGGCTGGGGCAGTGTGGCCCAATGGCCAGAGTTCTTGACGAGTCCCCTCGGCTGCGGCAGTGTGGCCCAATGGCCAGAGTCAATATCAGCCCCCTCGGCTGGGGCAGTGTGGCCCAGTGCCCGGAGGCCCTGACGAGTCCCCTCGGCTGGGGCAGTGTGGCCCAGTGGCCAGAGTCCCTGACGAGTCCCCTCGGCTGCGGCAGTGTGGCCCAATGGCCAGAGTCAATATCAGCCCCCTCGGCTGGGGCAGTGTGGCCCAGTGGCCGGAGGCCCTGACGAGTCCCCTCGGCTGGGGCAGTGTGGCCCAGTGGCCGGAGTCCCTGACGAGTCCCCTCGGCTGGGGCAGTGTGGCCCAGTGGCCGGAGTCCCTGACGAGTCCCCTCGGCTGGGGCAGTGTGGCCCAGTGGCCGGAGTCCCTGACGAGTCCCCTCGGCTGGGGCAGTGTGGCCCAATGGCCGGAGTCCCTGACGAGTCCCCTCGGCTGGGGCAGTGTGGCCCAATGGCCGGAGTCCCTGACGAGTCCCCTCGGCTGGGGCAGTGTGGCCCAATGGCCGGAGTCCCTGACGAGTCCCCTCGGCTGGGGCAGTGTGGCCCAATGGCCGGAGTCCCTGACGAGTCCCCTCGGCTGGGGCAGTGTGGCCCAATGGCCGGAGTCCCTGACGAGTCCCCTCGGCTGGGGCAGTGTGGCCCAGTGGCCGGAGTCCCTGACGAGTCCCCTCGGCTGGGGCAGTGTGGCCCAGTGGCCGGAGTCCCTGACGAGTCCCCTCGGCTGGGGCAGTGTGGCCCAGTGGCCGGACTCAATATCAGCCCGCTCGGCTGGGGCAGTGTGGCCCAATGGCCAGAGTCAATATCAGTCCCCTCGGCTGGGGCAGTGTGGCCCAATGGCCAGAGTCAATATCAGCCCCCTCGGCTGGGGCAGTGTGGCCCAGTGGCCGGAGACCCTGACGAGTCCCCTCGGCTGGGGCAGTGTGGCCCAGTGGCCGGAGTCCCTGACGAGTCCCCTCGGCTGGGGCAGTGTGGCCCAGTGGCCGGAGTCCCTGACGAGTCCCCTCGGCTGGGGCAGTGTGGCCCAGTGGCCGGAGTCCCTGACGAGTCCCCTCGGCTGGGGCAGTGTGGCCCAGTGGCCAGACTCAATATCAGCCCCCTCGGCTGGGGCAGTGTGGCCCAGTGGCCAGAGTCAATATCAGCCCCCACGGCTGGGGCAGTGTTGCCCAGTGGCCGGAGTCCCTGACGAGTCCCCTCGGCTGGGGCAGTGTGGCCCAGTGGCCAGAGTCCCTGACGAGTCC
Organism: Sternotherus odoratus; assembly: GCA_032164245.1. Lineage (NCBI taxonomy): Eukaryota > Metazoa > Chordata > Testudines > Kinosternidae > Sternotherus > Sternotherus odoratus. Next base: position 105,860,915 of record JAVMKO010000007.1, read on the forward strand.
CCTCGGCTGGGGCAGTGTGGCCCACTGACGAGTCCCCTCGGCTGGGGCAGTGTGGCCCAGTGGCCAGAGTCCCTGACGAGTCCCCTCGGCTGGGGCAGTGTGGCCCAGTGACGAGTCCCCTCGGCTGGGGCAGTGTGGCCCAGTGGCCGGAGTCCCTGACGAGTCCCCTCGGCTGGGGCAGTGTGGCCCAGTGGTCGGAGTCCCTGACGAGTCCCCTCGGCTGGGGCAGTGTGGCCCAGTGGCCGGAGTCCCTGACGAGTGCCCTCGGCTGGGGCAGTGTGGCCCAGTGGCCGGAGTCCCTGACGAGTCCCCTCGGCTGGGGCAGTGTGGCCCAGTGGCCAGACTCAATATCAGCCCCCTCGGCTGGGGCAGTGTGGCCCAGTGGCCAGAGTCAATATCAGCCCCCACGGCTGGGGCAGTGTGGCCCAGTGGCCGGAGTCCCTGACGAGTCCCCTCGGCTGGGGCAGTGTGGCCCAGTGGCCAGAGTCCCTGACGAGTCCCCTCGGCTGGGGCAGTGTGGCCCAGTGGCCAGAGTCCCTGACGAGTCCCCTCGGCTGGGGCAGTGTGGCCCAGTGGCCAGAGTCCCTGACGAGTCCCCTCGGCTGGGGCAGTGTGGCCCAGTGGCCAGAGTCCCTGACGAGTCCCCTCGGCTGGGGCAGTGTGGCCCAGTGGCCAGAGTCCCTGACGAGTCCCCTCGGCTGGGGCAGTGTGGCCCAGTGGCCAGAGTCCCTGACGAGTCCCCTCGGCTGGGGCAGTGTGGCCCAATGGCCAGAGTCAATATCAGCCCCCTCGGCTGGGGCAGTGTGGCCCAATGGCCAGAGTCAATATCAGCCCCCTCGGCTGGGGCAGTGTGGCCCAGTGGCCAGAGTCAATATCAGCCCCCTCGGCTGGGGCAGTGTGGCCCAGTGGCCCGAGTCGCTGACGAGTCCCCTCGGCTGGGGCAGTGTGGCCCAGTGGCCGGAGTCCCTGACGAGTCCCCTCGGCTGGGGCAGTGTGGCCCAGTGGCCGGAGTCCCTGACGAGTCCCCTCGGCTGGGGCAGTGTGGCCCAGTGGCCGGAGTCCCTGACGAGTCCCCTCGGCTGGGGCAGTGTGGCCCAGTGGCCGGAGTCCCTGACGAGTCCCCTCGGCTGGGGCAGTGTGGCCCAGTGGCCGGAGTCCCTGACGAGTCCCCTCGGCTGGGGCAGTGTGGCCCAATGGCCAGAGTCAATATCAGCCCCCTCTGCTGGGGCAGTGTGGCCCAGTGGCCGGAGACCCTGACGAGTCCCCTCGGCTGGGGCAGTGTGGCCCAGTGGCCAGAGTCCCTGACGAGTCCCCTCGGCTGGGGCAGTGTGGCCCAGTGGCCAGAGTCAATATCAGCCCCCTCGGCTGGGGCAGTGTGGCCCAGTGGCCAGAGTCCCGGACGAGTCCCCTCGGCTGGGGCAGTGTGGCCCAGTGGCCAGAGTCAATATCAGCCCCCTCGGCTGGGACAGTGTGGCCCAGTGGCCAGAGTCAATATCAGCCCCCTCGGCTGGGGCAGTGTGGCCCAGTGGCCCGAGTCAATATCAGCCCCCTCGGCTGGGGCAGTGTGGCCCAGTGGCCGGAGTCCCTGACGAGTCCCCTCGGCTGGGGCAGTGTGGCCCAGTGGCCAGAGTCAATATCAGCCCCTCGGCTGGGGCAGTGTGGCCCAGTGGCCAGACTCAATATCAGCCCCCTCGGCTGGGACAGTGTGGCCCAGTGGCCAGAGTCAATATCAGCCCCCACGGCTGGGGCAGTGTGGCCCAGTGGCCCGAGTCAATATCAGCCCCCTCGGCTGGGGCAGTGTGGCCCAGTGGCCGGAGTCCCTGACGAGTCCCCTCGGCTGGGGCAGTGTGGCCCAGTGGCCAGAGTCAATATCAGCCCCCTCGGCTGGGGCAGTGTGGCCCAGTGGCCAGAGTCAATATCAGCCCCTCGGCTGGGGCAGTGTGGCCCAGTGGCCAGAGTCAATATCAGCCCCCTCGGCTGGGGCAGTGTGGCCCAGTGGCCGGAGTCCCTGACGAGTCCCCTCGGCTGGGGCAGTGTGGCCCAGTGGCCAGAGTCCCTGACGAGTCCCCTCGGCTGGGGCAGTGTGGCCCAGTGGCCAGAGTCCCTGACGAGTCCCCTCGGCTGGGGCAGTGTGGCCCAGTGGCCAGAGTCCCTGACGAGTCCCCTCGGCTGGGGCAGTGTGGCCCAGTGGCCAGAGTCCCTGACGAGTCCCCTCGGCTGGGGCAGTGTGGCCCAGTGGCCAGAGTCCCTGACGAGTCCCCTCGGCTGGGGCAGTGTGGCCCAGTGGCCGGAGTCCCTGACGAGTCCCCTCGGCTGGGGCAGTGTGGCCCAGTGGCCGGAGTCCCTGACGAGTCCCCTCGGCTGGGGCAGTGTGGCCCAGTGGCCGGAGTCCCTGACGAGTCCCCTCGGCTGGGGCAGTGTGGCCCAGTGGCCAGAGTCAATATCAGCCCCCTCGGCTGGGGCAGTGTGGCCCAGTGGCCGGAGTCCCTGACGAGCCCCCTCGGCTGGGGCAGTGTGGCCCAGGGGCCGGAGTCCCTGACGAGCCCCCTCGGCTGGGGCAGTGTGGCCCAGGGGCCGGAGTCCCTGACGAGCCCCCTCGACTGGGGCAGTGTGGCCCAGGGGCCGGAGTCCCTGACGAGCCCCCTCGGCTGGGGCAGTGTGGCCCAGGGGCCGGAGTCCCTGACGAGCCCCCTCGGCTGGGGCAGTGTGGCCCAGGGGCCGGAGTCCCTGACGAGCCCCCTCGGCTGGGGCAGTGTGGCCCAGTGGCCGGAGTCCCTGACGAGCCCCCTCGGCTGGGGCAGTGTGGCCCAGTGGCCGGAGTCCCTGACGAGCCCCCTCGGCTGGGGCAGTGTGGCCCAGTGGCCGGAGTCCCTGACGAGCCCCCTCGGCTGGGGCAGTGTGGCCCAGTGGCCGGAGTCCCTGACGAGCCCCCTCGGCTGGGGCAGTGTGGCCCAGTGGCCGGAGTCCCTGACGAGCCCCCTCGGCTGGGGCAGTGTGGCCCAGTGGCCGGAGTCCCTGACGAGTCCCCTCGGCTGGGGCAGTGTGGCCCAGTGGCCGGAGTCCCTGACGAGCCGCCTCGGCTGGGGCAGTGTGGCCCAGTGGCCAGAGTCAATATCAGCCCCCTCGGCTGGGGCAGTGTGGCCCAGTGGCCGGAGTCCCTGACGAGTCCCCTCGGCTGGGGCAGTGTGGCCCAGTGGCCGGAGTCCCTGACGAGTCCCCTCGGCTGGGGCAGTGTGGCCCAGTGGCCGGAGTCCCTGACGAGTCCCCTCGGCTGGGGCAGTGTGGCCCAGTGGCCGGAGTCCTTGACGAGTCCCCTCCGCTGGGGCAGTGTGGCTCAGTGGCCAGACTCAATATCAGCCCCTTCGGCTGGGGCAGTGTGGCTCAATGGCCAGAGTCAATATCAGCCGCCTCGGCTGGGGCAGTGTGGCCCAGTGGCCGGAGTCCCTGACGAGCCCCCTCGGCTGGGGCAGTGTGGCCAGGGACCGGAGTCCCTGACGAGCCCCCTCGGCTGGGGCAGTGTGGCCCAGTGGCCAGAGTCCCTGACGAGCCCCCTCGGCTGGGGCAGTGTGGCCCAGTGGCCGGAGTCCCTGACGAGCCCCCTCGGCTGGGGCAGTGTGGCCCAGTGGCCGGAGTCCCTGACGAGCCGCCTCGGCTGGGGCAGTGTGGCCCAGTGGCCAGAGTCAATATCAGCCCCCTCGGCTGGGGCAGTGTGGCCCAGTGGTCGGAGTCCCTGACGCGTCCCCTCGGCTGGGGCAGTGTGGCCCAGTGGCCGGAGTCCCTGACGAGTCCCCTCGGCTGGGGCAGTGTGGCCCAGTGGCCGGAGTCCCTGACGAGCCGCCTCGGCTGGGGCAGTGTGGCCCAGTGGCCGGAGTCCCTGACGAGCCGCGTCGGCTGGGGCAGTGTGGCCCAGTGGCCAGAGTCAATATCAGCCCCCTCGGCTGGGGCAGTGTGGCCCAGTGGCCGGAGTCCCTGACGAGTCCCCTCGGCTGGGGCAGTGTGGCCCAGTGGCCAGAGTCCCTGACGAGTCCCCTCGGCTGGGGCAGTGTGGCCCAGTGGCCGGAGTCCTTGACGAGTCCCCTCCGCTGGGGCAGTGTGGCTCAGTGGCCAGACTCAATATCAGCCCCTTCGGCTGGGGCAGTGTGACTCAATGGCCAGAGTCAATATCAGCCGCCTCGGCTGGGGCAGTGTGGCCCAGTGGCCGGAGTCCCTGACGAGCCCCCTCGGCTGGGGCAGTGTGGCCCAGTGGCCGGAGTCCCTGACGAGCCCCCTCGGCTGGGGCAGTGTGGCCAGGGGCCGGAGTCCCTGACGAGCCCCCTCGGCTGGGGCAGTGTGGCCCAGTGGCCGGAGTCCCTGACGAGCCCCCTCGGCTGGGGCAGTGTGGCCCAGTGGCCGGAGTCCCTGACGAGCCCCCTCGGCTGGGGCAGTGTGGCCCAGTGGCCGGAGTCCCTGACGAGCCCCCTCGGCTGGGGCAGTGTGGCCCAGTGGCCGGAGTCCCTGACGAGCCCCCTCGGCTGGGGCAGTGTGGCCCAGTGGCCGGAGTCCCTGACGAGCCCCCTCGGCTGGGGCAGTGTGGCCCAGTGGCCGGAGTCCCTGACGAGCCCCCTCGGCTGGGGCAGTGTGGCCCAGTGGCCGGAGTCCCTGACGAGTCCCCTCGGCTGGGGCAGTGTGGCCCAGTGGCCGGAGTCCCTGACGAGTCCCCTCGGCTGGGGCAGTGTGGCCCAGTGGCCGGAGTCCCTGACGAGTCCCCTCGGCTGGGGCAGTGTGGCCCAGTGGCCGGAGTCCCTGACGAGCCGCCTCGGCTGGGGCAGTGTGGCCCAGTGGCCAGAGTCAATATCAGCCCCCTCGGCTGGGGCAGTGTGGCCCAGTGGCCGGAGTCCCTGACGAGTCCCCTCGGCTGGGGCAGTGTGGCCCAGTGGCCGGAGTCCCTGACGAGTCCCCTCGGCTGGGGCAGTGTGGCCCAGTGGCCGGAGTCCTTGACGAGTCCCCTCCGCTGGGGCAGTGTGGCTCAGTGGCCAGACTTAATATCAGCCCCTTCGGCTGGGGCAGTGTGGCTCAATGGCCAGAGTCAATATCAGCCGCCTCGGCTGGGGCAGTGTGGCTCAATGGCCAGAGTCAACCCCCCTTCACTGGGGCAGTGTGGCCTAGCGGTCAGAGTCAATATCAATCTCCTTGCACTAGGGCAGTGTGGCCTAGCGGCCAGAGTCCATAGCAGTCCCCCTTCCCTGGGGCAGTGTGGCCCAATGGCCAACGCCAATACCAGCCCCCTTCCCTGGGGCGGTGTGGCCTAGCGGTCAGAGTCTGTAACAATCCCCCTTCCCTGGGGCAGTGTGGCCTAGCAGCCAGAGTCTGTAACAATCCCCCTTCCCTGGGGCAGTGTGGCCTAGCGGCCAGAGTATGTAACAATCCCCCTTCACTGGGGCAGTGTGGCCTAGCGGGACTTGGAGCACTTGGCGGCACTTGGAGCATGCCCAGTACGGCGGGGGTGGGACTGCAATCTTTTCCCATTCGAGAGTGGACAAGTCTGGCTTCAGGATGGCAAAGTTGGTACAAAGTTGGTATAAGACTTGAGGATGGCAAAGTTGGTATAAGGCTGGTATAAGGCTTGAGGATGGTAAAGTTGGTATAAGGCTTGAGGATGGTAAAGTTGGTATTAAGATGGTTTACATCTGGTATGAAGCTTGAGGACGGCAATGCTGGTATTAAGTTGGTATAAAGTTTGAGGACGGCAAAGTTGGTCTAAGGCTGGTGTAAGGCTGGGATAAAGCTTGAGAAGGGCAATGTTACTGTAAAGCTGGTATGAATCTTGAGGACAGCAAAGTTGGTATAAAGCTGTAGCGCCAAGGGTCATGAATAGTATAAGGGCTCTCCCATCAATCAAATGTTAACCCCCCTGTTGGCCCCATAAACCCTGCGCACCAGTCACCGGTAATCCCATCCCATGGGGTGTCACCAGGAACAGCACCGTCACATGGCAATATTACTTCTGGGGTCAAGGTGGACCAGGGCCGGCGACAGGGGGGTACAATGGGTAGAGCTGTCCTGAAGTCCGGGGACCCGTACACAGCTCTACTCGTAGTCGTCTCCAGGAGGTGAGGACCGCCCTGTCTCCCGTCTCTCTCGGTTTCCTGCAGCGGGCCTTGAGAGAGGGTTCTCCCCGCCCACCCCTCACCCCGAGCCCTCCGGAAATGGTACTCGGGCCTCGGCTTCGTGAGCCCCCCCGGCCTCTCCACTCCCACACCCCGAGCCGGCTGCACACCTTGCAGCCGGTCTCGTTTCGAACCGCGTCGAGGAAACAGCTTTACACGCTCGTGCTTCACACGGTACATCTCCTCACCCTCGCGTCCCGCCCCGATACCAAGTGGCGGGACTACCTACCACCGAACGAGGGTGAGCGGCCCCGGTGGGACACCTTCTACTCCACACTGATTCCACGGCCCGCCGGGGATATTAGCTGGCGGCTCCTTCACGGAGCCGTGAGCACGGGCGTGTACTTGGCGCGGTTCCTCCCCATGCCCGACACCTGCCCCTTTTGCGGAGTGAGGGAGGACCTGGCGCACGCCTACCTCGAGTGCGCCAGGCTGCAGCCCCTATTCCAGCTCCTCCAGAACCTCCTATTGAGGTTCTGGCTGCACTTTTCCCCACACCTTTTTCTTTTTGGACACCAAATCCGTGGCCCCACAAAGTCGCGAGACCTCCTCGTCAACCTCCTCCTGGCGCTTGCCAAAACCACCATCTATAACACCAGGAGGAGGATGCTAGACGAGGGGGTACAGTGCGACTGTGGGGCCTATTTCCGGTCACTCATTCAGTCACGTATCCGGGCAGAGTTCCACTGGGCAGCGTCCACTGGCTCCCTCGACAGCTTCGCGGAGCAGTGGGCGCTGTGTGGGGTTCTCTGCTCGGTGTCCCCATCCTGTACCCTTGTTTTAAACCTGTAACCCTCACGCACTCCCTTGTCCTTTTTTCATTAGTTGTCCCCCGTAATTAATTGGCCCCGGGTCCAGTGTCCCTCCCGCCAGGCTGGAGGAGGGACTTCAGTAATGGACGGGCTTAGGCCCGCCCACCTCCTGGGTAAACCAAAAGGTACTCGTAGTCGTCCCCTCTGGGCACCGCACCGCATTTCCCCGGCTGTGTCCGGTGCCGCGGCCGGCTGCCTCCCGAGCCCTTCAGCCGCTGCTCGTCCCGTGCCCCCCCCCAGGAGCCGCCCTGAGGCACCCCCGGCCCCATCGCCTCCCCCGCCCCGGCGGCTGCAGAGGACGGCGGGGCGCACCGCTCCCGCGGCACCCCCGGCTGCAGCACTTCCCCTGCCCACCTGCAAGAGCCGGGCCAGCCCTTGGTGTGGGGGGGGGGCACAAATGCTCAGAGTAGGGGGGCCCAAAATTTCTGTCACCGGCCCTGAGGTGGACACATGACCAGAAGCAGCATGGGGCATGGGGCACTGTCTGGAGGATCCTCTGGCCCATTTTCTCCTCTGGCCACGCCACGGGGCACTCATCCCTTTGCTCCTCCAGCCATGCTGCTGCTGCGACCCCCCCTTTGCGCCTCCAGCCCTACTACGGGGGCAGTCACCCCTGTGCACATGGGGCCTGTGACGGGGTCGGTCACTCACCCTGCGGCGCCCCCGTCTGGTCATCACAGGAATATGCTCTTTGACCCCGGAGCGCCCTCTGCCGGCCGACGTCCGCCTCTCCACTCTGGCCCCGTGCCCCTCCTGGACCCCGGAGCCCCTTGCTGAGGGGGCTACACCCCTGCAGTACCCCCCTGGTCTTAGAGTCTCCCCTCCCTGGGGGAACCAACACCCACTGTCCCCAACTTGCCTCAGATACCGCCACTGCCAGTCATAACTGGCCTCAGTTCCCTGAGGCCAACTGCAGTCTCATGGCTACTCATCACCGGCAAGAAGGGGTTGGCCTGCTGCTTCCATTACTAGCCCTGGGACGCCCCCTTGCAATCCCCAGTACCCCGTGGGTCGGGCCTTCTCTAGGTTCAGCAAGCTGGGGCCCTCTCCCTAGAGCTTAGGCTCCCAGCTGCCTCGCCCACGCCCTGTCCCAGTCTGGATACTCTGATCAAGGCTCCCTGCAGCCAGGCCCTGTCCCCCTCTGACTACAGAGGAGACTGACTGCTTCTCTGTCTCCCAGCCCTTATATCCTGGCTGGGCAGTGTTTGGGGCGTGGCCACATAGCTGAGCCAAACTCCCAATCAGCCTGGGAGTTTGCAGGCTCCCAGCCACAGTCCCTTCCCTGGCTGTTTCAAGCCCCTTCCGGTAGGGGGCGGGTGGTCACCCCACCACACATCCCCCCCCTTAAGATACCACCGATGGGGGGGGGAAGAGAATCCCTAACGCCCTTGGGCCCCTCGCAACTGGGCCCGTAGAGCATCCCTCTCTTCCCGCAGGCCCCGCATCACTTGGAGCCATCTGTCTCCCCCTACCACCGTCTGGGTCCCCTCCGTGGCCCTCTTGGCTCCCTCAGGGGGTTCTTCCCCCTTTTGGGTTCCCTGGTGGACGGTGTCTACAGCGACCGTCTGGGTCCCAACCACCCTCAGGGCCCCGGTCGCTGACCCCCACATTCCCCTTCAATTTTGGCCCTTCTGGGCCTCTAGGCACCTCTGCAAGCCCCTTCTTCGTTTCCCTACGGGGGCAGTGCCTCCGGATATGGCCTGGCTCTTGGCAGCCCCAACAGGCTCTCTGCCGCTTGGCCGCCCTCGGCCTAGGCTTTGCTGGCCCCTTCTTCTCGGGGTCAGCCCTTCTTATATGGCCCAAGTCCTGGTTTAGCCTCCTGCGGGTGGGGCAGTCTTCCTTCAGATGCCCCCCCTGACCGCAGGCCCAACATAGTCCCCCCCACCTGGGTTTCCTCACCCAGCGGGGTAGGCGAGGGCTGCACCCTTGCCCGGGGTACACCCTCCTGCCCCCAGTCCAATAGGGACAGTCCTTTCTTAAATGTCCTGGCCTTCCGCAGGCATAACAAGTCTTTTGCTCTGCGCCTAGCCTCCTGGTCCTGGCGCCAAAGTCCTCCTCTCTCCCCAGGAACCCCTTCCTGAGGAGCTTGACTAGGGCTCGCTGCTCCTTCACGAGCTGCCCTATCTGTCCCTGGAGGGCTTTTATTTCCTTCAGGCTCCCCTGGCCTTCCCGGGCCCCCCTCAGGTCTTCTGCACCCTTCTTCGGGCCACTTGACCCTTGGGCCCAGCCGGGGATGACCTCTGGGGTCTCAAATATACGCCCCAGCATATACCGGTTCCATAGTCCCCAAAAAAGTCTCTCAGGCAATTCCAGTCCTTGCCTCAGTTTCCCGGCACTCTCCGTGCCCTGCCCCTTGTATCAGGGGCGGACCGCTAGTGCCTGCATTCTCCACCACGTGTAACAGGGTCGGTCACTCACCCTGCGGCGCCCCCGTCTGGTCATCACAGGAATTAGCTCTTTGACCCCGGAGCGCCCTCTGCCGGGCCGACATCCGCTTCTCCACGCTGGCCCCGTGCCCCTCCCGGACCCCGGAGCCCCTTGCTGAGGGGGCTGCACCCCTGCAGTACCCCCCTGGTCTTAGAGTCTCCCCTCCCTGGGGGAACCCACCACCCACTGTCCCCAACTTGCCTCAGATACCGCCACTGCCAGTCATCACTGGCCTCAGTTCCCTGAGGCCGACTGCAGTCTCATGGCTACTCATCACCGGCAAGAAGGGGTTGGCCTGCTGCTCTTAACAGCCCAGGGGCCGCCCCCTTGCAACCCCCAGTACCCCGTGGGTCGGGCCTTCTCTAGGTTCAGCAAGCTGGGGCCCTCTCCCTAGAGCTTAGGCTCCCAGCTGCCTCGCCCACGCCCTGTCCCAGTCTGGATACTCTGATTAAGGCTCCCTGCAGCCAGGCCCTGTCCCCCTCTGACTACAGAGGAGACTGACTGCTTCTCTGTCTCCCAGCCCTTATATCCTGGCTGGGCAGTGTTTGGGGCGTGTCCGCCTTGGCCCCAGAAGTAATACCCTCATGAGGTGGGAGTTCTGGTGACCAGTGGGCAGGGCCCTTATACTATGGTAGGGCCCTTATACTATTTTAATGGTGTCCCATGGGGCATTGGCCCAAGTACCTGATTGAGTAGACTTGGGCCATAATCTTCTCAGTAACATTCTCCTGCTGAAAAGGAAAAGGGACAAGTCAGAGACTCGGACACCCCTTCGCAACGAGAGTTATTAATAGTACCTGGAGCCAATAGAAGTTCCACCCAGTCTCTCCCCACGTCTGAGGGATGGATTCCCCCTCCCAATCCCTAGATGGATTCCAGTCTCCTCTCCATTGAACTCCAACCCCACTCTCACCATTGTAGAATGAAGATCCTGTCCCCATTTCTCTCAGTCCCCCCCCATGAGAGCTCTTCTACCTCCAAACCCAGCGTGGGAAGCAGCCCAGATCCCCATAATCCTCTCAGCCACTCCCTGCTTCTCCAGCTGAGGTGTTGGGAGGCTTTTGGCAGCAGGGAAATGGGGTGGGAGGAAATTGAGACCTTTCCCTAAGTGATCCCCAGCCCGGCCAGCAGCAAGGGATCCCCAGCCCACGTGCCTTGGCCCAGCCTGGTTAGTCTTCAATCCTGGGCCTGCAAGGCTGTCAATGACGGGGCAACTCTGGTTGGTGGCTCAGATGACATGGACACTAGGAACTGGTCTAATGCCCTGCGGGTATGAAGGGCTGGCAGAGATCACTAGGAGAGTTTCCCGCCCCTCACATGAGCAATGGCAGCTTGCCCTGTTGATGTGATGCTGGTAATTAACTAGCCTGGCTCAAAAGCTGGGTGTGAACTGCTTTGAGCTCCACAGGGGACAAACTGGCTCTACCCTATGCATGGAGCTGAATTCATCTCTAACAATGTCACCTGCAACAACGCATCCACCTCCTTGAGCCCCGGCCAGTGAATGGGGATGGGAGGAGAGTGACTTTTCCTGGCATAGAGGTGAAAGGCCCTAGATCCCTCCCCAAAACTAGATTAATTCTCCTCTGGTTACCTCGTCTCCTAGCAGCTGGTTGGCTTATCCCTCGATGGACAAATTTAATGCCTGCCCTGCATCTCTGACCCATACCCGGGGGTCGTAAACGGTCAGCCGCAGAACATCCAGGAATGATCTCCGCTGGCGTTTTGAGAAAATCCATCTGAAGACCTAAAACCAACAGCACATGAGCCTGTCACGTTACTGAAATAATTTGGGATCCTATAGATCACGAGTGCAGCCAGAGTCCTATAGTGGCACCAAATCCTATGTACAGGGGGTCATAATGGGTGTCTAGGACCAGGTTATGGATTGCTGATTATGAATATCCCATTGATAGGTGTGTATCTTTTTTGTAGTTAAAATTGTGGCTATTGGCTACATGGTGACTGTATTTCAAACTTATGTTTGGCTTCTGGGTGAAATCTCAGACTAGTTGTTGTGAACCTGACTGGCCTGGCTGATGGGCAGTTAAGGTCACAATGAACTTTGCAGATGCCTGTCCACACCCCAGCTTCTCCAGGAATGTAGCCTGGCTGGTCAGGAACTGAATCTTGAACTATGAACCTGGATTTTGCAAGGGGACTCTGCCTAATGTGGCAGGGTGCTGGCCAGGAGTGCCTGAGCCAGCCCTGCCGGCCCTTTAAGAGGGAGAAAAGCCCTCTGCAAACCTCCCTGCAGAGAAGCCTAATTAGCCACCTGGGCTGCAGGGCAATCAGCCTTGATGAGTGGCACCTGGCAGCCTTCTCAGGGGGATAAAAGGCCTGCCAGGAAGCAAGCCCAGTGTGGTGGGGATGGTATAGAGTGAGGTGGTGTGAAGAGCTAGTCAGAGCTGAGTGTTTGGAGTTGTAAGCTGGACTATATAGAGTCTGTAGAGCTGGGAACTGTACAAAGCTGTATATATTGGTGGTGGGGTCCTGCACTGTTAATTAAAGAGCACTGTTTGATGCAAAGAAGGGTTTCCTGCCTGTGTTCCTGTGAGGGGTGAGAAGGCGGTCTGTCACACTAAGAAGAGAAAGTCTATAAAACCTGGGAGAAACTCCCTCCAGTTTTGTCTTCAATCTGCAACCTTGAGCTAGCAACTACCTCTGGATGGGATTTTGCTACACATGGAAGCTCTGACCATTGGATTGATAATGCATCCCCTGCAAGGATGGGTCTTCAGAGACTTTTATCTGAACCTGCAGTTTGTTTTACAGCTGCAAGCCTGAACCAAGAGATGTGCCATTACTGCATGTAACTGATTTCTTTTAACCATTCTTAACCCTCACCTAGACCTTTTTCCTTGTATAATAAACCTTTAGATTTTAGATTCTAAAGGATTGGCAACAGCGTGATTTGTGGGAAGATCTGATTTGTATATTGACCTGGGTCTGGGGCCTGGTTCTTTGGAATTGGGGAGAACCGTTTTCTTTATTTGGGGGATTGGTTTTCATAACCATTGGTCCCCAGGACAGGTGGCTACTGGTGGTGATACTGGGAAGCTGGAGTCTAAGGGAATTGCTTGTGTGACTTGTGGTTAGCCAGTGGGGCGAAACCAAAGTCTTTTCTGGTTGGCTGGTTTGGTTTGCCTTTGTGTGGAAAAACCCCAGCTGTGGGCTGTAGTTGCCCCTTTGGAAGCAATCTGTCCCGATCTGACACTCCCAGTTGGATCCCACCAGGAACAGCCCCGTCACAGAGCCCTTGGCAGATTGCCCAGAACTAGGCTCCAAATCCCGCTAGTGGCTCACATACGGGGTAAGAGTCATGCTGCAGCCAAGGCGGCTAATTCCCCTTGAGGAACTTTGGGGGTCCATGACTCAGGGTACCCTCTTCAATAAGAGGTCACAGGCACTGAGGCCTCTAACAATAGCTCATTCTGGAGCAGGATTCACCTCGGGAGATTTAAAGGGCCCGGGGCTCCACTACGGTAGCTCTGGCAGTGATTTAAAGGGCCTGGGGCTTCCAGCCACCACTACCACAGCCAGAACCAGGGGCCCTTTACATCTTGATTCAAAGGACTCAGGGCTCTAAAGGCCCTGTCCATTCTGGTTGAGGCCCAGCTCCCTGCTCAGGACTCCGGAGCACCAGTAAGTCCTTGCTCGGGTGTCCTCCAGGGAGACAGTGAGTGGAGCCAGATCCCTCGAGATACAATCCTGCATTAACTCAACGCCCCACAGGTTTCCTTTTATGCCATGGAGAAATGGATCCATGTATCGCCCCAAACTAGGACCGTTAGGAAGGCTCTGAACCAGGATCCTCAGCCTCTCCCAGCTGAACTCTGTCAGCTGGAAACACACAGCAGGCTTTTGGCCTGTATCTAGGCACAGCCACTGCAGGGGGAGACAGCTCCACACCTGAGCTGCTGCAGTGCACCAGCTGAGACCTTACCTCCCCGACTCTGGCCATATCTTGATATTCCGGGCCCTCGATGTCCTCGAGCCCGTCCATACACCACAGATCTTCTTCCTCCTCATTCCGTCCTGGGAGAGAAAGACACATTTGTGAGGTTGACAGGTTTCAGAGTGGTAGCCATGTTAGTCCGTATCCGCAAAAAGAACGAGCAGTATGTGTGACACCTTAGAGACTAAATACATTTGCTATGCCCAAATAAATTGTTAGTCCCTAAGGTGCCACAAGTACTCCTCATTCTATTGGCGAGGTTGGCATTCTGGTTTCAGTGCCTGTGTCCTTCTGTTCCTATTGCTGGGTGCCCACTGACTGGGGCCTTCACGGTATCCATATCCTAGTGGAACAGCAGGGTCCTCACCAGGCAGTTTAGTATCTGGAGGGGGATTGTTCCATTTATCACAGAAATCATCTGACCATTACAGTCTCTGGGCTCTGGGAGTCGGTCCCTGCTAATGGTGGCGTGTAATGCTGAGAAACTACATCCCCACCCACCCACCCACTGAAATCAGGATCGGACCGTAGGTACCCAGCTGGTGACATCCTGCAAAGCTTTGTGTCCTTCCCCTGTGGTCCCTGATTCTGTCCCTACCCTCACTGTGGGCTCATTCCCTCCATCTGTCTCAAAGCTCCATTCCTGCCCCCTCACCACCTGGCAGCCCCATGGCAGCTCAGCTGTGTCCCATGAGAGAAGAGAGCCGATTTCCTTGGCACTTTCACACTCATCACTTCCTAATTCAGGGAGTGGGGAAGAGAAAGAATCATCATCTAAGCTGGGGTCGGTCTCAGAGGAGGAGGCTCCGTTCTATAGAGTCCCATTGCCGCGCCGAGGGAGTCGCAAAGGGCACCACTTCTCCATAGAGGTCCGTTGCCCAGCTGGGGTCAGTCTCAAAGGAGGAACCTTGTTTCTATTGGTGTCACTTCTGCCCAGCTAGGGTTGGTCTAAAAGGAGAGCCCTTAGTTCTACGGGGGTCCCATTGCCCTGCTGCAGTTACTCTCCCAGGGGCTTGTTTCGACAGCGTTCCATTTCCTAGCCGGGTTTCTTACCCCTCTGCCGCAGCAGAAGCTGGTACAGGCTGAATATGCCCTCCTTGGCTTCACAGCGGATGTCGGATACTGGGTCATTGAGGTGCAGACTCAGCTTAGCCACAAAATACCCTGCCTTGGGGAAGTTAGATGAGCTCTGATGGGAGAAGGAGGAGGAGGAGAGGGGAATCCATCAGTATTCTACCTGCGGCTCTTCATCTCCCGTGGACCAGGAGTCTCTCTCCTTTGTAGCAGGTGCTGGGGGAGGGGAACTAGAGCTACAACCCTCATGCTCTCTGCCCCCAAGGGAGCTTGGAGCAAAGGGACCAGGGCAAGACTCTCCCGGAGGACTCCAGCGGCTCCAGAATAACACGAGCCCAATGGGCTCTGGAGCACAGCCCCTCCCAGATCCAGGGGACCCACTTAGCCAGGCGAAGAGGAACTTGACTCAAGCCGAGCGGATTCTCAGTTTGGACTCTGCCTCCCCACAGGAGCCCTCTCCATCGAGAATCCCTGTAATTCCAAATCTCCCAGCCTGTCAGATCCAGCCCTGCCCATTCAGGAAGCTGGAAGGGTCAAAGGTCACTTACATCAAATCCCGGGAGGCAGGTGGCATGATGGAGGAGGGAAGCGCTGTTTCTTATGGCGCTCTCTCTCTCCAGGTGCACTCTGGAGCACACCCAGAAATCGATGTACTGTGGGAGAAGGAGACAGGTGAGGATCAGGGGACAGGCGCATGCTCTACAAATGAGTCTCTTCCCCCGCCCCATGGGGCTGAGACATTGTGCTCAGGGTGGAACACCCACCAATCGCAGAGTTTGAAAAGGGGGTTCTTGCACCCAGGATGCTGCCCACGTCCTGCTGGTTACGAGCTGTCCTTGTCTCTCCCGACTGGGACAACATTCGGTCATGGGATTGGTCCTATCATCTCTAAATCCAGGATCCATCAGGATCCTTCCCTCTGGGCCAGCAAAGGCGAAAGGGCCCCGGCATTGCACTGCACTGATAGCTCTGGCCCGCTGGGTCCCAGCTGAGAGGACACAATGTAGACATGGTGTGACGCTCTGTACCTCAAAATAGCACCCTGGAACCCCCATATTCACCACTGTGATGTGATGATGATACGGTCGGTACAAAGTATGCCTTGTGAGGTACCATTTGAGAAGTCATGATCTGTTGGACGTTACTCTCCGGTTGAACTGGGTGTACTAGTCCTGTGTGTGAAGGGATGAAGTGCTGCTGTGTGTGTGTTACTGAAGTACACGGTGAGATTGGGAGATGCTCACAGCCAGCCTTTCAATGGCAACAAAGGAGCAACTGACAAGACACATTTACATCAGGACCAGCCAGACATGTGTCGATGGCCCATCAAGAAGACTCCTCAGAGAGGGCACGTTCAAAATAGGGGCTGCCTACGCCCCATGTCAGGGCAAGGATCTTTCAAGCACCTGGACAGAAAGGTAAGCAAGGGTCGATGACATCACCATTTGGCCTCTCTCCTCCCCATCTTAATAGCTGGCAGATTGTTGGGAAGACAAAGCCTTTGAATGGGGGAGATTGCTCCCAGGCTAAGAGGGAGCTCAGCCCATGTGATAAGAACTGTAAATTGCCTGAAACATCCAGTGGGGTGAACAACTGCTTTAGTCAAATCTTCCTTAGTAAAATTTAGACTGTGAGTTCATTTGTATTTCTTACTTTGATCTCTGCCTACTACTTATAATCCCTTCAGATCCCTATTGTCTGCAGGGAATCAGTCTGTGTTCCAGTGTATCGAAAACAGGGTGATTCTGGATGAAGTGTGTGGAGAATCTCAGCTCAGGATACCAAGGGCTGTTGCATGTCTACCACCCTTTGTTGGAGTGGCAAACTAATGAATGAGCTTGCGCTGTCCCAGGAAGTCTTGAGCAGTGTATGCTGGGATACTTCTGAGGTGTCAGGCAGGGGTTAGGGTGATTTGCTGGGGCTCCTCCCTGTATAATTCATGAGGGGCTTGGAGAGCCTTCATGCAATTTAGCTGGGTGTGGGCCTCCACAAACTGAGGGCTGCGTGATCACAGCGGCTGGAGGGGTTTGCAGTTGGTCACTGGCCCGGCACTGGTCAGAGACAGCTCAGGCTGCAGAGGTAAAGGGGCACAGTGGTCCCACAGTTTCAGGTTGTTGTGACAAAGTAGGAATACTGTGTGTGCGTGCCTCAGTTTCCCCTATGCAGTTCTTAAGGAATAGGGGCTGACACTGGAAGTAAGGAGGCAACCCCTCCCCCTCAAGGAGGCATCCCAGATGCTGTAATCTGACCCCAGGTGTTGGAGAGAGGTCAGGTGATACCTCGAGCCCGGGAAAGGGACAAAGGAAAGCAGGGAGGGGCTGGAGGTGGAGTAGTCAGTCTGGGTCTGGCTGGAAAGGGGAGAGGAGCCATCTCACTCTCTGGCCCCAAGATGGATCCAGCTGAGGGCTCACGCTCGCTGTATGGTCTGTGATTAGAAGTTATCGAATAAGCCTGTTTTACTGGCTGGCTGAGAGTCACGTTTGACTGTGGATTTGGGGTTCAGAATCCATGGGCTCCCCCAGGACCCTGCCCAGGCGGGCTTGCTGGGGGAAGCACATGGAGGGGCAGAAGATGCTGAATGCTCTGAGGTCAGACGCAGGAAGGTGGAAGTGGGGACCCATGAAGCTCCTAGCCTTGGAAACAGGCTGTATACAGAGAAGGGGCCCTTCACCCGGAGTCCAGTCTGGCTCGCTAGGGAGCGGTTCCAGTCCATCGCCCTGGCACTCTGTGACAGCTGTACCCTACGATCCCATCACACAGGGCTCTTCTACTCTCTCCTTTGCAGCCCGCCGACAGAGTTAAGGTGAAATTCCCCCCAGACCCTCTCCTTGTGCTCACCTCCAGGAGGATTTGCAGCTTCTGGCAGGTGGGGTTTTCAGATAGCAGGCCACTCAGCAGGATATCCAGGCAGCCTGTGTAGTTCTTTTGCAGATCCTGCAAGAGGAGGGAGTGCCCGACAGTCATGGGATCTGAGCCTACAATGATCAGGGGATGATTTGGAGGAGGGGGCCCTGGGGATCCCTGGCCCCCGACAAGACCCCAAAGATACATCCTGGCCCCTTCCAATCCTATCACTCCAGAGACTCTTAGCAAGAGTTCATGGCAGAATGACACCTGGCTCTTCAGTCCTGGCCCTTAGCAGTTCTCTGCAGAGGGCCTGGTATGCGGCTGTGTATGGAACAGCCAAAGTGCTCTGGATGGGAGCTAGGTGCCTGAGCAGAGTCCAAGCAGCAGAGCCGAGAAGGAGGAGGGAAGGCCAGGATCAGCCCCAGAGGGTAATGGGATCCCCTCCGTGCCATTTTGTTAACCCTGGACCTGTTCCCAGCTCTGCTCACCCCTCCCCTATTCTCAGCAGCTCCACCAAACCAAGGGAGCAGGGACCACAGGCCACTCCTGCTCCTGGGATAGAGAAGTAGGAGGAGGACCTACCTGGAAATAAGCGGTGTCCTGCTCTGTCCCCAGTGTATAGACCATATACAGGACCTCCCGCAGGAGGGGACCTTCTACCTCCAGCTCCAGTGGCGGCTTCAGTTGGCTGGCAGGAGAGAGGAGCCTGTCTTAGACTTTGCGGCACGACCATGGGACAGGAAGAGGCCCAGACCAGCAAAAACAGAAAGAGGGGCGCTAAGAAGTGCAGTGACCTGGCCGAAGTCACAGAGCCAGTCAGTGGGAGGCTAGAACAGGGCCCGTTCCCCTGATCTCACCCCTGGACCTTCCCCTCTTCTATAACCCTTTACCCCGGCGATCCTCCCCCTAAGGCCAGTAAAGTTCTTGGTGTGAAATCACCCACCAGCCAGGAAAGAGCGAACATTCCCACCGCCTCAGACGCTGGATGCGAACAGCCACAATTGGGGGGGACCTAGGAGTGGGAGGATCTGTGACCCCCGGCTCTGGGACTGAACAGCACCAGGGTTAGGGCAGCTGGGCAGGCGGGTTCTGGTACCTGAGCTTCCAAACTGCAGCCATGGCGCTGGAGAGGATGGACATTAGCTTGGACTTCTGCGGGAGGCTTGCAATCAGCTCCTGGGAGACCCAAAGGGGACAGAGCAGCAGGTGAGATTCAGGCCCCACAGGCACTTCCCACTGAGGGGGCCAAACTGCACTGGAGACGCAGCAGCATAACTCCTCCTCCACCCACCTTGGCCCCCCTTTCCTCCCTCCCATCAAACTAACCCCCTCTCCAGCTCAACCCCCACATTCCTCCCTCCCCTCTGCTGCCCCTCCAGCCCCACCATCTCCCCCCACTGGCCCATGTCTGGCTCCCACCCCACAAGGCCCCGGGTCTCACTCACCGTAATGCTCTCCACAAGGGCCGCTTTGGAGCAATATGGCTCCAGGCTGTCCTGGCCCAGCTGTTGCACACGGAAGCAGAGGGTGGGGATGGCCTCCAGGAAGGTGAGCTGCTGCGCCCTGTCCTGCACCCACTGGGAGTGGGGTTGGGGGAGAGAGAGAGACGGTTAGTTAGGGGCCTCCCCGCCCCACCCAAACCAGCTCCAGGGCTCAAGTCCTCCATGGGGGAGAGCAGGCAAAGCCCCCCCTTCCCAAAATCACTGTGTCTGTGGGGGGAGGAGACCCTAACCCTCCGGGGTCCCAGATAACATGGGGGAAGTGCCCCCATTCGGAGGTGATGGGTTCTCGGGGTGGGGATGGCACAAGGGGCAAGACAGACTCGACGCCGGCTCAGCCAGGGGAGGTTTGTACCTCGTCTCTGCACAGCAGATATTCTTGGATGACGCTAACGGCTGTTTCTAGTGCAGGCCCGTCCTCCTCCTCCTCCTCCTCCTCCTCCTGGTCCTGGTCCGGGTCCTGGTCCTGGTCCTCCAGCTGGTCCCTGGGGCTCCCTGGGGGTGGTGCTGAGGAGCTGGGCTCTCCACAGGCCAGGGAAGGGGATGTTCCTGCCTCGGCACTGGAGTTGGGCTCCTGGCTCCTCTGCTTCCTAGACAGGAAGCCCCAGAGCCTCTTTCCCTGGCTCCCGCCCTGTACGGGGTCCAACCTCCGTGTTGGCCCACAAGGTGCCTCAGGGCCTGATGTTCTATCCGGAGCCGTTCTCCTGAGCCATTTGGGGCACTTCCACCCCCTGGAGAGCCCAGAACCTGCTTCCCCACCAGCCAGGACACCGGGGCCGCTCCCTTCCTCTGCCAGCTGACAGCCGCTTTCCAATGGAGCCACTTTTGCTGACCTTTTGCGGAGCATCTGCCTGAACCTCTTCATCCTGGAAGTGAGAGGGGAGCAGCCATGAGTCTGGATTCAAGGCAGCCTTTCACTAACAGGCCTTCCTGTCCCCCCCACCTCCCCTCTGCCGGGGCAACCCCCCTCCCCCCGGCCCCGGGACTGCAATCTACACACACGGACAGGAGCTCACAGGACAGGCTGCTCCCAAAGTCCCCCCCCACACACACTGAGGCACCAGGGGAGTCTCATCCGAGCAGTGGGGTTTTCAGTTACGTTGGACAAGCAACTCTGCCCCCCCAGCCCCCGCCCCAGGCCACACTCCCTGCCAAGCTAGAGAAAGAACAGAACCCGGGAAGGAGTCTGAGTCTGCCCTGGAAACCCCCAGCTAATGTTCACAAGGTCCCAAGCATATGAGGCATCCCCCCCCCCCCCAGTTCCCAGTGATTTCATTGATTGGGGTTGGGGAGGTTCAGCAGCTGGCAGGGTCTACCTCCCCCAGAGGCTCTCGGCCTGGGAACAGTCTCAGACGAGGGAAGGGCTGCCCAGGCCCAGAGCGAAGGGCTGCAGGGGGCTGTGTTAGCAAATCCAGACTCATTGGGTGGAGATTTCCCCCCATTTCTGCCCCTCCCCAAGCAGAAAAGGGAAGTATCGGAGGACAAGCTAAGTGCAACTCACTTGCTCTAGATGGTCTTGAGCCGGCAGGCAGATGCTCGGCGTTGGTCTCTCCCTTTCCCTTGAGCTGGGCAGCACAATGCCCCGCCAGGAGGGCGGGGTGTAGATACTGAGAGACTGACAGTCAGTGGCTGTGAAAACAAGAGGATGTTTTATTGCCAAGGGATGGATAAACTCAGGCCTACAGCCGGGGGTCCAGAACACAGACCTACTGCAGGCAGGATGCCTCCCATCTCAAGGTCCCCTAGTAATTTACACACATTTCTGAAGCCTGAGAAGCCCTAGGCCCTGGGGAAGGGACCCCAATCCCACTGACCGAAAACCATGGCCTGGGCAGGGGAAGCCACTGGGAGTCAGTGACAGAGCCAGGGATGGAGCCCAGGAGTCTTGTGTCCAGGCTCCTGCACTAACCACTAGAAGAACGCTCCCTTCCAGAGCTGGCAATTGCAGGCAGCACCTATTCCCAGTCTCCCTGGCTTGGAGAGAGAATGTGGCCTGCTGCAGTGAGTGAGACGGGGGATTGGGAGTCAGGACTCCTGGCTTCCAGTGGTGGTTTTTCTATTGACCTTGGACAAGCCATTCCCCCACTCAAGGTGTCAGTCCCCGTCGGTAAAAAGGGTATTTAATACTTAGCCACTATTGCAAAGCGCTGTGAGATTTACCCAGAAAAAGTTGCTTTGCAA
The DNA here is from genome assembly GCA_032164245.1 of Sternotherus odoratus. Classification (NCBI taxonomy): domain Eukaryota; kingdom Metazoa; phylum Chordata; order Testudines; family Kinosternidae; genus Sternotherus; species Sternotherus odoratus. Next base: position 105,881,859 of record JAVMKO010000007.1, read on the forward strand.
GTGCAAGGCAGCATTGGACCATCAAAGGTCAGATCCAAATTCCTAGCATGAGTATTTGGATCTGGGCTTTAAATTCAGCCCAATAAAGAGGAGAGGAGCCCACCCTAGAGTTGGATTGAGGAGGATCAGTCCTTCCTGGGTTGGGGAATGACAGAAGAGGCCTTTCTATCCCTAGCTGGGTAGATAAAAATAGATGATTTTAAAAATATGAACTGAATTTTTAAATTAAATTAACCACAGGTTTATCAAAAATAATCTGCCTAAAATGAACTTTGAAATTGAGCACCTATGTTAAGGCCTCCAGTTATTACAAAATCTTCAAATAAGTTTAAAAGAATTGAAGACAGTATATTAAACGGAACATGTTTACTGCCATGTTTTAAAGCCAGTCAGAATGTTGAGTCTGAACTATTGATTAAGCTTAATCTTATCCCAGACTTGATGTCTATGCCTGAACTTTTAATCAAAGCTCTGACCTGCGAACTACTCATGACACCCCCCCTCCCCTTAAGTAGCCATCTCCTCTTTATCTTTTGTAACTTACATTTTAACCTGTTTTATCCTGTAGAATCTTGATTGATTATGCATGACCATTATGATCTGTAAATCACTTTGTTTACTTCTGTGTATAAATATTGATGCTCACCCCTAGTAAATTTGCCACACTACTCTGAAGCTTGGAGCTAAGGATAGTGTGAGCCCATTGATCAATGAATTGAAGTCTGTGTAAGTGGTCTCTGACAGTTTGTGAGCCCTATACCAACTCCGCACGAATCTCGGGTGCTGGAGAGGTGAGTAGGGACTTGCTTTTTACCTAACAAGACCACTGAAGTGATGGCTAAGTTCCTGGAACCAAAGTTAGCCAAAATGCTAAAACAGCTTTGGACAGCAGGAGCGTCCTTGGAAGTTGCAGAGAATAATTCTTTATTTTTAAAGTACTGAAATAGTTCTGTTAATTGAAATGTAAGAAACCCATTGGGAGCTGGCAAAGCAGGCAAACTTGTTCTCCTCCTTCAATCTATGAATAAAACCTAGGTGTGAGAGAGGAAGAGATCTACTGGTTCATAAATCACGAAGGACATAATGACCAGAATGGATCATGTCACTTCAGTTACTACACATAACATTTCCTTTCTCTAATCAATCAATTCGTTTTAAATGCAAGTCACTGCTGGTCAAACTTTTCTTCCCCATCTATATAATGGGGATGGAGACACTTCTCTAACTCCTGGCAGTAGGGAGATTAGTGTAGGTCAAGAGCTTTAGGGCCTTTGAGCTCAAAAAGACAATGGATTGTTGTTTGGGGCAAGAATCCCTACTGATTTCCTACTTATTATTTAATTTTCCTACTTTTTTCACTTAATTTTTTTTACTTAATTTGAATTAGTTTAATACATTATAGCAACTTTAGGCATTAATTTTGGTTGTCATAGTTTCAAATTTAATCCCCAATAGGTCAGGTTTTTCAAAAAATAAACCTATTTTTTATTTAAATTTGAAAAATACAATTTAAATTTAAAAAAAAAATCCTTTTTGCGGGGTTGGTGTTGAAACAAGCATTGATTTTTATTGACCTTGATTTTAGAAGAACTACTACATTCAAGAGAATCATAAACTGCATTTATTCAGTTAAAGGAGAGACGGCAGCAAAATTAATCTCATCAATCATTTGTTGTTTATTTGCTCACTTTTAAAGGAGACAAACTTGAGGGCTGGACACTTGTTTATGTAGGCCCAGCTAACAGGTGGTGGGGTGGGCGGGAATACTGTCTCCATCCCTGACTGAGTAGCAGTTGCACAGGATACTGCCACAGAACCTACATTTTATTGTCAAATCATCTAAGCCGTTCCTCTCGTCTCTTCTGATGTTACAAGTTTCAGCTCAACAAAAACTTCCCCTTGACAGTCACTGCCCATGTGGCTCTGCAGGCAGAGGGGCCTGAGCAGTAGCATTGTGACATCAGCGGTAACTCAGCACCCACCCATCACTCCCTCCCTCCCTTCAATAACCTTGACCCTAACTCCTTGGTCATCTCTCCCATTGAAACCTGCAGGTTCAGTTGCTGATTTATTTTCACCAATGGGGTTGAATTATGCAAATCAGCTGCAGAGAGGTAGCACCGACTGGCTGAGTTAACTCTAAAGTCACAATGGCCTTCACCTTCCAACTTCTTGGGCATGGTGTAGAAATCAGGCTTTTCTGGTGTTGCTGTTTCCTATCGCTACCAAAACAAACAACATTCTTCTCACTGATGCCTAGAAATTCCCTGAAATTTTGGAATGCATTTGACGTAGTCTTCAAAAATGATCGTGTTCCAGACAAACAAAGCAATGCCCTTGAACTGAGCATTAGGCCTCACTGCATTCAGCCAACAGTAGCCTGAATCTCCTCTCTATTGACTCAGTAATGACCCCAAACTCAGCTAATCAGCATGGAGACTCTCAGGGACTGGAGGCTGAGCATTCTCAACAGATGCCCAAAAGACAGCATTAGTCACCACGGGAGATCTGTCTGCTGGAGATCACGGTCAGCACACGATTCCAGACCCACCTCTTTGTGAGGGGCTCTTACAATGAGAGCTAGACAAGAGCCCCACCCTCCTCAGCAAGAAGAGCAGCAGAGAGAAATAGAACCAAAAAAAGGGGGTGGGGAAGAAGAGAAGACAAGAGGGAAGGAGGGAAAGGGAAGCCAAGAGGTCAAATTCCAAATGCCCAGAGCGAGTCACTGATTCATAAATTCCCAGGCCAGAAGGAACCACTTTGGTCATCTATTCTAGTCTGATCTTCCATAGAACATGGGCCATAGAACTTCCCTCAAAATCATTTCCATGTGAATTTGAGCACATCTTCTAGAAAAACAGCTCTTGATTTTAAAAATGCCAATTATGGAGGATCCATCACAACCCTGGGTAAATTGTTTCAAACCCTGACTGTTAAAATGTTCGCCTTATTACCAGTCTGAATTTATCCAACTTCAGCTTGCAGCTATTGGATCTTGCTATGCCTTTGTCTGCTAAAGTGAAGAGCCCATTAGCATACATTTGTTCCCTTATGCTCATCCCTTAACCGTCTCTTTCTTAAACTAAATACATTTTGCTCCTTGAGTCTATTATCAGGCATGTTTTCTAATCCTTCAAGCATTCTTCTGACTCTTCTCTGAGCCATCTCAAATTTACAAGTATCTGTCGCAAATTGTGGACACCAGAACTGGATCCAGAATTCCAAGAGTGGTTGCACCCGTGCTAAATACAAAGATATAGAACTTCTCTACTGTAGGAGCAGGATTTTATAATTGTACTAATTGTTATAAGAATTTATGTAAACTTTAATTTCATTCTATAACAGAAAGAAATGACTGAAACTGTGTGATGTTTCCAGTATGCATTACAATTAGGACCTGTTATGAAGTTCAGCTAGTAAGAGAGGATTTTGTATTGTGTCTATGATAAATAGATTAAAGAAATGTTGAGGGCCTGAAGGCCCCAGTGTGAATTGTTTTAGTTATAAGACTGAGGGAGGCTTAATTTACAATGTATTCTGTATTCTGCTACCTTTAAAGATGTCTGTAAGAGATTGTGTGATTGTTTGTGTGAAAGAGGAATGCATGCATCAGGAAGGGATAAGTGTGAAACCATCACAAATATCCAAAGGGGGTCAAGAAAAGTGAGAGACTTAAAAAGACCAGGAGACAAGCAGACAATCAGAAAACCTCCATAGTATCGGATGTTAAATATGTTATGTAGCATTGACGACCTCAGAGGTGAGCAGGCATCCCTGAAGGCGAGACAACAAATAGAAGATAATGATGGGAAGCCCAACAATAACCATCAACGGATGACAGCGGGAAACCCCAAGATTAACACCATTTAAGAACTAATGATTACAGGATGACATTGCAAAATGCATGGACTCAACTGGAAATTTACAGGTATAAAGCATGGATGTTTTGCCATGAAACTCTGGGTTCACTCCTGCAAAGCCGCGGAGCATCATGACCAACAGAGACCCCCCAGCTTCTTACTCGTGATCAATCTAACTGGCCATTAGATTGACTCAAACTACAACAAGAGACTGGTAACTAAGAACATCAATTGGCAGGACTGTGTGCACAATGTGTGTGTGTGTGTGTGTGTGAAATGCATGATGTGTGTGTGTGTGACTGAAATGCTAACTGTGTTGTATGCTTAATAAACTATGGTGTATTGCCTTCCTCTTATAAAAGATCCTGTGTGCTCTGTATAGCATAACACTACTTCTACCTGAGATTTCTGCTGTGTGTGCATCCAAAGACCGCATTTGTCCTTTTGGCCAAAGCGTCCCGATGGGAGCTCAAGGTCACCTGATTAGCCAAAATGACCCCAAATCTTTTTCAGGGTCGCCACCTCCCATTTAGACATACTAAAATGTATGTTGCTTGTGCTCAGCTTACCGAGCAGTCCGGACGGCTCTGTGTCAGTGAAATGTCCTCTTTGTTATTTACCACTCTCCCAATCTTTCTGTCATCTGCAGATTTTGCAGTGATGATTGTACATTTACTTCCAAGTCAATGATCTATTCCAGTGCTTCACCAGACCCAGTGAAATAGTGTTTCCTAATATGCAACCTAGACCTCCCTCATTGCAACCTGAGACCACTGCTTCTTGTTCTGTCACCTGCCACCACTGAGAACGGCCTAGCTCCATCCTCTTTGGAACCCCCCTTTCAGGTAGTTGAAGGCTGCTATCAAATCCCCACTCGCTTTTCTCTTCTGCAGGCTAAATAATGTCGGTTCTCTGAGCCTCTCCTCATAAATTATGGGCCCCAGCCCCCTAATCGTTTTCGTTGCCCTCTGCTGGACTCTCTCCAATTTGTCCACATCCCTTCTGTAGTGGGGGGACTGTAGCGGGGTGACCACCCGCTCCCTGCCCGAAGGGGCTTGAAACAGCCCAGGAAGGGGGTTGTGGCCGGGAGCCAGCAAACTCCCAGCTTGGTTGGGAAGTAGGCTCAGCTGGGTGGCAACGCCCCAAACACTCAGAGGCCTGGATAAAAAGGCTGCGGGGCAGGGAGACAGAGAGAGAGAGAGAGTCTCCTTCTCTTGTGAGGAGGCAGACTGGCCTAGCTGCTTGGAGCCTGAGTGAGTATCCAGGGTGGTGCAGGGCTGGGGCTAGGCACGAGGAGCTGGGGAAGCTCTAGCCTGGGAGCCCCAGGCTGCAGGGCCTAGAGGAGGGCCCCACCCAGGGGTACTGGGGTTGCAGGGGGCAGCCCAGGGCTAGTAATAGAAGCAGCAGGCCAACCCCCCTTGCCGGTGATGAGTGGCAATGATACTGCAGTCTGCCCCAGTGAGCGGGGGCAAGTGATGACTGGCAGTGGCCCATTCTGAGGTGAGGTGGGATAGGGGGTGCAGGGTTCCCCAGGGAGGGGAGACCCTTAGACTTGAGGGGGTTCTGCAGGGGTGCAGCACCCTCAGTTAGAGGGCACCGGGGTCCGGGAGGGACATGGGGCCAGAGCAGGAGCGGGACATCGGCCTGCAGAGGGGGCTCCAGACGCTGGAGAGCTAATTCCCAGACAAGCCAGCAGGAGGCGCCGCAGGAGTGAGTCGCCGCCCTGTTACAGGGACCAAAATTGGACACAGTACTCCAGGTGTGGCCTCACCAGTGCCGAATCGAGGGGAATAATCACTTTCCGCGATCTGCTCCCCATGCTCCTTCTAATACAACCCAATATGCCGTTGGCCTTCTTGGCAATAAGGGCACACTGCTGACTCCTATCCAGCTGCGCATCCACTGGAATCCCTTTTCTGCAGAACTGATGCTTAGCCAGTGGGTCCCCAGCCTGTAGCAGTGCGTGGGATTCTCCCTAAGTGCAGGACTCTGCACTTCTTCTTGTTGAACCTCATCAGATTTCTTTTGTCCCTATCCTCCAATTTGTCTAGGTCACTCTGGACCCCACCCCTATCCTCCAGCATCTCTACCTCTCCCCCCAGCTTAGTGGCATCTGCAGACTTGCTGAGGATGCAAGTTGCACCCCGATCATTAATAAAGATGTTAAACAAAACCGGCCCCAGGACCAACTTGACACCGGCTGAGAACTAGTCATCAAGACGCTGATCACTATCCCTTGAGCCCGAAAGTCTAGCCAGCTTTTGATCCACTTTATAGTCCATTCATCCAATCCATACTTTAACTTGCTGGCAAGAATACTGTGGGAGACTGTATCAAAAGCTTTGCTAAAGTCAAGATACTTCAGAACATCCACCACTTTCCCCATATCTACAGAGCCAGTTATGTCATCATAGAAGGCAATCAGGTTGGTCAGGCATGACTTGCCCTTGGTGAAGCCATGTTGACTCTTCCTCATCACCTTCCTCTCCTCCAAGTGGCTTTCTCGGCTATATTGAAAAGCACTTTGGTACTTGTTATTTTCTCTCCCTGAAGGCACTTCTACACTGGAATCAAGTCACCTCTCAATAGCTTCTTCAATAGCTGCATAAGCTTGAGCGCCTTAAATACCTCACTTTAAGACACATTCTCGAGCTCTCAAATGATTCTTATGGTTCTTTTATGCACCCCCTCCAATTTTTCAACAGCCCTATTCAAATGTGGATGCCAGAACTGCACAGAGCATTCCAGTAGCCGTCTCACCAGTGCTTTATACGGAAGTGAAATTACCTCCCTTCTCCTCCTGGCTAAATCCCTCTTTATACAGCCAAGGATTGCACTAGCCCTTTTTGACACAGCATCACACTGGGAGCTCTGGTTGAGTTCCATGCCCTCTAGAGCCCCAAATCCTTCTCAGAGTCACTGCTTTCCAGGATCGAGTCCGCTGTTCAGTAGGTCTGGCCTATGTTCTTTGTGCCTAGATCAGGACTGGGCATTTGCTCTATTCAAATGTGTTTTGGGCTGCCCTGTCCTCAGCATTATTTACCAGGACACCAATCTATGTGCCAGCTTGTGATTTGTTATGGACTTCTAGATTATTGAGAAAAATGTTGAAAACCATTGGTGGCTGTGAGCCTGTTCAATCCCCAGCCACCATGCACCCACTTCCCCCTGTAGAACAGGAAAAGAACACCCAGCCCTACTCTAATAGGGGGTCAAAAATCATGCGTAGCAGCCATGTCATCTATTGGGTTATGAACCATGTTTGGAGTTCACCTGCTAACAAACTCACTTGATATCTAGAATCAGAGAGGTAGCCGTGTTAGTCTGGAATAGCAGAGGTAACAAAGTCCTGTGGCACCTTAAAGACTAACTATAAAGTTTTGAAGCATAAGCTTTCGTGGGCTATCTAGAGTGTCATCAGGCCCCAGTTCTGTGTGTCTGACATTCCCAGCTTCTAAATTGGTATATAAACCCCACCTTGAGGATCTCTATTTAAAAACTGGGAGAAACTGAGGCACAGTCTCCACCCTCACATCACCTCCAAATGCCAGTTTCTTTCACCTCCTGCCAGCTTCCAGGATGCTCTAGGCTCTTTAGGCTCCCAATTTACTCACCCTTGTCCCCTTTTCTCTGCATTTGAATCAGATTCTTCCTCCTCTGCACCCAGCAGGAAGGGTAGGGTGGGGGCACTGAGAGCACAGGAGAGACAGGCTCTCTCCTCTGAGTTCAGGTACCTGGACCCAACACAGACCGCAGCAGCGGGGTCTGTGTGAACTTTTCAAAGACTTCTAATTTGGTCAGTTTAGGTAGATTTTCAGAGACAGCAAAAAGCGCCTCCCTGGTACAAAGGCCGCCCTCCTTGCGAAATCTAAAATCCCTGCTTCGAGGCCTCGGGGTGGTAGAGCTTTTCAAAGAAAACATCTCCCGACATTTTACTGTGAGTAAAACAGTGTCTTCATTGACTCATAGCTTTTAAGGACAGAAGGGACCATCATGATCATCTAGTCCCCGTCCTGAAAGAGACCCAGAACATCTTACCTAGCCTCATTCTCACAACCCGCTGCTTTTATCAGGAAATATTCAGCCTGAGAGCAGAGGCCCAGCATGGAAAATTTCAACCCAAACATTTCAACTTACCTTCTACACAGGGGAAGTCCGCTTTATACAAAAGGAAGATCGGCACACAGCAACTTTAGAGAAATACCGTCAGGAACACAAACAAGACTGCAGCAAAGCTACCGGAGTCTCCGAGTTTCCCGTTGGACTGACCCCCTTTTAGCCACGGCTGTTCTCAAGGGAGCTCTGTGAGGTCACAGCCTGCTCATCACCTTTGCCCAATAAGCGGCGTTCCTCCCAAAGGCCCTTGTGACATCACTGCAACTGCATCTCCCTGCACCTGGTGTGACGGTGCTGTTCCTGGTGGGATCCAACTGTGAGTGTCAGATCAGGACAGATTGCTTCCAAAGGGGCAACTACAGCCCAAAGCTGGGGTTTTTCCACACTAAGGCACCAAACCAGCCAAACAGAAAAGACTTTGGTCTCACCCCACTGGCTAACCACAAGTCACACAAGCAATCCCCTTAAGACACTCCAGAATCCCAGTATCACCACCAGCAGCCACCTGTCCTGGGGACCAATGGTTATGAAAACCAATGCCCCAAATAAAGAAAACGGTTCTCCCCAATTCCAAAGAATCAGGCCCCAGACCCAGGCCAATATACCAATCGGATCTTCCCACAAATCACGCTGTTGCCAATCCTTTAGAATCTAAAATCTAAAGGTTTATTGTACAAGGAAAAAGGTCTAGGTGAGGGTTAGGAAAGGTTAAAAGAAATCAATTACATGCAGTAATGGCACATCTCTTGGTTCAGGCTTGCAGCAAAGGTAGAGTAACTGCAGGTTTAAATCAAAGTCTTTAGAAAGCATCCCATTTAGGGATGGGTCAGCACCTTAGTCCAGAGTTCACCTGGGTAGCAAAGTCCATTCAGAGCTGGAAGCAAGACAGGCCGCAAGCTGAAGGTAGAAGACCAAGATGAGGGGCTGTAGCAGCTTCCTTTATAGTTTTTTCTCTTCCTGCTGTGAAAAGTCCAGCCCCATGGAGTTCTGGAGCCACATGGGCAGACGACATGACCATGCATATCTCATTATTTGCAGGCAGCAGCCATTATGCCCAGGCTTTCTCTCGTAGACTTTTTGTCTGGATTGGAGCATTCCAAGCTCCCAGAGTCCATTGTGTTGCTGATAGGCCCTTAATGGGCCATCAGGCAGCCCAAGCCAAGCTGACGCCCAGTATTCAGGAATCTTCTCCCCCAGCAGAGCACAATATTTGGAAGGACAGACAGTCCAGAGCCAATATTCTAGCTCTAACTACAGAATTGATACACACACATCACTGGCATATTCATAATCAGCCATTCATAACCTGGTTGTAGGCACCCATTATGACCCCCTGTACATAAGATTTGGTGCCACTATAGGACCCTGGTTGCAACAATGATTTATAGGGTCCCAAATTATTTCAATAACGTGACAGCTCCCCCACCTCTGCCAGCTCAGTCCTGCCCCACAGCTCCCCGCTACCCAGTCCTGGGCTCCCCCTCGGTCCTGCCCCACAGCTCCCTGCGATCCAGCCCTAGGCTCCCCCACCTCTGCCAGCTCAGTCCTGCCCCACAGCTCCCCGCTACCCAGTCCTGGGCTCCCCCTCGGTCCTGCCCCACAGCTCCCTGCGATCCAGCCCTAGGCTCCCCCACCTCTGCCAGCTCAGTCCTGCCCCACAGCTCCCCGCTACCCAGTCCTGGGCTCCCCATCAGTCCTGCCCCACAGCTCCCTGCGATCCAGCCCTAGGCTCCCCCTCGGTCCTGCCCCACAGCTCCCTGCGATCCAGCCCTAGGCTCCCCCTCCTCTGCCAGCTCAGTCCTGCCCCACAGCTCCCTGCGATCCAGCCCTAGGCTCCCCCACCTCTGCCAGCTCAGTCCTGCCCCACAGCTCCCCGCTACCCAGTCCTGGGCTCCCCCTCGGTCCTGCCCCACAGCTCCCCGCTACCCAGTCCTGGGCTCCCCCTCAGTCCTGCCCTACAGCTCCCTGCAATCCAGCCCTAGGCTCCCCCTCGGTCCTGCCCCACAGCTCCCTGCGATCCAGCCCTAGGCTCCCCCACCTCTGCCAGCTCAGTCCTGCCCCACAGCTCCCTGCGATCCAGCCCTAGGCTCCCCCACCTCTGCCAGCTCAGTCCTGCCCCACAGCTCCCTGCGATCCAGCCCTAGGCTCCCCCACCTCTGCCAGCTCAGTCCTGCCCCACAGCTCCCCGCTACCCAGTCCTGGGCTCCCCCTCGGTCCTGCCCCACAGCTCCCCGCTACCCAGTCCTGGGCTCCCCCTCAGTCCTGCCCTACAGCTCCCTGCAATCCAGCCCTAGGCTCCCCCTCGGTCCTGCCCCACAGCTCCCTGCGATCCAGCCCTAGGCTCCCCCACCTCTGCCAGCTCAGTCCTGCCCCACAGCTCCCTGCGATCCAGCCCTAGGCTCCCCCACCTCTGCCAGCTCAGTCCTTCCCCACAGCTCCCCGCTACCCAGTCCTGGGCTCCCCCTCGGTCCTGCCCCACAGCTCCCCGCTACCCAGTCCTGGGCTCCCCCTCGGTCCTGTCCCACAGCTCCCTGCTCTGCTGTTCTCTTGCAGTCTCCAGCCCCCTTCCCTTGCCCCCGGGGCTGGAGGCTGCAGGCTCCCTGTTACCTCGCTCTCTCCCCCCGGCCCAGGAGCTGTGCACCTGAAGACCCTGTCTTTGTCCCACAATGCCCTGGGCTCCACCGGCCTGGAGCTGCTGCTCGGGAGCCTGCCCTGTGCCACCCTTACCCGGCTGGAGATCGGCTCGGTGGCTGCCCGGCTGGAGGAGCCACTTGTGGATCCAGTGGTCAGGTACCTGACGCAGGTAATGGGCGCCAGGCCTGGGGGGGGCGGGGCTGTAACCCTTGCCTGGCTCCAGGAATTGCAGGAGCTCGGCGTGTGCTATGACCATGGCTCTGGCCGGGGCCTCCGCCCCCGCCCTGCAGAGCACACGGTCCCTCTGTGGGGCTCGGGGGGGGGACCGTGCTGTCCTTCCTCAGGCGCGTGCCCATGCGGTGCTCCTGGCTCTGCTTCTCCTGGGTTCTCTGGGGATCTCGGGCCCCAGGCCCTGCCCTGGTCAGCTGGGGTGTGGCTTTGGGATCAGTTCCCTTCCAGGAGGGATGTGCTCTCCCCCACCTGGCTGTGTCTGGGAACCACCTGAGCGACCCGGCTGTTGTGGAGCTGGCCAGGTAAAGGGCAGTGCTGGAGTGTCTGGGCCTGGGGGTTTGCTAGGGGGCGGGTGGTTGTGGGGTATGGGCATGCCCAGGGCCACCCCTAGCTAGGTGGTTACCCTACACAGCCGCCCCAGCCCTCTGCAAGGGGGTGGGGGAAAACTGCTTCCCGGCCCCAGCCTGCTTCACTCTGCTCCCCTGGCTACTGGCCTTGCAGGGCAAGGGGGAACTCCCCCCCCCCCCTCTCCCCCCCAGCACTCGCCAGCGGCATGGTTGGGGGCCAGGGGCTCGGAGCAGGCTGCAGCCGTCTCACTCCACTTGCCACCTGGTGAGTGCAGGCCCGACCCCTGCAGCAGTCCTCAGGGGGGCGGAGCAGCACGCAGCCGCGCAGGGCACCAGGAAACATGGTGTGTAAGGATAAGGATGACCCTGGGTGGTCCGCTGACCACCAGGGCCTGTGATGTGGAGCTGAACTGGGAGCCTGAGCTCTGAACTTCACCCCACTGGGACCTACTGGAAGTGACACCCCCCGTCAGCTGCTGTGTCTGTTTCTTGGGGGGGGGGGAGGGGCGGTGTTAAGAAGTGCATTGTTCGATGTCTTGTTGACAGCCGGAATCGAGCGGAGTGCCCCGAGGGTCGGTCCTGGGGCCGGTTTTATTCAATATCTTTATCAATGATCTGGGGGATGGCGTGGACCGCACCCTCAGCAAGTTTGCAGATGACGCTAAACTGGGAGCAGTGGTAGATACACTGGAGGGTAGGGATCGGATACAGAGGGACCTAGACAAATTAGAGGACTGGGCCAAAAGAAATCTGATGAGGTTCAACAAGGAGAAGTGCAGAGTGCTGCACTTAGGACGGAAGAATCCCATGTACCGCTACAGACTAGGGACCGAATGGCTAGGCAGCAGTTCTGCAGAAAAGGACCTGGGGGTTACAGTGGATGAGAAGCTGGACATGAGTCAACAGTGTGTCCTTGGTGCCATGAAGGCTAATGGCATTTTGAGCTGTATAAGTAGGGGCAATGCCAGCAGATCAAGGGATGTGATTGTTCCCCTCTATTCGACATTGGTGAGGTCTCATCTGGAGTACTGTGTCCAATTATGGGGCCCACACTACAAGAAGGATGTGGAAAAATTGGAAAGAATCCAGAGAAGGGCAACAAAAATGATCAGTGGACTGGAGCGCCTGACTTAGGAGAAGAGGCTGAGAGAACTGGGATTGTTTAGTCTACAGAAGAGGAGACTGAGGGGAGATTTGATAGCTGCTTTCAACTACTTGGAAGGGGGGTTCAAAGAGGATGGATCTAGACCAGGGGTCTCCAAACTACGGCCCGCGGGCCGGATGCGGCCCGCAAGGCCCTCTCATCCGGCCCGTGGAGATCTTTTTGTCTACCGCACTTCCAGTCCCGCCCCCTCCAGGTAGCGGCGTCACTTCCGCCTGGCCCTGCGTGCGCCCGTCGCTCCGGCCGGCCGTCTCCATGGTTACGGTACGGGCTCCCGCTCTCGCCCTCGCGGCGTCTCCATGGTGCCGGGCGGGAGGGCCGGGCCGCTCTAGCCGGCTGCCTCGATGCCCCGGAGTACCGCGGAACCCACGCGCCCCCTTCTCCGTCTCGCGCCGGCTTCCGCGTTCCCTCCCGCCGGGCGCGGTGAACCAATCGGGACGCGCCCTGACACGGACGGGCAACGCCGGGAGCCAATGGGCGCGAGGCACCGGGCCGGGGGGCGGGGCTAGGACTGGGGAGGTGAGGGTCGGGGGGGGGGTTCGGAAGGGGTCCTGGGGGGTTCTTGGGGCTGGGCGGGGGTCCTGGGGGTTTCTTGTGGGAGGGGGGCTGGGCGGGGGTCCTGAGGGGTTCTTGGGGGAGGAGGTCCAGGGGGGCTGGGTGGGGGTCCTGGGGCGGTTGGGCGGGGGTCCTTGGGGGGGCTGGGCGGGGGTCCTGGGGGTTTCTTGTGGGAGGGGGGCTGGGCGGGGGTCCTGAGGGGTTCTTGGGGGAGGGGGGCTGGGCGGGGGTCCTGAGGGGTTCTTGGGGGAGGAGGTCCAGGGGGGCTGGGCGGGGGTCCTGGGGCGGTTGGGCAGGGGTCCTGGGGGGTTCTTGGGGGAGAGGGTCCAGGGGGGCTGGGCGGGGGTCCTGAGGGGTTCTTGGGGGAGGGGGGCTGGGTGGGGGTCCTGGGGGGTTCTTGGGGGAGGGGGTCCAGGGGGGCTGGGCGGGGGTCCTGGGGGGTTCTTGGGGGAGGGGGTCCGGGGGGGCTGGGCGGGGGTCCTGGGGGGTTCTTGGGGGAGGGAGTCCAGGGGGGCTGGGCGGGGGTCCTAGGGAGGGTCCTGGGGCGGTTGGGCGGGGGTCCTTGGGGGGTTCTCTCCAGATACCCCCTAACCTCCCCAAGACCTCATCCCCCCATCTAAACCCCGCTGCTCCTTTGCCCCTGACACCCCCTCCCCCTAATCACCCCCCGGGACCCCACCCCCATCCAACCCCGTCTGCTCTGACCCCTATCCACCCCCCCGCTCCCCCTGGGACTCGCACAAACTCCCCCCTGTTCTTCGCCCCCCGAGACCCTCTGAGACCCTATTAATATTAAATAAATAATTAAAAACAACATCCATGTTTTGATTCTTTTTTATTTGGACCTCGAGTGTGTTGTCGGCCCCTGAACTGCTATTTGATAGTTAATGCGGCCCTCGGGCTGAAAAGTTTGGAGACCCCTGATCTAGACTGTTCTCAGTGGTAGCAGATGACAGAACAAGGAGTAATGGTCTCAAGTTGCAGTGGGGGAGGTTTAGGTTGGATATTAGGAAAAACTTTTTCCCTAGGAGGGTGGTGAAGCACTGGAATGGGTTTCCTAGGGAGATGGTGGAATCTCCTTCCTTAGAGGTTTACAGTCAGGCTTGACAAAGCCCTGGCTGGGACGATTTAGTTGGGGTTGTTCCTGCTTTGAGCAGGGGTTTCGACTAGAACCTCAAGGTCCCTTCCAACCATGAGATTCTACGACTGTGGGTGGGAAGAGTGAGGCCGGGAGCTGTTTGACTCACTTGTTCCTTCTTGGCTCCAGGTGCCTCCCGGTTTGTCCAGCTTTGGTCTCGCTGGATTTGTCTGCAAACCCGGGGATCACCATTGTGGGCCTGCGGATGCTGGTGTCAGCCCTGTATGAGAGGAACCAAGGGCTCCACTATCTCAGCTTAGCAGGTGAGGGTGCAAAGGACTCGGAGGTCCCTGGGTCATTGAGGTCTGGGGAAGGGTCCTGCTTCCCCGGCTGGGGCGGGGGGAGAAATGCGGCCACTGCTGGGCCTGTCATGAGACTGACCCTGGGCCCCAGGCGTGGGGTGGGTTGGAGTTAGCTCTAGAGCCGGCCCGGTCACATGCTGCGTCTCCCTGCCTACCTGGGGGAGTCCCTACTGACAAAACAAGGTCTTACCCCACAAATCCTTAGGAATGCTTGATTATAGGTATCAGTTGTGATCAGCATTACCAGCAGCAACACTCGCTCAATTGATTCATTTAGGACATGGAGGTTAAGAATGAGGAAACCCTCAAGTGTCCACTTTAGGGCATCCTCGAAGATCCTACAATGGACACAAGTCACACACTACGAGAAGCGATTTAGCCACAAATACTCTATGTCTTGTTTAACTTTTCTTTTATGTCCAGAGCTGACATGAAGAAGAAAGAGAATCAACAACAATCATCATTTAACAAAAGTGAACTTAGAAGATGAGAGCCTACTTATTAATTCTTTAGCGTTTGCTGCATTTTATCTAAGGCAAAGAAAGCCAAAAACAAATCTCTCTCTTTGGTGCTAAATATCCCCTACAATGCAATCTACTGACATTAAGTGCTGAGTGTGGTTCTCTTGGAATTAGAAAGATTCTCTCTGAGCACATGAATGATATGCAGTGAAAAGGGAGGGGAAGGGCCCCACATTTTGGAGAATGAAACACTGAGGTACTGTAGCAAAGTAGCTTATTTCTATTATTTTACCGTCAGACTGTTCATGCATTTGAGAAGAAAGATGGCCCTCTATCTAGTTAAAGCACAGAGTTACACACGTCGGAAGATCTGGGTACTTTTCCTAGGTCTGCAAGAGACTTTGAGATGCTTCAGGCAAACCACTACCATAATCTCTCTGTGTGTCTATGCCTTGTTATGCAAAAGAGGGTTAATTATAATTTACCTCCCTGACAAGGTTATTGTACCATTTGATAACTTTGTCTATAAATTGCTTTGCGATTACCTGCTTCACTTATCACTTCAGATTAACTCCCAAAAGACCACATTTCCAAAGAAGCCTCAAACCTGACCTCTATGAGCAGATAGGCATCTGTATTAGCAAAAAGCCTCTTCTGTGCACTAAATCAGCAGGCAAAACTTATGGGCCAGCTCCGTAGCAGGTGTAAAGCAGTGCAGATGTACAGACATGTGATAAATGAAGGAGAGGGGAGAGCTCCCTTTTTTAGACACCCAGGCACCAGGAAATCCGCTTTTGCATGGGCTACCACAAGCAGGGCTGGTGACAGAAATTTTGGGACCCCCTACTCTGAGCATTTGGGCCCCCCCACCCCGCCAAGGCCTGGCCCAGCTCTTGCAGGTGGGCGGGGGAAGCGCTGCAGCCGGGGGTGCCTCGGGAGCGGCGCGCCCAGCCAGTGCTCTGAAGCCGCCGGCATCCTGTGGTGCCAGGGGGCCTCCCCCCCACCCCCCACCAAGGGCTGGCTCGGCTCTTGATATGGGTGGGCGGGGGAGGCGATGGAGCCGGGGGTGCCTCGGGGCGGCTCCTGTGGCGCGGGACGAGCAGCGGCTGAAGGGCTCGGGAGGCAGCCGGCCGCGGCGCCGGACACAGCCGGGAAAATGCGGTGTGGTGCCCAGAGGGGACAACTATGAGTAGAGCTGTGTACCGGTCCCCGGAGTTCAGGGGCCCCCCCTGAAGTCCGGGGCCCGGTACAGCTCTACCCATTGTACCCCCCTGTCGCCGGCCCTGGAAATTTGAGCCAGTGCAGACCTAGACTTCTGATTGTAGGGTCACAGGGCTGGAATCTGGAGCAGTGGGCGGGTCTGGATTCCCATACTAGTCCCTGGGAAAGGGGTGGGATTGGTTGGGAAGACAGCCTGGCATGGCACCTGGACAGCACGTTACCCCAGAAGAGGAAAACCGGTGAGCCAAGCCATGAAGATGCAGCGCCGTGACTCCTAGAGAACAGGAGGGGCGATGATGCGAGTGACCAAAGGAAGAGGGTGTCAGACCAGGCAGAGCGAATCCCCACATGCAGCCACCCAGGGCACCCAGCAGTGAGTAAGCCCCTGACCTACCCCATGGTCAACGATTCAGTGCAGTTACCCGGGGAATGTAGGGCTGGTTCCGGGAACTTCGAGGTAACAGTGAGGATCTAGGCAGCAGTCCCAGAGACACCTGGGTAACAGATCACATGGTGCTGGGTCTGAGCCGTAGGCTGGGGTGTGGGAATAGTTAATGTTCTCTACCTTGTGCTTGTCCGTAGAGTCTGCCTGTTTCTCTGCGCTCTGCTCTGCATCTCAGGTGTGCCGTCTACGCTTTGGTAGAGAGAAAGGTCCCCTTTGTGCTTTCCCAGTGCCATGAAATCCACGGATCTAATTTCCTCTTGCTGAGTGAAAGTGGAAGTTGTCCTCCTGGCAGCAACACCTGCAGGAAAGCCGAACCAGATGGAGGGGCCAGAGGGAACCCTTTGCTAATCCCAAGAGCCCTGCCAAAGCAGAAAGAGGGAAGGCAAATGCAGCCAGGAAAGAGGGAAAGTCCAGCACGGTGGAACTCCAAAAGGACTACCTGAAAGGGGGGTCTAAAGAGGATGGATCTAGACTGTTCTCAGTGGTACCAGGTGACAGAACAAGGAGTAATGGTCTCAAGTTGCAGCGGGGGAGGTTTAGGTTGGATATTAGGAAAACCTTTTTCAGCAGCAGGGTGGTGAAGCACTGGAATGAGTTACCTAGGGAGGTGGTGGAATCTCCTTCCTTAGTGGTTTTTAAGGTCAGGCTTGACAAAGCCCTGGCTGGGATGATTTAGTTGGGGTTGGTCCTGCTTTGAGCGGGGGGTTGGAGTAGAACCTCCTGAGGTCCCTTCCAACCCTGAGATTCTATGACCCTGGCGACAGCCGTGCACTGATTGTCCACACGGAAGCCCAGGCCCGCATGTCTGCACTGCTGTCCAACCGCAAGAAAGCGACCTGTCCTGCAGGCAGTGTAGACAGCCTGGCCCCCAGGGCTGTGCTGTGGAGCTGTGTGTCTTCCCACAGTGCTGGCGGTGGCTCACCGAGCTGGGTGGTTCTTGCTCCACCAGCCTCCCCTGACCCACCCTGCCATAGCAGTGCAAAAGGAGCAGCAGAGAGCCAATGCTCAGGGGGGTGCACTCTGCCCGCCACCCCCACTGAGGGCTCCTGTCCCCCCATCTGCTATGGGCAGCGCCCTGCGTGGCAGGAATTCATGGATTACGAGGCCAGAAAGGACCATTGAGATCAGCGGAGGGGGCCAGATTTGCGGGACACTTGCCAGAGCCGGCGATTGTCCCTGGGTCTGGGAGTGACCTGGCTGAGCCGCCTGCCTCCCCTCACCGTGACCTCGTTCTCTCCGGCGCTCGGGCTGCACAGAGATGAGGAGGCAAGTCCCGGGAGTCCCGGCCGGGACAGCTGGCGGGGATTTCTGTGGTGGTTAATTCTCAGTCCTTCCTGGCTCTGAGCGGGGGATTCAGCTTGTTCGCTGAAATGAAGGGGGGTCACATGGGGACTCAGCACAGCTGGAGCAAGGGCTCCATCAAGAGTCCATCAAGTCATCCATCACTGTTATGATTTGTGTTATTCACTGGGCACGATCTGTGCTCAGCTCTGTTCGGAATATGCCAGAAAATCCAGTCCTTGAGCCAGTGCATTTAAGCTGTGTCCACCTGGATAAGATGGCTCAGATATTTAACTATGAAGTGCATAGTTATTGATGACACATGTTATCACATGTTCACTGTGATGCTAATATCTCTGGGTGGAGGCACTGATTACAATAGAAGTTTTACTTGATTTAGACCTAGAACAACAGAGTCCAATACGCTTGCCACTAGCCACATGTGGGGAACAGACTATTGAATTGTGCCTAATGCATGAGCAGTGCGTTGGTGTATTGAACACAGCAATACTGGAAGACATAGAATACTGTACAAACGCTGATGACAGTCAGTAATTAGCAGTGATAAGGAACGAGTTCAGTCAAGTTCTGTCTCTGCCCTTTTGTGCCTGTGATTACATAAACTCATGTAAATTTAAATGCCAAAAGGTAGGGGGTTTTTTTGGCTCACTTATCTTGAATTTATACATTGCTAATTAAAATTATTAATAATAATAATAATAATGTTATATACGTGACAATCTGGAGGCTGAGTTAAGATGCACAGCCAGTATGAATTGTACACCAGATTTCAGGGCTATGGTACAAGAAAAACAATGCAAAGTGTCACACTGAAGTAATTTTGTGTTGTTAGTACCTATTCATATATTTTGTAACTAGTGTAAAAGCCCGTGGACACGGGCCAACGGTAACGGCTCGCGGCCCCCCCCACTCGCTCAGCTCTCTCCCCCCTCCCCCCTCCAAGGGCCCCTCCGCTCACTCAGCCTTTCCCCCCCACTCCAAGGCCCCCCCGCTCACTCAGCTCTCTCCCCCTCCCCCACTCCAATGGCCCCTCAACCCCTTGTCATGCGCCCGACAGCCCAGCCTGCTCCCTCCCATCCCCCCAGCATGGGGAACGTGGCCCGCTGTGGCTAGGCTGGGCCCAGCTGGCGCGCCTCCGCCCCGCCGGCCCAGCGCCCCCTTCCCGCACCCCGCCCGGCCAGAGCCCCCTGCCTGCACCTCCTGTGCCCAGCCACCCTCCTGCCCGAGCCTCCTGATCCAGACCCTGCTTCCCTCTCGGCGGCGTACGCGCGGTGGCCATGTTGTGCTGCCGAACTACACCTCCCAGCATGCCGTTCGTCTGAGCCCTCTCTACTGCGCATGACGGCTTCACACAAACTTCCTTAGCCTTTTATTATATAGGATGTCTACTTATTTTTATATTAATAAAAAATAATTTGAAATGTCATTTGTAGTATGGTTGTAATCCTTTTTTATAATGTGGCAAATAAGAAAAATTCAAAACCACAAGTGTGGCAAGGATCAAATTTCTATTCGACATCACTGAAAAATACTTACATACTTTACATCTGTTAAACCCTTTTCCTGTTATGTGTGGCAGGGTGGGCTTGACCCAGCCCTGCCGCCCCTTTAAGAGGGAGAAAAGCCCTCTGCAAACCTCTCTGGTAGGAAGGCTAATTAGCCACCTGAGGTGCAGGCCAATCAACCTGCCTGAGTTGCACCTGGCAGCCTCCTCTGGGGGATATAAGGCTGCCAGGAAGGAAGCCCAGGGTGGTGGTGGTGGCATGAGCTATCAAGAGCTGTGTGTGTTGGTTGAGCTATCAAGAGCTGTTTAGAGCTGTATATATTGGTGGTGGGGTCCTGCACTGTAAATTAAAGAGCACTGTTTGACATATGTAACTGCCAAAAAAATCATTTCAGACCTGTTTTTTGTGCTAAGCCCTGAAGATGAAAAACCTGTGAGTTCACCCAATGACATTTGGCAGGAATTCAGTGCTGAATGTAAGCTAAACTTTTTATTCAAGCTAATAGCATTGTGGGAAGAGAGATCTTGTGAAACCGCCCTCGTTTAACTGCACAGATTGGGAGGAAATGCTGAGCATGCTTAGCTGGTATTTTGACCCCATTTATTTAGTAATACAGCTGTATATTTCTAGCACATGCAGAGGACCTCAGAGGCCTCTCCACACAGATGTACACTATCTCCACTATACTCATGAATTGTTCCACCAATCACTGAACCCTCCTCCAGAGTAGATCACCGCCAGGACAGAATAGCAACAGCTAAGCCCGGTAAGTGAAAAATAAGAGACACAAATGGAAGTGCAGGGAGGCAGAGTGTATGTAGTTCTCTGTTGCAGCTTGACCAAAACACTGGGCTTAACACTCTAGCTCTTCAGAAAAGTGCACTGAGGAGCCCTTAAAGACCATCAGCAGTCAGGACCTCGGACCTTATTTGAATGACAACCCCTCCAGCGACAGCACCCTGGCCACTAGGTCAGGACAGCCTCTCCTGAAGCTGCAGCCACAGCTAGATTACCAGGCAAGAAGGGATGTGTCACAGGGTGGCTTGCCAGTGGGCGAGAGAGCCTGGGGCTAAGCCAGTCCTCATTACACAGGACAAGCCACATCGGGGTTGAATCAGATGGTCCCAGTTCCCAGGGGAAAAGCCAGCGGGAAGCTCCTGCGGCAAGGGAGGTGCAGCGGGTCGCTGGATCCAGGGAAAGAGTGAATGGCTTTGTGTTTGTTTGAGAACTTTGTTCATTTAATAAATACCCAGACCCTACCCTGGGCTGTGACTGAAAATGAGGGGCAGGGCACAGCAGAGGCATTCCCGGCCACAATGGTAGGTGCTCAGGTGGACTCGGATTCCAGCCGGGGTTCCCCCAGTGCCACATGCAGAAATTACAATAACCTCTCTGCTCCTCCTTGAGATTCCCCTGTTCATGCTTCCAAGGATCATGTGAGCTCTTTTGGCCACAGCATCCGAGCTAGGAAGTCATGTTCAGCTGACTGTCCACCAGGATCCAGTCCCCTGCGTTCTTTCTTTCTAGCTGTATGCATTTCTGTTTAGCTATATTAAAATGCCTGTTTCCTTGCACTCAGTTTATCAAATGATCCAGATGGCTCTGTGACCTGTAGCAGCTGGTTTTTGCCTTCTAGTTCTCCCATCTGGATATTTCCCAGACCAAACACTGCTCAGGTTGTGACATTGGGAGGAAGCATGGTGCTTAGACCACTGACCTGAGACTCCGGAGATGCAGGTTAAATTCCCAATTCCTGTGTTACTTACTCTCTGTGCTTCAATTCCTCACCTGTACAATGAAGACCACAGCACTTCCCTGCCTCCCTGGGGTGCTGAAGGTAAATCCGTGAAGCACTCTGCTACAATGGCTATATAAAATAGATACACAAGGCGGTCTGCCTGCCTTTGGATTACAAATCTCTGCTCCAAAAGGCTGGGCAAGGGCAGCTCCTGAAGGGCAGCTATTGAAGTCAAATAGAAGCTAGGAGCCAAAATACTTTTGTGGATCCGGGCTTAATGGCTTGTCTACACCTAAATAGCACTGGCTTAACTAAGTCTGTTAGGAATTAGTTATACCTAGCTCTTAGATAGCACTTTTCAATGCTAGATCTCAAAGCACGTCACAATCTGTCATGTATTTATCCTCCCCACACTCCAGTGAGATAGCGTTTTCCTATTATCGCTGTTTTTACAGATGAAGAACTCAGGTACAGAGAGGTTAAGTGACTTGCCCAGGATGAAACAGGAAGTTGAGTCAAGTAAGAAACAACAGAGAGGAGGCAAGAAGGGCATAGATGAAGAAACAGTGTGTGTGGTCAGTGGGAGTCACCTCGTGACTCTAAGGCAGGAGCAGGCTGACAGTTTATTGGACTGATGTGTCCAATGTTTCAACATGAATCACAGAAATGTAGGATTGGAAGGGGCCTTGAGAAGCCATCTAGTTCAGCCCCTGCTCTGAGGCAGGACCAAGTAAACGTATGCCACCCCTGACAGGTGTTTATCTAACCTCCAGTGACAGGGATTCCACAGTTGCCCTTGATAAGATATTCCAGAGCTTAACTATCTTTATACTTGGGCCATGTCTACACTACCGGCTGGGTCGGCGGTTAGAGATCTATCTATTGGGGATCGATTTATCGCGTAACCTCAGGACGCGATAAATCGATTCCAAAGTCGACTCCGGAACTCCAGCTCACCAAAAGGCACAAGGCAGAGTCGACAGGGGAGCCCACTTTCGACCGCTGCTGCGAGGACAGCAGGTAAGTCAACCTAAGATGCGTCCACTTCAGCCACGCTATTCACGTAGCTGAAGTTGCATATCTTAGGTCGACCCTCCCCGCTAGTGTAGGCCGGGCCTAAGAACGTTTTTCCATCAAAGTGAAATCTCCCTTGCTGCAAATCAAGACCATTACTTCTGGTGCCACCATCAGCAGACAGAGAGAACAATTAACATGTTCAAAGGCTGTTATCCAGTCCCCCTTCAGTCTTCTTTTCTCAGTCTAAACATGCCCAGGTTTTTAAACCTTGCCTCAGAGGTCAGAGTTTCTAAATCTTTGATCATTTTTGCTGCTTTCTTCTGGACTCTCTCCACTCCTCTCAGTGTCATCTGCAAATGATACAAGCGAACACTCTACTCCATTATCCAAGTAATTAAATGAAGCGGACAAGCAACGGAATAGGAGCTCCCAGTGCAAAGCTATGGCAAAAAGGGCCAATGTGATCCCGGGATGTGTAAACAGGAATAAGATGTAAGAGCAGGAGGTGATTTTACCTCTGCTTACAGCTTTGGTAAGACTGACTCAAATACTGCATCCAGTTCGTGTGTGACATTTTTACAAGGATGTTGGAAAACTGGACAGGGCCCAGAACACAGCCTCAGCATTATTTTAAGGGCTGGAGAAAATGTCTTACAGTAAGAGAATTACAGAGCTCAATCGGCTTAGCCTATCAGAAAAAAGATTGGTTGTCTCTTGATTATGATGTGTAAATACTTTCATGTGGACAAATTCCTGGGTACTAAACGGCAGAGAAAGGCAGACCAAGAAGCAAGGGCTGGAAGTTGAAGCCAGACAAATTCAAATTAGACACAAATAACAGTGAGGGTGATGAGTCTTTAGAACGGCCTACAAAGAAGAATGTGGATTCGGCGTCTCTTGATGCCATTCCAGAAGATCTATTTTAGTCAAAACACCAGTTACTGGATTCAATACAGGGGTAACTGGATGAAATTCTATGGTCATGTGCAGATCAGCCTACATGACCTAATGGTCCCTTCTGGCCTGAAAAATCTCTGACTCTGTGAAACCCTTGTACAGGCCCTTCTACACAAACAACGTCATCAAGTGCTTCCCCTCCAGGATGTGAATTGGTATGGTAGTTGGTTGTGTCAAGATTACAGACCATAATAACCTCCCTATGGAGAGGCAGTCACTCAGCACCAAATTATGCAGAAATTCATGAGGAAACTGCCCAGCAGCCGGGGATGGCAAAGCCACGGGCTGGGGTGGCCAGTTGCTCCCCTGGGTGGTGTGCAGAGGGGAGCGGCAGGACTGGACTAGCTGGGGGTGCAGCTGATGAAAGGCAGGGGCCTTTCCCTCCCCTGGCTCCCAGAATTCCCTACGTCCCTCCCTGGCACAACGGCCTCGTCCCTTCCCTCAGGCTGCAGCGGGCGAGGCCCATTGGACAGCGCCACGTGGGCCGGGGGTCCGCCAAGGTGCCGGAGCTGCGACTCTGCAGCCAGCAGCTGAGCAGGAGTGACCAGCGGGGGGTGGGCGAGTCCTGGCGCGGCCCCGCGGGCACCTCTCTGTGCACAGTCACCCGGCAACACAAGCTATTCTGCAAGAGCGTGTGAAGGGCCCTGCCGCCTCCTGCCGTGTGGGCCCCCCGGCGCCTGCTTGACTCCTTCCTCAGCCAGCCCGGAACTGCAGGGCTAGCGGGGAGCACACGGCACACAGCAGTGGCCTCTGGCCGAGGGGGCTTTGGGTGGGTAGGCGGAAGCAAGCAGTGGCTGGCCTGTGCCAGCAGCCGTTCTGCCCTCTGAACTCAGCCCTGGCCCATGGGGAGATGGTCCCCCCGCGGGACAGGGACCCAGGCATCCAAGCACGCCCCCACGGGACGGGGACCCAGGCGTCCGAGCGCCCACCCCCACACACTCCGTGACAATATGTACAAATAAATTTATAGACAAACTGTAAAATTGTAGCTATTTTTAATTGGACCCAATAAGCCTCCAATCATTCCTTATGCAGAAAAACCTAGCTAGGAGACTTGAATCTGCAGAGATCCCCTTACAGAATTTCCTGTGGGAAAGTGGGATTTGCCCCCTTCCTCCACACAGAGTTTGCCCTCACTGCATGCCCACATTTCAGGGAACTCCATCAAAAGCGAGGGGAGTCCATGCTGCGATTCCTTGGTTTGACACTGCAGGCCATCTCCTCTCTATTGAATGTGGCCCATTAACACAGGTACCCTGGTACCTCAGTCAGAAAGACTTCAGGGCTTTGAGTTACTATGCAAGTTGCTGCAGTTTGTTGCCTCATGGGTTTGGTTGGGAGAAGCTGGCAGCACCCTGCTGCCCCACTTACCCTCCTTCTTGCCTATGGAACGGGAACTCTGGGGAGCACCCATGGCTGGAAGTTCCATGGGGATGAGGAGGAAAGGGAAAGTATGCTGTGGAGGCAGCGCTCCCTGAGTGTGCCCCACAGCCAGGATCACTGCCGTGGGGTAGCTGTGAATAAGATGTGTGAGTGCGGCCTGCTTTTGCTGATAAAATTGACCAAACAAAAAAAATCAGCTAACCAGAAACCATGTGTAAAAGCACAAGAAACCTTTTCAATTAGTTGGCAGATGGTTCATGTCCACTGGTATTGCTCTACTGACCTGAGTGGAGTTTTGTTCTACCCATTTCCCACTGGAAAGTGGAACTAGACTAGCAGTCACTACTTGAAAGAGGAAGGATAATCCAGGGGTTACAGGACTCAGGAGACCAGAATTCAATCCCTTGCTACCCTATGGAGTTTACATGTGATTATGGGCAAATCCCTTCTCTGTGCCTCAGTTCCCCATCTGTAAAATCAGGATAACAATGCACCCCTAGGTCAGCTGGGGGGGGGGGGTGTGAGGATAAATGTATAAAAGATTGTGAGGTGCTCAGCTAATACAGCAGTGGGAGCCATATAAGCCTCATGTGGGCCCTGCTACTGCTCACTAAAAGTTGTGCAATGCACACTGCTGTGCTCCTCTTTAATACTACAGACCTGTTAGTGCACAGTCCTAGAATCCCCAGGGCTAGTCAGCGCATGGCCTGCAAACGCACTGTACATCGACACCCTGGCTTGCTGTGCACTCACATTCCACGTAGACAAGCCTTAAGATAGATCAATAGGATCTGGCTCTTTATTTACTGAATATTGACTGAAACTACTTGTGAACTGGCTCAAATACAATTGTCATCCAGTCAATCAAATACTGCCTTTCAATAATGGTAGTAAACAGTGTGATAAAGTCAGACCTGACAGCTATAAGAGACTGGAAGGCTGGTAGATCAGCCCTAGAATGAGGAAAGCCCTTTCCCTATGAACTAAAAAGAGGGTACCTCGGGCTAATTATATATACCTGAGTCCAATTAAGGGCTTCCAGTGGACTTTAAAAATCCCTCTTTCGGTGAAAGAGAGTCAGGAAGGGGAGAAACAAGGTGAAGCAGGGGGGAAAGGCTTCTCTTGGGGGAAAGCTGTTCTCTCTATTGGAGAAACAATCAAGTTAACTTCTATTGGGGGAAGGAATCAAGTTAACTTTCTGTTAAACAGAAGCCAGTATAATAAAGCAATGCCCTGGAGAGGTGCAAGAGGGAGCGAGTGGCTAGGGGCTCAAATGGTTGTTGAGTTAAGCAGGATAATACTAAGTGAAGGTCCCACCGAGGGGTAGTAGGTCTGGGGACAATAAAGAGGCCACAGTCAGCTATCCTGGACTGAAATACTGAGCAAAGGTCTCTGAAAGAGCTGCCCCAAGAGAGCCCAGAGTGTAAAACAACCCTCCCAAGAGCGGAAGCAAGTTGGAAATTTGTGCAGTGTACCTCTGGACAGTCTGTATACAGGATAACCTCCCGCTACCTCCCGTCCGCCTCTCTCTGGGTCTTCCCTACAAACGGGGACGGTTCGCCCGGGCAGCATGTTAGTACATATGACAGTAAGTCAGGGTTTGAGCACTAATTGCCTTTTCTTCCCATGGAGGGACGTGGAAGTAGTCCCCACATTCGCTGCTGTTTTATTTGATTAATGAAGTTTTAAACTTCAGTCACTCTTCATCTCCACCCCTACGATCCTGTGGTCTCAGCCTTGAACCAGGACTTACAGGCAGAAAAAGTGGAACGCACCCGCCTGAAAGCACTGGCTAAGCAAGTACCAGTCCTTCAGGCCATGTCAAAAAAATTAACCATTTGTGTTCAGCATAAGCCGCAAGAGTAGCATGCCTGCCCTAAAGAGGAAATTGGACAGTTAAAACACTAATCGGCCATGCATTTTGCCCAGGTGAGAAGCCTCACAGGGAAGGACTCGGGTAGCCCTTGTGAGTAAAAATGTTTTTAAAAAGAGACCAGAAGGGGGGGGGGGCTAGTTAACCCCCCCCCTCCTCGCTAAATTTTTAGTGAATCAAAGCTGGTGCTCATTGAAAAAGATGGTTCAGCAAAAAAAAAAAAAAAAAAAAAAAGCAGGATCGGGCCCAGACACGCAGTAGTTACAGACTTAGGAAACTGGTAAATCGAAATTGTTGGGGTGCTGGTTTGGGAGATAAACAAGTAATTTAACGGGGGAGAGAGAGAGTGTAAAAAGTTAACTCTATAATTGCTGGAGGAAGTGTAGCAGTCAAATTTTGTAAAATGCTTAAAGAAAAAAAAAATCTTAGTTTCTTTGCAGCTGTTCTGAAGAAAAAAGGGGCCCTTTTCCAAAGAAATGTGTATAAATAAATCCAGGCAAAAAGATTATTTGACTGGAATCTTTTGGCTGTGAACATTTAGTCAAATTAGCTAAAGGAACATAAGGGATTTTACTGGAACTTAATCACCCCAAATGTATAGAAAAATGTAAGTATACAGTGCTACTTAATTAAAATCCTATTAGGCTCGAAGGAACTAGAATAGGTGATGTTTTCCCTTTTCAAATCGCTGTGTGTTTCAAAAACAGAAGTTAAAAGTAAAAGACAATCAAAATTCTGGTAAAGGTCAATGGTGTCCCTTTTAAGGAAGAGTCTAAGTTTGGAATAGCTCTGGATCCAAAAGCAAGCAGGAAAGCATCTGTGTTAATGCAAATTACCTAACTGATAAGGTAAAAGTCACTGAAACCTGCCCTGCCTATGAAACAAAAACAAGAAAATATGAGGGTAATTCCTCTGTCTTGCCTGCAATCAATAAGGGTATTCGTATAAAAAAATATATTTCAAGCAATGACTGACTGCCCCAGAGAGGTAGACATATGTTCTTTCTGTCCTTCAGAAAATCAGAAAAAAACTGATGCCAATATACCATGCATTTATTGGCACAATAGGGATTGTGTTTTGTGTTCTATATCCTGCTGTGTGGTGTTTGTCTTGTGGCTAGAACTGCTGTGTTTAATTTTTCATAAGACAGCCTAGTTCAAAACCAAATAGAAGGGTTAAATTAAAATGCAAATACTTGTTTTATTCAATTTGGAACACAAAGGGTTTAGGATAATACCAGGGAACTTGATACACTAAAGTTTAATACACTTCCTAAAGTAAGAAGAAATTCCTATATACACTATATTCTATGAGATGTTCTTGCAACTCCTATATACACTATTGTCAGGGTTCGTGCCCCCAGGCGGGGCAGTGAGGCCCAGTGGCCGGAGTCCCTGACGAGTCCCCTCGGCTGGGGCAGTGTGGCCCAGTGGCCGGAGTCCCTGACGAGTCCCCTCGGCTGGGGCAGTGTGGCCCAGTGGCCGGAGTCCCTGACGAGTCCCCTCGGCTGGGGCAGTGTGGCCCAGTGGCCGGAGTCCCTGACGAGTCCCCTCGGCTGGGGCCGTGTGGCCCAATGCCCCGAGTCGATACCAGCCCCCTCGGCTGGGGCAGTGTGGCCTAATGGCCCGAGTCGATATCAGCCCCCCCGGCTGGGGCAGTGTGGCCCAATGGCCAGAGTCGATATCAGCCCCCCCGGCTGGGGCAGTGGGGCCCAATGGCCAGAGTCAATATCAGCCCCCTCGGCTGGGGCAGTGTGGCCCAGTGGCCAGAGTCAATATCAGCCCCCTCGGCTGGGGCAGTGTGGCCCAGTGGCCAGAGTCAATATCAGCCCCCTCGGCTGGGGCAGTGTGGCCCAGTGGCCGGAGTCCCTGACGAGTCCCCTCGGCTGGGGCAGTGTGGCCCAGTGGCCGGAGTCCCTGATGAGTCCCCTCGGCTGGGGCAGTGTGGCCCAGTGGCCAGAGTCAATATCAGCCCCCTCGGCTGGGGCAGTGTGGCCCAGTGGCCGGAGTCCCTGACGAGTCCCCTCGGCTGGGGCAGTGTGGCCCAGTGGCCAGAGTCAATATCAGCCCCCTCGGCTGGGGCAGTGTGGCCCAATGGCCAGAGTCAATATCAGCCCCCTCGGCTGGGGCAGTGTGGCCCAGTGGCCGGAGTCCCTGACGAGTCCCCTCGGCTGGGGCAGTGTGGCCCAGTGGCCAGAGTCAATATCAGCCCCCTCGGCTGGGGCAGTGTGGCCCAGTGGCCAGAGTCAATATCAGCCCCCTCGGCTGGGGCAGTGTGGCCCAGTGGCCAGAGTACCTGATGTGACGAAGTGGGAGTACTGTGTGTGTGTGCCTCAGTTCCCCCTATGCATTTCTTAAGTGTCTATGTGAAGGGATAGGGGCTAATGCTGGAAGCAAGGAGGCAACGCCCTCCCCTCTGTGCATCCCTGGAAGCTGTAACCTGACCCCAGGTAGGGGAGGGAGGTCACGTAACACCTGAAGCCCGGGAAAGGAACAAAGGAGCAGGAAGTGGCTAGAGGGAGTGGTCAGTCTGGGTCTGGGTCGAGCTGGGAGAGGCAGAGAGAAGCCATCTTCTCCCTCTTGGGCCCGAGATGGATCCAGCGGAGGGCTCACGCTCTTTCGCTGCATGGTCTGTGTTGGACCAGATGAAAGTCATCGAATAAACCTGGGGGAGAAGCAGGAGCCCAGAATCTGGGTCTCACCTCCTGGCACACCCCAGAAAGGCCTAACTGGATGGACCCTGTTTGGACTGAGAAGCTGTGAGTTGGATGGTTCCTGACATCTTAAATAAACCGTCTATTCTGCTGGCTGGCTGAGAGTCACGTTTGACTGTGGATTTGGGGTGCAGAACCCATGGGCTCCCCCAGGACCCCGCCCAGGCGGGCTTGCTGGGGAAGCACACGGAGGGGCAAAAGGTGCTGAATGCTCCAAGGACAGACCCAGGAAGGTGGAAGTGGGGACCCCTGAAGCTCCTGGCCTGGGAAACAGGCTGTGTACGGAAAAGGGGCCCTCCACCCGGAGTCCGGTCTGGCTTCCTAGGGAGCGGTTCCAGACTATCGCCCGGGCGCTCCGTGACACCTGACGAGTCCCATCGGCTGGGGCAGTGTGGCCCAGTGGCCAGAGTCCCTGACGAGTCCCCTCGGCTGGGGCAGTGTGGCCCAATGGCCAGAGTCAATATCAGCCCCCTAGGCTGGGGCAGTGTGGCCCAGTGGCCGGAGTCCCTGACGAGTCCCCTCGGCTGGGGCAGTGTGGCCCAGTGGCCGGAGTCCCTGACGAGTCCCCTCGGCTGGGGCAGTGTGGCCCAATGGCCAGAGTCAATATCAGCCCCCTCGGCTGGGGCAGTGTGGCCCAATGGCCAGAGTCAATATCAGCCCCCTCGGCTGGGGCAGTGTGGCCCAATGGCCAGAGTCAACATCAGCCCCCTCGGCTGGGGCAGTGTGGCCCAATGGCCAGAGTCAACATCAGCCCCCTCGGCTGGGGCAGTGTGGCCCAATGGTCAGAGTCAACATCAGCCCCCTCGGCTGGGGCAGTGTGGCCCAGTGGCCAGAGTCAACATCAGCCCCCTCGGCTGGGGCAGTTTGGCCCAATGGCCAGAGTCAATATCAGCCCCCTCAGCTGGGCCAGTGTGGCCCAATGGCCAGAGTCAATATCAGCCCCCTCGGCTGGGGCAGTGTGGCCCAGTGGCCGGAGTCCCTGACGAGTCCCCTCAGCTGGGGCAGTGTGGCCCAGTGGCCAGAGTCAATATCAGCCCCCTCGGCTGGGGCAGTGTGGCCCGGTGGCCGGAGTCCCTGACGAGTCCCCTCGGCTGGGGCAGTGTGGCCCGGTGGCCGGAGTCCCTGACGAGTCCCCTCGGCTGGGGCAGTGTGGCCCGGTGGCCGGAGTCCCTGACGAGTCCCCTCGGCTGGGGCAGTGTGGCCCAGTGGCCAGAGTCAATATCAGCCCCCTCGGCTGGGGCAGTGTGGCCCAATGGCCAGAGTCAACATCAGCCCCCTCGGCTGGGGCTGTGTGGCCCAATGGCCAGAGTCAACATCAGCCCCCTCGGCTGGGGCAGTGTGGCCCAATGGCCAGAGTCAACATCAGCCCCCTCGGCTGGGGCAGTGTGGCCCAATGGCCAGAGTCAACATCAGCCCCCTCGGCTGGGGCAGTGTGGCCCAATGGCCAGAGTCAACATCAGCCCCCTCGGCTGGGGCAGTGTGGCCCAGTGGCCAGAGTCAACATCAGCCCCCTCGGCTGGGGCAGTGTGGCCCAGTGGCCGGAGTCCCTGACGACTCCCCTCGGCTGGGGCAGTGTGGCCCAATGGCCAGAGTCAATATCAGCCCCCTAGGCTGGGGCAGTGTGGCCCAATGGCCAGAGTCCCTGACGAGTGCCCTCGGCTGGGGCAGTGTGGCCCAGTGGCCGGAGTCCCTGACGAGTCCCCTCGGCTGGGGCAGTGTGGCCCAGTGGCCGGAGTCCCTGACGAGTCCCCTCGGCTGGGGCAGTGTGGCCCAGTGGCCGGAGTCCCTGATGAGTCCCCTCGGCTGGGGCAGTGTGGCCCAATGGCCAGAGTCAATATCAGCCCCCTCGGCTGGGGCAGTGTGGCCCAATGGCCAGAGTCAATATCAGCCCCCTCGGCTGGGGCAGTGTGGCCCAATGGCCAGAGTCAACATCAGCCCCCTCGGCTGGGGCAGTGTGGCCCAATGGCCAGAGTCAACATCAGCCCCCTCGGCTGGGGCTATGTGGCCCAATGGTCAGAGTCAACATCAGCCCCCTCGGCTGGGGCAGTGTGGCCCAGTGGCCAGAGTCAACATCAGCCCCCTCGGCTGGGGCAGTGTGGCCCAATGGCCAGAGTCAACATCAGCCCCATCGGCTGGGGCAGTGTGGCCCAATGGCCAGAGTCAATATCAGCCCCCTCGGCTGGGGCAGTGTGGCCTAGTGGCTGGAGTCCCTGACGAGTCCCCTCAGCTGGGGCAGTGTGGCCCAGTGGCCAGAGTCAATATCAGCCCCCTCGGCTGGGGCAGTGTGGCCCAGTGGCCGGAGTCCCTGACGAGTCCCCTCGGCTGGGGCAGTGTGGCCCGGTGGCCGGAGTACCTGACGAGTCCCCTCGGCTGCGGCAGTGTGGCCCGGTGGCCGGAGTCCCTGACGAGTCCCCTCGGCTGGGGCAGTGTGGCCCAGTGGCCGGAGTCAACATCAGCCCCCTCGGCTGGGGCAGTGTGGCCCAATGGCCAGAGTCAACATCAGCCCCCTCGGCTGGGGCAGTGTGGCCCAATGGCCAGAGTCAATATCAGCCCCCTCGGCTGGGGCAGTGTGGCCCAGTGGCCGGACTCCCTGACGAATCCCCTCAGCTGGGGCAGTGTGGCCCAGTGGCCAGAGTCAATATCAGCCCCCTCGGCTGGGGCAGTGTGGCCCAGTGGCCAGAGTCAATATCAGCCCCCTCAGCTGGGGCAGTGTGGCCCAGTGGCCAGAGTCCCTGACGAGTCCCCTCGGCTGGGGCAGTGTGGCCCAGTGGCCAGAGTCCCTGACGAGTGCCCTCGGCTGGGGCAGTGTGGCCCAGTGGCCGGAGTCCCTGACGAGTGCCCTCGGCTGGGGCAGTGTGGCCCAGTGGCCGGAGTCCCTGACGAGTCCCCTCGGCTGGGGCAGTGTGGCCCAATGGCCAGAGTCAATATCAGCCTCCTCGGCTGGGGCAGTGTGGCCCAGTGGCCGGAGTCCCTGACGAGTCCCCTCGGCTGGGGCAGTGTGGCCCAGTGGCCGGAGTCCCTGACGAGTCCCCTCGGCTAGGGCAGTGTGGCCCAATGGCCAGAGTCCCTGACGAGTCCCCTCGGCTGGGGCAGTGTGGCCCAGTGGCCAGAGTCAATATCAGCCCCCTCGGCTGGGGCAGTGTGGCCTAATGGCCAGAGTCAATATCAGCCCCCTTGGCTGGGGCAGTGTGGCCCAGTGGCCGGAGTCCCTGACGAGTCCCCTCGGCTGGGGCAGTGTGGCCCAATGGCCGGAGTCCCTGACGAGTCCCCTCGGCTGGGGCAGTGTGGCCCAATGGCCGGAGTCCCTAACGAGTCCCCTCGGCTGGGGCAGTGTGGCCCAGTGGCCAGAGTCAATATCAGCCCCCTCGGCTGGGGCAGTGTGGCCCAATGGCCAGAGTCAATATCAGCACCCTCGGCTGGGGCAGTGTGGGCCAATGGCCAGAGTCCCTGACGAGTCACCTCGGCTGGGGCAGTGTGGCCCAGTGGCCGGAGTCCCTGACGAGTCCCCTCGGCTGGGGCAGTGTGGCCCAGTGGCCGGAGTCCCTGACGAGTCCCCTCGGCTGGGGCAGTGTGGCCCAGTGGCCGGAGTCCCTGACGAGTCCCCTTGGCTGGGGCAGTGTGGCCCAGTGGCCAGAGTCAATATCAGCCCCCTCGGCTGGGGCAGTGTGGCCCAATGGCCAGAGTCAATATCAGCCCCCTTGGCTGGGGCAGTGTGGCTCAGTGGCCGGAGTCCCTAACGAGTCCCCTCGGCTGGGGCAGTGTAGCCCAGTGGCCAGAGTCAATATCAGCCCCCTCGGCTGGGGCAGTGTGGCCCAATGGCCAGAGACAATATCAGCCCCCTCGGCTGGGGCAGTGTGGCCCAATGGCCAGAGTCAATATCAGCCCCCTCGGCTGGGGCAGTGTGGCCCAATGGCCAGAGTCAACATCAGCCCCCTCGGCTGGGGCAGTGTGGCCCAATGGCCAGAGTCAACATCAGCCCCCTCGGCTGGGGCAGTGTGGCCCAATGGCCAGAGTCAACATCAGCCCCCTCGGCTGGGGCAGTGTGGCCCAGTGGCCAGAGTCAACATCAGCCCCCTCGGCTGGGGCAGTGTGGCCCAATGGCCAGAGTCAATATCAGCCCCCTCGGCTGGGGCAGTGTGGCCCAATGGCCAGAGTCAACATCAGCCCCCTCGGCTGGGGCAGTGTGGCCCAGTGGACGGAGTCCCTGACGAGTCCCCTCAGCTGGGGCAGTGTGGCCCAGTGGCCAGAGTCAATATCAGCCCCCTCGGCTGGGGCAGTGTGGCCCAGTGGCCGGAGTCCCTGACGAGTCCCCTCGGCTGGGGCAGTGTGGCCCGGTGGCCGGAGTCCCTGACGAGTCCCCTCGGCTGCGGCAGTGTGGCCCGGTGGCCGGAGTCCCTGACGAGTCCCCTCGGCTGGGGCAGTGTGGCCCAGTGGCCGGAGTCCCTGACGAGTCCCCTCGGCTGGGGCAGTGTGGCCCAGTGGCCAGAGTCAATATCAGCCCCCTCGGCTGGGGCAGTGTGGCCCAGTGGCCAGAGTCAATATCAGCCCCCTCGGCTGGGGCAGTGTGGCCCAGTGGCCAGAGTACCTGATGTGACGAAGTGGGAGTACTGTGTGTGTGTGCCTCAGTTCCCCCTATGCATTTCTTAAGTGTCTATGTGAAGGGATAGGGGCTAATGCTGGAAGCAAGGAGGCAACGCCCTCCCCTCTGTGCATCCCTGGAAGCTGTAACCTGACCCCAGGTAGGGGAGGGAGGTCACGTAACACCTGAAGCCCGGGAAAGGAACAAAGGAGCAGGAAGTGGCTAGAGGGAGTGGTCAGTCTGGGTCTGGGTCGAGCTGGGAGAGGCAGAGAGAAGCCATCTTCTCCCTCTTGGGCCCGAGATGGATCCAGCGGAGGGCTCACGCTCTTTCGCTGCATGGTCTGTGTTGGACCAGATGGAAGTCATCGAATAAACCTGGGGGAGAAGCAGGAGCCCAGAATCTGGGTCTCACCTCCTGGCACACCCCAGAAAGGCCTAACTGGATGGACCCTGTTTGGACTGAGAAGCTGTGAGTTGGATGGTTCCTGACATCTCAAATAAACCGTCTATTCTGCTGGCTGGCTGAGAGTCACGTTTGACTGTGGATTTGGGGTGCAGAACCCATGGGCTCCCCCAGGACCCCGCCCAGGCGGGCTTGCTGGGGAAGCACACGGAGGGGCAAAAGGTGCTGAATGCTCCAAGGACAGACCCAGGAAGGTGGAAGTGGGGACCCCTGAAGCTCCTGGCCTGGGAAACAGGCTGTGTACGGAAAAGGGGCCCTCCACCCGGAGTCCGGTCTGGCTTCCTAGGGAGCGGTTCCAGACTATCGCCCGGGCGCTCCGTGACACCTGACGAGTCCCATCGGCTGGGGCAGTGTGGCCCAGTGGCCAGAGTCCCTGACGAGTCCCCTCGGCTGGGGCAGTGTGGCCCAATGGCCAGAGTCAATATCAGCCCCCTAGGCTGGGGCAGTGTGGCCCACTGGCCGGAGTCCCTGACGAGTCCCCTCGGCTGGGGCAGTGTGGCCCAGTGGCCGGAGTCCCTGACGAGTCCCCTCAGCTGGGGCAGTGTGGCCCAGTGGCCAGAGTCAATATCAGCCCCCTCGGCTGGGGCAGTGTGTCCCAGTGGCCAGAGTCAATATCAGCCCCCTCAGCTGGGGCAGTGTGGCCCAGTGGCCAGAGTCCCTGACGAGTCCCCTCGGCTGGGGCAGTGTGGCCCAGTGGCCAGAGTCCCTGACGAGTGCCCTCGGCTGGGGCAGTGTGGCCCAGTGGCCGGAGTCCCTGACGAGTACCCTCGGCTGGGGCAGTGTGGCCCAGTGGCCGGAGTCCCTGACGAGTCCCCTCGGCTGGGGCAGTGTGGCCCAATGGCCAGAGTCAATATCAGCCTCCTCGGCTGGGGCAGTGTGGCCCAGTGGCCGGAGTCCCTGACGAGTCCCCTCGGCTGGGGCAGTGTGGCCCAGTGGCCGGAGTCCCTGACGAGTCCCCTCGGCTAGGGCAGTGTGGCCCAATGGCCAGAGTCCCTGACGAGTCCCCTCGGCTGGGGCAGTGTGGCCCAGTGGCCAGAGTCAATATCAGCCCCCTCGGCTGGGGCAGTGTGGCCCAATGGCCAGAGTCAATATCAGCCCCCTCGGCTGGGGCAGTGTGGCCCAGTGGCCGGAGTCCCTGACGAGTCCCCTCGGCTGGGGCAGTGTGGCCCAATGGCCGGAGTCCCTGACGAGTCCCCTCGTCTGGGGCAGTGTGGCCCAATGGCCGGAGTCCCTAACGAGTCCCCTCGGCTGGGGCAGTGTGGCCCAGTGGCCAGAGTCAATATCAGCCCCCTCGGCTGGGGCAGTGTGGCCCAATGGCCAGAGTCAATATCAGCCCCCTCGGCTGGGGCAGTGTGGGCCAATGGCCGGAGTCCCTGACGAGTCCCCTCAGCTGGGGCAGTGTGGCCCAGTGGCCAGAGTCAATATCAGCCCCCTCGGCTGGGGCAGTGTGGCCCACTGGCCGGAGTCAATATCAGCCCCCTCGGCTGCGGCAGTGTGGCCCAGTGGCCAGAGTCCCTGACGAGTGCCCTCGGCTGGGGCAGTGTGGCCCAGTGGCCGGAGTCCCTGACGAGTGCCCTCGGCTGGGGCAGTGTGGCCCAGTGGCCGGAGTCCCTGACGAGTCCCCTCGGCTGGGGCAGTGTGGCCCAATGGCCAGAGTCAATATCAGCCTCCTCGGCTGGGGCAGTGTGGCCCAGTGGCCGGAGTCCCTGACGAGTCCCCTCGGCTGGGGCAGTGTGGCCCAGTGGCCGGAGTCCCTGACGAGTCCCCTCGGCTAGGGCAGTGTGGCCCAATGGCCAGAGTCCCTGACGAGTCCCCTCGGCTGGGGCAGTGTGGCCCAGTGGCCAGAGTCAATATCAGCCCCCTCGGCTGGGGCAGTGTGGCCTAATGGCCAGAGTCAATATCAGCCCCCTCGGCTGGGGCAGTGTGGCCCAGTGGCCGGAGTCCCTGACGAGTCCCCTCGGCTGGGGCAGTGTGGCCCAATGGCCGGAGTCCCTGACGAGTCCCCTCGGCTGGGGCAGTGTGGCCCAATGGCCGGAGTCCCTAACGAGTCCCCTCAGCTGGGGCAGTGTGGCCCAGTGGCCAGAGTCAATATCAGCCCCCTCGGCTGGGGCAGTGTGGCCCAATGGCCAGAGTCAATATCAGCACCCTCGGCTGGGGCAGTGTGGGCCAATGGCCAGAGTCCCTGACGAGTCACCTCGGCTGGGGCAGTGTGGCCCAGTGGCCGGAGTCCCTGACGAGTCCCCTCGGCTGGGGCAGTGTGGCCCAGTGGCCGGAGTCCCTGACGAGTCCCCTCGGCTGGGGCAGTGTGGCCCAGTGGCCGGAGTCCCTGACGAGTCCCCTTGGCTGGGGCAGTGTGGCCCAGTGGCCAGAGTCAATATCAGCCCCCTCAGCTGGGGCAGTGTGGCCCAATGGCCAGAGTCAATATCAGCCCCCTTGGCTGGGGCAGTGTGGCTCAGTGGCCGGAGTCCCTAACGAGTCCCCTCGGCTGGGGCAGTGTGGCCCAGTGGCCAGAGTCAATATCAGCCCCCTCGGCTGGGGCAGTGTGGCCCAATGGCCAGAGACAATATCAGCCCCCTCGGCTGGGGCAGTGTGGCCCAATGGCCAGAGTCAACATCAGCCCCCTCGGCTGGGGCAGTGTGGCCCAATGGCCAGAGTCAACATCAGCCCGCTCGGCTGGGGCAGTGTGGACCAATGGCCAGAGTCAACATCAGCCCCCTCGGCTGGGGCAGTGTGGCCCAGTTGCCAGAGTCAACATCAGCCCCCTCGGCTGGGGCAGTGTGGCCCAATGGCCAGAGTCAATATCAGCCCCCTCGGCTGGGGCAGTGTGGCCCAGTGGCCAGAGTCAATATCAGCCCCCTCGGCTGGGGCAGTGTGGCCCAGTGGCCAGAGTCAATATCAGCCCCCTCGGCTGGGGCAGTGTGGCCCAGTGGCCGGAGTCCCTGACGAGTCCCCTCAGCTGGGGCAGTGTGGCCCAGTGGCCAGAGTCAATATCAGCCCCCTCGGCTGGGGCAGTGTGGCCCAGTGGCCGGAGTCCCTGACGAGTCCCCTCGGCTGGGGCAGTGTGGCCCGGTGGCCGGAGTCCCTGACGAGTCCCCTCGGCTGCGGCAGTGTGGCCCGGTGGCCGGAGTCCCTGACGAGTCCCCTCGGCTGGGGCAGTGTGGCCCAGTGGCCGGAGTCCCTGACGAGTCCCCTCGGCTGGGGCAGTGTGGCCCAATGGCCAGAGTCAACATCAGCCCCCTCGGCTGGGGCAGTGTGGCCCAATGGCCAGAGTCAACATCAGCCCCCTCGGCTGGGGCAGTGTGGCCCAATGGCCAGAGTCAACATCAGCCCCCTCGGCTGGGGCAGTGTGGCCCAATGGCCAGAGTCAACATCAGCCCCCTCGTCTGGGGCAGTGTGGCCCAGTGGCCAGAGTCAACATCAGCCCCCTCGGCTGGGGCAGTGTGGCCCAATGGCCAGAGTCAACATCAGCCCCCTCGGCTGGGGCAGTGTGGCCCAATGGCCAGAGTCAACATCAGCCCCCTCGGCTGGGGCAGTGTGGCCCAATGGCCAGAGTCAACATCAGCCCCCTCGGCTGGGGCAGTGTGGCCCAATGGCCAGAGTCAACATCAGCCCCCTCGGCTGGGGCAGTGTGGCCCAGTGGCCAGAGTCAACATCAGCCCCCTCGGCTGGGGCAGTGTGGCCCAATGGCCAGAGTCAATATCAGCCCCCTCGGCTGGGGCAGTGTGGCCCAATGGCCAGAGTCAATATCAGCCCCCTCGGCTGGGGCAGTGTGGCCCAGTGGCCGGAGTCCCTGACGAGTCCCCTCAGCTGGGGCAGTGTGGCCCAGTGGCCAGAGTCAATATCAGCCCCCTCGGCTGGGGCAGTGTGTCCCAGTGGCCAGAGTCAATATCAGCCCCCTCAGCTGGGGCAGTGTGGCCCAGTGGCCAGAGTCCCTGACGAGTCCCCTCGGCTGGGGCAGTGTGGCCCAGTGGCCAGAGTCCCTGACGAGTGCCCTCGGCTGGGGCAGTGTGGCCCAGTGGCCGGAGTCCCTGACGAGTGCCCTCGGCTGGGGCAGTGTGGCCCAGTGGCCGGAGTCCCTGACGAGTCCCCTCGGCTGGGGCAGTGTGGCCCAATGGCCAGAGTCAATATCAGCCTCCTCGGCTGGGGCAGTGTGGCCCAGTGGCCGGAGTCCCTGACGAGTCCCCTCGGCTGGGGCAGTGTGGCCCAGTGGCCGGAGTCCCTGACGAGTCCCCTCGGCTAGGGCAGTGTGGCCCAATGGCCAGAGTCCCTGACGAGTCCCCTCGGCTGGGGCAGTGTGGCCCAGTGGCCAGAGTCAATATCAGCCCCCTCGGCTGGGGCAGTGTGGCCCAATGGCCAGAGTCAATATCAGCCCCCTCGGCTGGGGCAGTGTGGCCCAGTGGCCGGAGTCCCTGACGAGTCCCCTCGGCTGGGGCAGTGTGGCCCAATGGCCGGAGTCCCTGACGAGTCCCCTCGGCTGGGGCAGTGTGGCCCAATGGCCGGAGTCCCTAACGAGTCCCCTCGGCTGGGGCAGTGTGGCCCAGTGGCCAGAGTCAATATCAGCCCCCTCGGCTGGGGCAGTGTGGCCCAATGGCCAGAGTCAATATCAGCCCCCTCGGCTGGGGCAGTGTGGGCCAATGGCCGGAGTCCCTGACGAGTCCCCTCAGCTGGGGCAGTGTGGCCCAGTGGCCAGAGTCAATATCAGCCCCCTCGGCTGGGGCAGTGTGGCCCACTGGCCGGAGTCAATATCAGCCCCCTCGGCTGCGGCAGTGTGGCCCAGTGGCCAGAGTCCCTGACGAGTTCCCTCGGCTGGGGCAGTGTGGTCCAGTGGCCGGAGTCCCTGACGAGTCCCCTCGGCTGGGCCAGTGTGGCCCAATGGCCAGAGTCCCTGACGAGTCCTCTCGGCTGGGCCAGTGTGGCCCAATGGCCAGAGTCCCTGACAAGTCCCCTCGGCTGGGGCAGTGTGGCCCAATGGCCAGAGTCAATATCAGCCCCCTCGGCTGGGGCAGTGTGGCCCAATGGCCAGAGTCAATATCAGCCCCCTCGGCTGGGGAAGTGTGGCCCAGTGGCCAGAGTCCCTGACGAGTCCCCTCGGCTGGGGCAGTGTGGCCCAGTGGCCAGAGTCAATATCAGCCCCCTCGGCTGGGGCAGTGTGGCCCAGTGGCCGGAGTCCCTGACGAGTCCCCTCGGCTGGGGCAGTGTGGCCAAGTGGCCGGAGTCACTGACGAGTCCCATCGGCTGGGGCAGTGTGGCCCAGTGGCCAGAGTCCCTGACGAGTCCCCTCGGCTGGGGCAGTGTGGCCCAGTGGCCAGAGTCAATATCTGCCCCCTCGGCTGGGGCAGTGTGGCCCAGTGGCCAGAGTCCCGGACGAGTCCCCTCGGCTGGGGCAGTGTGGCCCAATGGCCAGAGTCCCTGACGAGTCCCCTCGGCTGGGGCAGTGTGGCCCAATGGCCAGAGTCAATATCAGCCCCCTCGGCTGGGGCAGTGTGGCCCAGTGGCCGGAGTCCCTGACGAGTCCCCTCGGCTGGGGCAGTGCGGCCCAGTGGCCGGAGTCCCTGACGAGTCCCCTCGGCTAGGGCAGTGTGGCCCAGTGGCCGGAGTCACTGACGAGTCCCCTCGGCTGGGGCAGTGTGGCCCAGTGGCCTGAGTCCCTGACGAGTCCCCTCGGCTGGGGCAGTGTGGCCCAGTGGCCGGAGTCCCTGACGAGTCCCTTCGGCTGCGGCAGTGTGGCCCAGTGGCCAGAGTCAATATCAGCCCCCTCGGCTGGGGCAGTGTGGCCCAGTGGCCCGAGTCCCTGACGAGTCCCCTCGGCTGGGGCAGTGTGGCCCAGTGGCCAGAGTCAATATCAGCCCCCTCGGCTGGGGCAGTGTGGCCCAGTGGCCAGAGTCAATATCAGCCCCCTCGGCTGGGGCAGTGTGGCCCAGTGGCCCGAGTCAATATCAGCCCCCTCGGCTGGGGCAGTGTGGCCCAGTGGCCGGAGTCCCTGACGAGCCCCCTCGGCTGGGGCAGTGTGGCCCAGTGGCCGGAGTCCCTGACGAGTCCCCTCGGCTGGGGCAGTGTGGCCCAGTGGCCTGAGTCCCTGACGAGTCCCCTCGGCTGGGGCAGTGTGGCCCAGTGGCCGGAGTCCCTGACGAGTCCCTTCGGCTGCGGCAGTGTGGCCCAGTGGCCAGAGTCAATATCAGCCCCCTCGGCTGGGGCAGTGTGGCCCAGTGGCCCGAGTCCCTGACGAGTCCCCTCGGCTGGGGCAGTGTGGCCCAGTGGCCAGAGTCAATATCAGCCCCCTCGGCTGGGGCAGTGTGGCCCAGTGGCCAGAGTCAATATCAGCCCCCTCGGCTGGGGCAGTGTGGCCCAGTGGCCCGAGTCAATATCAGCCCCCTCGGCTGGGGCAGTGTGGCCCAGTGGCCGGAGTCCCTGACGAGCCCCCTCGGCTGGGGCAGTGTGGCCCAGTGGCCGGAGTCCCTGACGAGTCCCCTCGGCTGGGGCAGTGTGTCCCAGTGGCCGGAGTCCCTGACGAGCCCCCTCGGCTGGGGCAGTGTGGCCCAGTGGCCAGAGTCAATATCAGCCCCCTCGGCTGGGGCAGTGTGTCCCAGTGGCCAGAGTCAATATCAGCCCCCTGGGCTGGGGCAGTGTGGCCCAGTGGCCAGAGTCCCGGACGAGTCCCCTCGGCTGGGGCAGTGTGGCCCAATGGCCAGAGTCCCTGACGAGTCCCCTCGGCTGGGGCAGTGTGGCCCAATGGCCAGAGTCAATATCAGCCCCCTCGGCTGGGGCAGTGTGGCCCAGTGGCCGGAGTCCCTGACGAGTCCCCTCGGCTGGGGCAGTGCGTCCCAGTAGCCGGAGTCCCTGACGAGTCCCCTCGGCTAGGGCAGTGCGGCCCAGTGGCCGGAGTCCCTGACGAGTCCCCTCGTATCAGCCCCCTCGGCTGGGGCAGTGTGCCCAGTGGCCAGAGTCAATATCAGCCCCCTCGGCTGTGGCAGTGTGGCCCAGTGGCCCGAGTCAATATCAGCCCCCTCGGCTGGGGCAGTGTGGCCCAGTGGCCGGAGTCCCTGACGAGTCCCCTCGGCTGGGGCAGTGTGGCCCAGTGGCCAGAGTCAATATCAGCCCCCTCGGCTGGGGCAGTGTGGCCCAGTGGCCGGAGTCCCTGACGAGTCCCCTCGGCTGGGGCAGTGTGGCCCAGTGGCCGGAGTCCCTGACGAGTCCCCTCGGCTGGGGCAGTGTGGCCCAGTGGCCGGAGTCCCTGACGAGTCCCCTCGGCTGGGGCAGTGTGGCCCAGTGGCCAGAGTCAATATCAGCCCCCTCGGCTGGGGCAGTGTGGCCCAGTGGCCGGAGTCCCTGACGAGTCCCCTCGGCTGGGGCAGTGTGGCCCAGTGGCCGGAGTCCCTGACGAGTCCCCTCGGCTGGGGCACTGTGGCCCAATGGCCGGAGTCCCTGACGAGTCCCCTCGGCTGGGGCAGTGTGGCCCAGTGGCCAGAGTCCCTGACGAATCCCCTCGGCTGGGGCAGTGTGGCCCAGTGGCCGGAGTCCCTGACGAGTCCCCTCGGCTGGGGCAGTGTGGCCCAATGGCCAGAGTCCCTGACGAGTCCCCTCGGCTGGGGCAGT
Organism: Sternotherus odoratus; assembly: GCA_032164245.1. NCBI lineage: Eukaryota > Metazoa > Chordata > Testudines > Kinosternidae > Sternotherus > Sternotherus odoratus. The sequence continues at coordinate 105,923,454 of JAVMKO010000007.1, forward strand.
GTGGCCCAATGGCCAGAGTCAATATCAGCCCCCTCGGCTGGGGCAGTGTGGCCCAGTGGCCGGAGTCCCTGACGAGTCCCCTCGGCTGGGGCAGTGCGGCCCAGTAGCCGGAGTCCCTGACGAGTCCCCTCGGCTAGGGCAGTGCGGCCCAGTGGCCGGAGTCCCTGACGAGTCCCCTCGTATCAGCCCCCTCGGCTGGGGCAGTGTGCCCAGTGGCCAGAGTCAATATCAGCCCCCTCGGCTGGGGCAGTGTGGCCCAGTGGCCCGAGTCAATATCAGCCCCCTCGGCTGGGGCAGTGTGGCCCAGTGGCCGGAGTCCCTGACGAGTCCCCTCGGCTGGGGCAGTGTGGCCCAGTGGCCGGAGTCCCTGACGAGTCCCCTCGGCTGGGGCAGTGTGGCCCAGTGGCCAGAGTCAATATCAGCCCCCTCGGCTGGGGCAGTGTGGCCCAGTGGCCGGAGTCCCTGACGAGTCCCCTCGGCTGGGGCAGTGTGGCCCAGTGGCCGGAGTCCCTGACGAGTCCCCTCGGCTGGGGCAGTGTGGCCCAGTGGCCGGAGTCCCTGACGAGTCCCCTCGGCTGGGGCAGTGTGGCCCAGTGGCCGGAGTCCCTGACGAGTCCCCTCGGCTGGGGCAGTGTGGCCCAATGGCCGGAGTCCCTGACGAGTCCCCTCGGCTGGGGCAGTGTGGCCCAGTGGCCAGAGTCCCTGACGAATCCCCTCGGCTGGGGCAGTGTGGCCCAGTGGCCGGAGTCCCTGACGAGGCCCCTCGGCTGGGGCAGTGTGGCCCAATGGCCAGAGTCAATATCAGCCCCCTCGGCTGGGGCAGTGTGGCCCAGTGGCCGGAGTCCCTGACGAGTCCCCTCGGCTGGGGCAGTGTGGCCCAGTGGCCGGAGTCCCTGACGAGTCCCCTCGGCTGGGGCAGTGTGGCCCAGTGGCCAGAGTCAATATCAGCCCCCTCGGCTGGGGCAGTGTGGCCCAATGGCCCGAGTCAATATCAGCCCCCTCGGCTGGGGCAGTGTGGCCCAGTGGCCGGAGTCCCTGACGAGTCCCCTCAGCTGGGGCAGTGTGGCCCAGTGGCCAGAGTCAATATCAGCCCCCTCGGCTGGGGCAGTGTGGCCCACTGGCCGGAGTCAATATCAGCCCCCTCGGCTGCGGCAGTGTGGCCCAGTGGCCAGAGTCCCTGACGAGTCCCCTTGGCTGGGGCAGTGTGGTCCAGTGGCCGGAGTCCCTGACGAGTCCCCTCGGCTGGGCCAGTGTGGCCCAATGGCCAGAGTCCCTGACGAGTCCCCTCGGCTGGGCCAGTGTGGCCCAATGGCCAGAGTGCCTGACAAGTCCCCTCGGCTGGGGCAGTGTGGCCCAATGGCCAGAGTCAATATCAGCCCCCTCGGCTGGGGCAGTGTGGCCCAATGGCCAGAGTCAATATCAGCCCCCTCGGCTGGGGCAGTGTGGCCCAGTGGCCAGAGTCCCTGACGAGTCCCCTCGGCTGGGGCAGTGTGGCCCAGTGGCCAGAGTCAATATCAGCCCCCTCGGCTGGGGCAGTGTGGCCCAGTGGCCGGAGTCCCTGACGAGTCCCCTCGGCTGGGGCAGTGTGGCCCAGTGGCCGGAGTCACTGATGAGTCCCCTCGGCTGGGGCAGTGTGGCCCAGTGGCCAGAGTCCCTGACGAGTCCCCTCGGCTGGGGCAGTGTGGCCCAGTGGCCAGAGTCAATATCAGCCCCCTCGGCTGGGGCAGTGTGGCCCAGGGGCCAGAGTCCCGGACGAGTCCCCTCGGCTGGGGCAGTGTGGCCCAATGTCCAGAGTCCCTGACGAGTCCCCTCGGCTGGGGCAGTGTGGCCCAGTGGCCAGAGTCAATATCAGCCCCCTCGGCTGGGGCAGTGTGGCCCAGTGGCCGGAGTCCCTGACGAATCCCCTCGGCTGGGGCAGTGTGGCCCAGTGGCCGGAGTCCCTGACGAGTCCCCTCAGCTGGGGCAGTGTGGCCCAGTGGCCAGAGTCAATATCAGCCCCCTCGGCTGGGGCAGTGTGGCCCACTGGCCGGAGTCAATATCAGCCCCCTCGGCTGCGGCAGTGTGGCCCAGTGGCCAGAGTCCCTGACGAGTTCCCTCGGCTGGGGCAGTGTGGTCCAGTGGCCGGAGTCCCTGACGAGTCCCCTCGGCTGGGCCAGTGTGGCCCAATGGCCAGAGTCCCTGACAAGTCCCCTCGGCTGGGGCAGTGTGGCCCAGTGGCCAGAGTCAATATCAGCCCCCTCGGCTGGGGCAGTGTGGCCCAATGGCCCGAGTCAATATCAGCCCCCTCGGCTGGGGCAGTGTGGCCCAGTGGCCGGAGTCCCTGACGAGTCCCCTCAGCTGGGGCAGTGTGGCCCAGTGGCCAGAGTCAATATCAGCCCCCTCGGCTGGGGCAGTGTGGCCCACTGGCCGGAGTCAATATCAGCCCCCTCGGCTGCGGCAGTGTGGCCCAGTGGCCAGAGTCCCTGACGAGTCCCCTTGGCTGGGGCAGTGTGGTCCAGTGGCCGGAGTCCCTGACGAGTCCCCTCGGCTGGGCCAGTGTGGCCCAATGGCCAGAGTCCCTGACGAGTCCCCTCGGCTGGGCCAGTGTGGCCCAATGGCCAGAGTGCCTGACAAGTCCCCTCGGCTGGGGCAGTGTGGCCCAATGGCCAGAGTCAATATCAGCCCCCTCGGCTGGGGCAGTGTGGCCCAATGGCCAGAGTCAATATCAGCCCCCTCGGCTGGGGCAGTGTGGCCCAGTGGCCAGAGTCCCTGACGAGTCCCCTCGGCTGGGGCAGTGTGGCCCAGTGGCCAGAGTCAATATCAGCCCCCTCGGCTGGGGCAGTGTGGCCCAGTGGCCGGAGTCCCTGACGAGTCCCCTCGGCTGGGGCAGTGTGGCCCAGTGGCCGGAGTCACTGATGAGTCCCCTCGGCTGGGGCAGTGTGGCCCAGTGGCCAGAGTCCCTGACGAGTCCCCTCGGCTGGGGCAGTGTGGCCCAGTGGCCAGAGTCAATATCAGCACCCTCGGCTGGGGCAGTGTGGCCCAGGGGCCAGAGTCCCGGACGAGTCCCCTCGGCTGGGGCAGTGTGGCCCAATGTCCAGAGTCCCTGACGAGTCCCCTCGGCTGGGGCAGTGTGGCCCAGTGGCCAGAGTCAATATCAGCCCCCTCGGCTGGGGCAGTGTGGCCCAGTGGCCGGAGTCCCTGACGAGTCCCCTCGGCTGGGGCAGTGTGGCCCAGTGGCCGGAGTCCCTGACGAGTCCCCTCAGCTGGGGCAGTGTGGCCCAGTGGCCAGAGTCAATATCAGCCCCCTCGGCTGGGGCAGTGTGGCCCACTGGCCGGAGTCAATATCAGCCCCCTCGGCTGCGGCAGTGTGGCCCAGTGGCCAGAGTCCCTGACGAGTTCCCTCGGCTGGGGCAGTGTGGTCCAGTGGCCGGAGTCCCTGACGAGTCCCCTCGGCTGGGCCAGTGTGGCCCAATGGCCAGAGTCCCTGACAAGTCCCCTCGGCTGGGGCAGTGTGGCCCAATGGCCAGAGTCAATATCAGCCCCCTCGGCTGGGGCAGTGTGGCCCAATGGCCAGAGTCAATATCAGCCCCCTCGGCTGGGGCAGTGTGGCCCAGTGGCCAGAGTCCCTGACGAGTCCCCTCGGCTGGGGCAGTGTGGCCCAGTGGCCAGAGTCAATATCAGCCCCCTCGGCTGGGGCAGTGTGGCCCAGTGGCCGGAGTCCCTGACGAGTCCCCTCGGCTGGGGCAGTGTGGCCAGGTGGCCGGAGTCACTGACGGGTCCCCTCGGCTGGGGCAGTGTGGCCCAGTGGCCAGAGTCCCTGACGAGTCCCCTCGGCTGGGGCAGTGTGGCCCAATGGCCAGAGTCCCTGACGAGTCCCCTCGGCTGGGGCAGTGTGGCCCAATGGCCAGAGTCAATATCAGCCCCCTCGGCTGGGGCAGTGTGGCCCAGTGGCCGGAGTCCCTGACGAGTCCCCTCGGCTGGGGCAGTGCGGCCCAGTGGCCGGAGTCCCTGACGAGTCCCCTCGGCTAGGGCAGTGTGGCCCAGTGGCCGGAGTCACTGACGAGTCCCCTCGGCTGGGGCAGTGTGGCCCAGTGGCCGGAGTCCCTGACGAGTCCCCTCGGCTGGGGCAGTGTGGCCCAGTGGCCGGAGTCCCTGACGAGTCCCTTCGGCTGCGGCAGTGTGGCCCAGTGGCCAGAGTCAATATCAGCCCCCTCGGCTGGGGCAGTGTGGCCCAGTGGCCCGAGTCCCTGACGAGTCCCCTCGGCTGGGGCAGTGTGGCCCAGTGGCCAGAGTCAATATCAGCCCCTTCGGCTGGGGCAGTGTGGCCCAGTGGCCCGAGTCAATATCAGCCCCCTCGGCTGGGGCAGTGTGGCCCAGTGGCCAGAGTCAATATCAGCCCCCTCGGCTGGGGCAGTGTGGCCCAGTGGCCGGAGTCCCTGACGAGCCCCCTCGGCTGGGGCAGTGTGGCCCAGTGGCCGGAGTCCCTGACGAGCCCCCTCGGCTGGGGCAGTGTGGCCCAGTGGCCAGAGTCAATATCAGCCCCCTCGGCTGGGGCAGTGTGTCCCAGTGGCCAGAGTCAATATCAGCCCCCTGGGCTGGGGCAGTGTGGCCCAGTGGCCAGAGTCCCTGACGAGTCCCCTCGGCTGGGGCAGTGCGGCCCAGTGGCCGGAGTCCCTGACGAGTCCCCTCGGCTGGGGCAGTGCGGCCCAGTGGCCGGAGTCCCTGACGAGTCCCCTCGGCTGGGGCAGTGCGGCCCAGTGGCCGGAGTCCCTGACGAGTCCCCTCGGCTGGGGCAGTGCGGCCCAGTGGCCGGAGTCCCTGACGAGTCCCCTCGGCTGGGGCAGTGTGGCCCAGTGGCCGGAGTCCCTGACGAGTCCCCTCGGCTGGGCCAGTGTGGCCCAGTGGCCAGAGTCAATATCAGCCCCCTCGGCTAGGGCAGTGTGGCCCAGTTGCCCGAGTCCCTGACGAGTCCCCTCGTATCAGCCCCCTCGGCTGGGGCAGTGTGCCCAGTGGCCAGAGTCAATATCAGCCCCCTCGGCTGGGGCAGTGTGGCCCAGTGGCCCGAGTCAATATCAGCCCCCTCGGCTGGGGCAGTGTGGCCCAGTGGCCGGAGTCCCTGACGAGTCCCCTCGGCTGGGGCAGTGTGGCCCAGTGGCCAGAGTCAATATCAGCCCCCTCGGCTGGGGCAGTGTGGCCCAGGGGCCAGAGTCCCGGACGAGTCCCCTCGGCTGGGGCAGTGTGGCCCAATGGCCAGAGTCCCTGACGAGTCCCCTCGGCTGGGGCAGTGTGGCCCAATGGCCAGAGTCAATATCAGCCCCCTCGGCTGGGGCAGTGTGGCCCAGTGGCCGGAGTCCCTGACGAGTCCCCTCGGCTGGGGCAGTGTGGCCCAGTGGCCGGAGTCCCTGACGAGTCCCCTCGGCTGGGGCAGTGTGGCCCAGTGGCCGGAGTCCCTGAGGAGTCCCCTCGTATCAGCCCCCTCGGCTGGGGCAGTGTGCCCAGTGGCCAGAGTCAATATCAGCCCCCTCGGCTGGGGCAGTGTGGCCCAGTGGCCCGAGTCAATATCAGCCCCCTCGGCTGGGGCAGTGTGGCCCAGTGGCCGGAGTCCCTGACGAGTCCCCTCGGCTGGGGCAGTGTGGCCCAGTGGCCAGAGTCAATATCAGCCCCCTCGGCTGGGGCAGTGTGGCCCAGTGGCCGGAGTCCCTGACGAGTCCCCTCGGCTGGGGCAGTGTGGCCTAGTGGCCGGAGTCCCTGACGAGTCCCCTCGGCTGGGGCAGTGTGGCCCAGTGGCCAGAGTCAATATCAGCCCCCTCGGCTGGGGCAGTGTGGCCCAGTGGCCGGAGTCCCTGACGAGTCCCCTCGGCTGGGGCAGTGTGGCCCAGTGGCCGGAGTCCCTGACGAGTCCCCTCGGCTGGGGCAGTGTGGCCCAGTGGCCGGAGTCCCTGACGAGTCCCCTCGGCTGGGGCAGTGTGGCCCAGTGGCCGGAGTCCCTGACGAGTCCCCTCGGCTGGGGCAGTGTGGCCCAGTGGCCGGAGTCCCTGACGAGTCCCCTCGGCTGGGGCAGTGTGGCCCAGTGGCCGGAGTCCCTGACGAGTCCCCTCGGCTGAGGCAGTGTGGCCCAGTGGCCGGAGTCCCTGACGAGTCCCCTCGGCTGGGGCAGTGTGGCCCAGTGGCCAGAGTCCCTGACGAGTCCCCTCGGCTGGGGCAGTGTGGCCCAGTGGCCGGAGTCCCTGACGAGTCCCCTCGGCTGGGGCAGTGTGGCCCAGTGGCCGGAGTCCCTGACGAGTCCCCTCGGCTGGGGCAGTGTGGCCCAGTGGCCGGAGTCCCTGACGAGTCCCCTCGGCTGGGGCAGTGTGGCCCAGTGGCCAGAGTCAATATCAGCCCCCTCGGCTGGGGCAGTGTGGCCCAATGGCCCGAGTCAATATCAGCCCCCTCGGCTGGGGCAGTGTGGCCCACTGGCCGGAGTCAATATCAGCCCCCTCGGCTGCGGCAGTGTGGCCCAGTGGCCAGAGTCCCTGACGAGTCCCCTTGGCTGGGGCAGTGTGGTCCAGTGGCCGGAGTCCCTGACGAGTCCCCTCGGCTGGGCCAGTGTGGCCCAATGGCCAGAGTCCCTGACGAGTCCCCTCGGCTGGGCCAGTGTGGCCCAATGGCCAGAGTGCCTGACGAGTCCCCTCGGCTGGGCCAGTGTGGCCCAATTGCCAGAGTCAATATCAGCCCCCTCGGCTGGGGCAGTGTGGTCCAATGGCCAGAGTCAATATCAGCCCCCTTGGCTGGGGCAGTGTGGCCCAGTGGCCAGAGTCCCTGACGAGTCCCCTCGGCTGGGGCAGTGTGGCCCAGTGGCCAGAGTCAATATCAGCCCCCTCGGCTGGGGCAGTGTGGCCCAGTGGCCGGAGTCCCTGACGAGTCCCCTCGGCTGGGGCAGTGTGGCCCAGTGGCCGGAGTCCCTGACGAGTCCCCTCGGCTGGGGCAGTGTGGCCCAGTGGCCAGAGTCCCTGACGAGTCCCCTCGGCTGGGGCAGTGTGGCCCAGTGGCCAGAGTCAATATCAGCCCCCTCGGCTGGGGCAGTGTGGCCCAGGGGCCAGAGTCCCGGACGATTCCCCTCGGCTGGGGCAGTGTGGCCCAATGGCCAGAGTCCCTGACGAGTCCCCTCGGCTGGGGCAGTGTGGCCCAATGGCCAGAGTCAATATCAGCCCCCTCGGCTGGGGCAGTGTGGCCCAGTGGCCGGAGTCCCTGACGAGTCCCCTCGGCTGGGGCAGTGTGGCCCAGTGGCCGGAGTCCCTGACGAGTCCCCTCGGCTGGGGCAGTGTGGCCCAGTGGCTGGAGTCCCTGACGAGTCCCCTCGGCTGGGGCAGTGTGGCCCAGTGGCCGGAGTCCCGGACGAGTCCCCTCGGCTGGGGCAGTGTGGCCCAATGGCCAGAGTCCCTGACGAGTCCCCTCGGCTGGGGCAGTGTGGCCCAATGGCCAGAGTCAATATCAACCCCCTCGGCTGGGGCAGTGTGGCCCAGTGGCCGGAGTCCCTGACGAGTCCCCTCGGCTGGGGCAGTGCGGCCCAGTGGCCGGAGTCCCTGACGAGTCCCCTCGGCTAGGGCAGTGTGGCCCAGTGGCCGGAGTCCCTGACGAGTCCCCTCGGCTGGGGCAGTGTGGCCCAGTGGCCGGAGTCCCTGACGAGTCCCCTCGGCTGGGGCAGTGTGGCCCAGTGGCCGGAGTCCCTGACGAGTCCCCTCGGCTGTGGCAGTGTGGCCCAGTGGCCGGAGTCCCTGACGAGTCCCCTCGGCTGGGGCAGTGTGGCCCAGTGGCCGGAGTCCCTGACGAGTCCCCTCGGCTGGGGCAGTGTGGCCCAGTGGCCAGAGTCAATATCAGCCCCCTCGGCTGGGGCAGTGTGGCCCACTGGCCGGAGTCAATATCAGCCCCCTCGGCTGCGGCAGTGTGGCCCAGTGGCCAGAGTCCCTGACGAGTCCCCTTGGCTGGGGCAGTGTGGTCCAGTGGCCGGAGTCCCTGACGAGTCCCCTCGGCTGGGCCAGTGTGGCCCAATGGCCAGAGTCCCTGACGAGTCCCCTCGGCTGGGCCAGTGTGGCCCAATGGCCAGAGTGCCTGACGAGTCCCCTCGGCTGGGCCAGTGTGGCCCAATTGCCAGAGTCAATATCAGCCCCCTCGGCTGGGGCAGTGTGGCCCAATGGCCAGAGTCAATATCAGCCCCCTTGGCTGGGGCAGTGTGGCCCAGTGGCCAGAGTCCCTGACGAGTCCCCTCGGCTGGGGCAGTGTGGCCCAATGGCCAGAGTCAATATCAGCCCCCTCGGCTGGGGCAGTGTGGCCCAGTGGCCGGAGTCCCTGACGAGTCCCCTCGGCTGGGGCAGTGTGGCCCAGTGGCCGGAGTCCCTGACGAGTCCCCTCGGCTGGGGCAGTGTGGCCCAGTGGCTGGAGTCCCTGACGAGTCCCCTCGGCTGGGGCAGTGTGGCCCAGTGGCCGGAGTCCCGGACGAGTCCCCTCGGCTGGGGCAGTGTGGCCCAATGGCCAGAGTCCCTGACGAGTCCCCTCGGCTGGGGCAGTGTGGCCCAATGGCCAGAGTCAATATCAACCCCCTCGGCTGGGGCAGTGTGGCCCAGTGGCCGGAGTCCCTGACGAGTCCCCTCGGCTGGGGCAGTGCGGCCCAGTGGCCGGAGTCCCTGACGAGTCCCCTCGGCTAGGGCAGTGTGGCCCAGTGGCCGGAGTCCCTGACGAGTCCCCTCGGCTGGGGCAGTGTGGCCCAGTGGCCGGAGTCCCTGACGAGTCCCCTCGGCTGGGGCAGTGTGGCCCAGTGGCCGGAGTCCCTGACGAGTCCCCTCGGCTGTGGCAGTGTGGCCCAGTGGCCGGAGTCCCGGACGAGTCCCCTCGGCTGGGGCAGTGTGGCCCAATGGCCAGAGTCCCTGACGAGTCCCCTCGGCTGGGGCAGTGTGGCCCAATGGCCAGAGTCAATATCAGCCCCCTCGGCTGGGGCAGTGTGGCCCAGTGGCCGGAGTCCCTGACGAGTCCCCTCGGCTGGGGCAGTGCGGCCCAGTGGCCGGAGTCCCTGACGAGTCCCCTCGGCTAGGGCAGTGTGGCCCAGTGGCCGGAGTCCCTGACGAGTCCCCTCGGCTGGGGCAGTGTGGCCCAGTGGCCGGAGTCCCTGACGAGTCCCCTCGGCTGGGGCAGTGTGGCCCAGTGCCCGGAGTCCCTGACGAGTCCCCTCGGCTGGGGCAGTGTGGCCCAGTGGCCAGAGTCAATATCAGCCCCCTCGGCTAGGGCAGTGTGGCCCAGTGGCCCGAGTCCCTGACGAGTCCCCTCGGCTGGGGCAGTGTGGCCCAGTGGCCAGAGTCAATATCAGCCCCCTCGGCTGGGGCAGTGTGGCCCAGTGGCCCGTGTCAATATCAGCCCCCTCGGCTGGGGCAGTGTGGCCCAGTGGCCCGAGTCCCTGACGAGTCCCCTCGGCTGGGGCAGTGTGGCCCAGTGGCCAGAGTCAATATCAGCCCCCTCGGCTGGGGCAGTGTGGCCCAGTGGCCAGAGTCAATATCAGCCCCCTCGGCTGGGGCAGTGTGGCCCAGTGGCCGGAGTCCCTGACGAGTCCCCTCGGCTGGGGCAGTGTGGCCCAGTGGCCGGAGTCCCTGACGAGTCCCCTCGGCTGGGGCAGTGTGGCCCAGTGGCCGGAGTCCCTGACGAGTCCCCTCGGCTGGGGCAGTGTGGCCCAGTGGCCGGAGTCCCTGACGAGTCCCCTCGGCTGGGGCAGTGTGGCCCAGTGGCCGGAGTCCCTGACGAGTCCCCTCGGCTGGGGCAGTGTGGCCCAGTGGCCGGAGTCCCTGACGAGTCCCCTCGGCTGGGGCAGTGTGGCCCAGTGGCCAGAGTCCCTGACGAATCCCCTCGGCTGGGGCAGTGTGGCCCAATGGCCAGAGTCAATATCAGCCCCCTCGGCTGGGGCAGTGTGGCCCAGTGGCCGGAGTCCCTGACGAGTCCCCTCGGCTGGGGCAGTGTGGCCCAGTGGCCGGAGTCCCTGACGAGTCCCCTCGGCTGGGGCAGTGTGGCCCAGTGTCCGGAGTCCCTGACGAGTCCCCTCGGCTGGGGCAGTGTGGCCCAGTGGCCGGAGTCCCTGACGAGTCCCCTCGGCTGGGGCAGTGTGGCCCAGTGGCCGGAGTCCCTGACGAGTCCCCTCGGCTGGGGCAGTGTGGCCCAGTGGCCAGAGTCAATATCAGCCCCCTCGGCTGGGGCAGTGTGGCCCAGTGGCCCGAGTCCCTGACGAGTCCCCTCGGCTGGGGCAGTGTGGCCCAGTGGCCGGAGTCCCTGACGAGTCCCCTCGGCTGGGGCAGTGTGGCCCAGTGGCCGGAGTCCCTGACGAGTCCCCTCGGCTGGGGCAGTGTGGCCCAGTGGCCAGAGTCAATATCAGCCCCCTCGGCTAGGGCAGTGTGGCCCAGTGGCCCGAGTCCCTGACGAGTCCCCTCGGCTGGGGCAGTGTGGTCCAGTGGCCAGAGTCAATATCAGCCCCCTCGGCTGGGGCAGTGTGCCCAGTGGCCAGAGTAAATATCAGCCCCCTCGGCTGGGGCAGTGTGGCCCAGTGGCCCGAGTCAATATCAGCCCCCTCGGCTGGGGCAGTGTGGCCCAGTGGCCGGAGTCCCTGACGAGTCCCCTCGGCTGGGGCAGTGTGGCCCAGTGGCCGGAGTCCCTGACGAGTCCCCTCGGCTGGGCCAGTGTGGCCCAGTGGCCAGAGTCCCTGACGAGTCCTCTCGGCTGGGGCAGTGTGGCCCAGTGGCCAGAGTCCCTGACGAGTCCCCTCGGCTGGGGCAGTGTGGCCCAGTGGCCAGAGTCAATATCAGCCCCCTCGGCTGGGGCAGTGTGGCCCAGTGGCCGGAGTCCCTGACGAGTCCCCTCGGCTGGGGCAGTGTGGCCCAGTGGCCGGAGTCCCTGACGAGTCCCCTCGGCTGGGGCAGTGTGGCCCAGTGGCCGGAGTCCCTGACGAGTCCCCTCGGCTGGGGCAGTGTGGCCCAGTGGCCGGAGTCCCTGACGAGTCCCCTCGGCTGGGGCAGTGTGGCCCAGTGGCCAGAGTCAATATCAGCCCCCTCGGCTGGGGCAGTGTGGCCCAGTGGCCAGAGTCAATATCAGCCCCCTCGGCTGGGGCAGTGTGGCCCAGTGGCCAGAGTCAATATCAGCCCCCTCGGCTGGGGCAGTGTGGCCCAGTGGCCAGAGTCAATATCAGCCCCCTCGGCTGGGGCAGTGTGGCCCAGTGGCCAGAGTCCCTGACGAGTCCCCTCGGCTGGGGCAGTGTGGCCCAGTGGCCAGAGTCCCTGACGAGTCCCCTCGGCTGGGGCAGTGTGGCCCAGTGGCCAGAGTCCCTGACGAGTCCCCTCGGCTGGGGCAGTGTGGCCCAGTGGCCAGAGTCAATATCAGCCCCCTCGGCTGGCGCAGTGTGGCCCAGTGGCCAGAGTCAATATCAGCCCCCTCGGCTGGGGCAGTGTGGCCCAGTGGCCGGAGTCCCTGACGAGTCCCCTCGGCTGGGGCAGTGTGGCCCAGTGGCCGGAGTCCCTGACGAGTCCCCTCGGCTGGGGCAGTGTGGCCCAGTGGCCAGAGTCCCTGACGAATCCCCTCGGCTGGGGCAGTGTGGCCCAGTGGCCGGAGTCCCTGACGAGTCCCCTCGGCTGGGCCAGTGTGGCCCAGTGGCCAGAGTCAATATCAGCCCCCTCGGCTGGCGCAGTGTGGCCCAGTGGCCAGAGTCAATATCAGCCCCCTCGGCTGGGGCAGTGTGGCCCAGTGGCCGGAGTCCCTGACGAGTCCCCTCGGCTGGGGCAGTGTGGCCCAGTGGCCGGAGTCCCTGACGAGTCCCCTCGGCTGGGGCAGTGTGGCCCAGTGGCCAGAGTCCCTGACGAATCCCCTCGGCTGGGGCAGTGTGGCCCAGTGGCCGGAGTCCCTGACGAGTCCCCTCGGCTGGGCCAGTGTGGCCCAATGGCCAGAGTCCCTGACAAGTCCCCTCGGCTGGGGCAGTGTGGCCCAATGGCCAGAGTCAATATCAGCCCCCTCGGCTGGGGCAGTGTGGCCCAATGGCCAGAGTCAATATCAGCCCCCTCGGCTGGGGCAGTGTGGCCCAGTGGCCAGAGTCCCTGACGAGTCCCCTCGGCTGGGGCAGTGTGGCCCAGTGGCCAGAGTCAATATCAGCCCCCTCGGCTGGGGCAGTGTGGCCCAGTGGCCGGAGTCCCTGACGAGTCCCCTCGGCTGGGGCAGTGTGGCCAGGTGGCCGGAGTCACTGACGGGTCCCCTCGGCTGGGGCAGTGTGGCCCAGTGGCCAGAGTCCCTGACGCGTCCCCTCGGCTGGGGCAGTGTGGCCCAATGGCCAGAGTCCCTGACGAGTCCCCTCGGCTGGGGCAGTGTGGCCCAATGGCCAGAGTCAATATCAGCCCCCTCGGCTGGGGCAGTGTGGCCCAGTGGCCGGAGTCCCTGACGAGTCCCCTCGGCTGGGGCAGTGCGGCCCAGTGGCCGGAGTCCCTGACGAGTCCCCTCGGCTAGGGCAGTGTGGCCCAGTGGCCGGAGTCACTGACGAGTCCCCTCGGCTGGGGCAGTGTGGCCCAGTGGCCGGAGTCCCTGACGAGTCCCCTCGGCTGGGGCAGTGTGGCCCAGTGGCCGGAGTCCCTGACGAGTCCCTTCGGCTGCGGCAGTGTGGCCCAGTGGCCAGAGTCAATATCAGCCCCCTCGGCTGGGGCAGTGTGGCCCAGTGGCCCGAGTCCCTGACGAGTCCCCTCGGCTGGGGCAGTGTGGCCCAGTGGCCAGAGTCAATATCAGCCCCCTCGGCTGGGGCAGTGTGGCCCAGTGGCCCGAGTCAATATCAGCCCCCTCGGCTGGGGCAGTGTGGCCCAGTGGCCGGAGTCCCTGACGAGCCCCCTCGGCTGGGGCAGTGTGGCCCAGTGGCCGGAGTCCCTGACGAGTCCCCTCGGCTGGGGCAGTGCGGCCCAGTGGCCGGAGTCCCTGACGAGTCCCCTCGGCTAGGGCAGTGTGGCCCAGTGGCCGGAGTCCCTGACGAGTCCCCTCGGCTGGGGCAGTGTGGCCCAGTGGCCGGAGTCCCTGACGAGTCCCCTCGGCTGGGGCAGTGTGGCCCAGTGCCCGGAGTCCCTGACGAGTCCCCTCGGCTGGGGCAGTGTGGCCCAGTGGCCAGAGTCAATATCAGCCCCCTCGGCTAGGGCAGTGTGGCCCAGTGGCCCGAGTCCCTGACGAGTCCCCTCGGCTGGGGCAGTGTGGCCCAGTGGCCAGAGTCAATATCAGCCCCCTCGGCTGGGGCAGTGTGGCCCAGTGGCCCGTGTCAATATCAGCCCCCTCGGCTGGGGCAGTGTGGCCCAGTGGCCCGAGTCCCTGACGAGTCCCCTCGGCTGGGGCAGTGTGGCCCAGTGGCCAGAGTCAATATCAGCCCCCTCGGCTGGGGCAGTGTGGCCCAGTGGCCAGAGTCAATATCAGCCCCCTCGGCTGGGGCAGTGTGGCCCAGTGGCCGGAGTCCCTGACGAGTCCCCTCGGCTGGGGCAGTGTGGCCCAGTGGCCGGAGTCCCTGACGAGTCCCCTCGGCTGGGGCAGTGTGGCCCAGTGGCCGGAGTCCCTGACGAGTCCCCTCGGCTGGGGCAGTGTGGCCCAGTGGCCGGAGTCCCTGACGAGTCCCCTCGGCTGGGGCAGTGTGGCCCAGTGGCCGGAGTCCCTGACGAGTCCCCTCGGCTGGGGCAGTGTGGCCCAGTGGCCGGAGTCCCTGACGAGTCCCCTCGGCTGGGGCAGTGTGGCCCAGTGGCCAGAGTCCCTGACGAATCCCCTCGGCTGGGGCAGTGTGGCCCAATGGCCAGAGTCAATATCAGCCCCCTCGGCTGGGGCAGTGTGGCCCAGTGGCCGGAGTCCCTGACGAGTCCCCTCGGCTGGGGCAGTGTGGCCCAGTGGCCGGAGTCCCTGACGAGTCCCCTCGGCTGGGGCAGTGTGGCCCAGTGTCCGGAGTCCCTGACGAGTCCCCTCGGCTGGGGCAGTGTGGCCCAGTGGCCGGAGTCCCTGACGAGTCCCCTCGGCTGGGGCAGTGTGGCCCAGTGGCCGGAGTCCCTGACGAGTCCCCTCGGCTGGGGCAGTGTGGCCCAGTGGCCAGAGTCAATATCAGCCCCCTCGGCTGGGGCAGTGTGGCCCAGTGGCCCGAGTCCCTGACGAGTCCCCTCGGCTGGGGCAGTGTGGCCCAGTGGCCGGAGTCCCTGACGAGTCCCCTCGGCTGGGGCAGTGTGGCCCAGTGGCCGGAGTCCCTGACGAGTCCCCTCGGCTGGGGCAGTGTGGCCCAGTGGCCAGAGTCAATATCAGCCCCCTCGGCTAGGGCAGTGTGGCCCAGTGGCCCGAGTCCCTGACGAGTCCCCTCGGCTGGGGCAGTGTGGTCCAGTGGCCAGAGTCAATATCAGCCCCCTCGGCTGGGGCAGTGTGCCCAGTGGCCAGAGTAAATATCAGCCCCCTCGGCTGGGGCAGTGTGGCCCAGTGGCCCGAGTCAATATCAGCCCCCTCGGCTGGGGCAGTGTGGCCCAGTGGCCGGAGTCCCTGACGAGTCCCCTCGGCTGGGGCAGTGTGGCCCAGTGGCCGGAGTCCCTGACGAGTCCCCTCGGCTGGGCCAGTGTGGCCCAGTGGCCAGAGTCCCTGACGAGTCCTCTCGGCTGGGGCAGTGTGGCCCAGTGGCCAGAGTCCCTGACGAGTCCCCTCGGCTGGGGCAGTGTGGCCCAGTGGCCAGAGTCAATATCAGCCCCCTCGGCTGGGGCAGTGTGGCCCAGTGGCCGGAGTCCCTGACGAGTCCCCTCGGCTGGGGCAGTGTGGCCCAGTGGCCGGAGTCCCTGACGAGTCCCCTCGGCTGGGGCAGTGTGGCCCAGTGGCCGGAGTCCCTGACGAGTCCCCTCGGCTGGGGCAGTGTGGCCCAGTGGCCGGAGTCCCTGACGAGTCCCCTCGGCTGGGGCAGTGTGGCCCAGTGGCCAGAGTCAATATCAGCCCCCTCGGCTGGGGCAGTGTGGCCCAGTGGCCAGAGTCAATATCAGCCCCCTCGGCTGGGGCAGTGTGGCCCAGTGGCCAGAGTCAATATCAGCCCCCTCGGCTGGGGCAGTGTGGCCCAGTGGCCAGAGTCAATATCAGCCCCCTCGGCTGGGGCAGTGTGGCCCAGTGGCCAGAGTCCCTGACGAGTCCCCTCGGCTGGGGCAGTGTGGCCCAGTGGCCAGAGTCCCTGACGAGTCCCCTCGGCTGGGGCAGTGTGGCCCAGTGGCCAGAGTCCCTGACGAGTCCCCTCGGCTGGGGCAGTGTGGCCCAGTGGCCAGAGTCAATATCAGCCCCCTCGGCTGGCGCAGTGTGGCCCAGTGGCCAGAGTCAATATCAGCCCCCTCGGCTGGGGCAGTGTGGCCCAGTGGCCGGAGTCCCTGACGAGTCCCCTCGGCTGGGGCAGTGTGGCCCAGTGGCCGGAGTCCCTGACGAGTCCCCTCGGCTGGGGCAGTGTGGCCCAGTGGCCAGAGTCCCTGACGAATCCCCTCGGCTGGGGCAGTGTGGCCCAGTGGCCGGAGTCCCTGACGAGTCCCCTCGGCTGGGCCAGTGTGGCCCAGTGGTCAGAGTCAATATCAGCCCCCTCGGCTGGCGCAGTGTGGCCCAGTGGCCAGAGTCAATATCAGCCCCCTCGGCTGGGGCAGTGTGGCCCAGTGGCCGGAGTCCCTGACGAGTCCCCTCGGCTGGGGCAGTGTGGCCCAGTGGCCGGAGTCCCTGACGAGTCCCCTCGGCTGGGGCAGTGTGGCCCAGTGGCCAGAGTCCCTGACGAATCCCCTCGGCTGGGGCAGTGTGGCCCAGTGGCCGGAGTCCCTGACGAGTCCCCTCGGCTGGGCCAGTGTGGCCCAATGGCCAGAGTCCCTGACAAGTCCCCTCGGCTGGGGCAGTGTGGCCCAATGGCCAGAGTCAATATCAGCCCCCTCGGCTGGGGCAGTGTGGCCCAATGGCCAGAGTCAATATCAGCCCCCTCGGCTGGGGCAGTGTGGCCCAGTGGCCAGAGTCCCTGACGAGTCCCCTCGGCTGGGGCAGTGTGGCCCAGTGGCCAGAGTCAATATCAGCCCCCTCGGCTGGGGCAGTGTGGCCCAGTGGCCGGAGTCCCTGACGAGTCCCCTCGGCTGGGGCAGTGTGGCCAGGTGGCCGGAGTCACTGACGGGTCCCCTCGGCTGGGGCAGTGTGGCCCAGTGGCCAGAGTCCCTGACGCGTCCCCTCGGCTGGGGCAGTGTGGCCCAATGGCCAGAGTCCCTGACGAGTCCCCTCGGCTGGGGCAGTGTGGCCCAATGGCCAGAGTCAATATCAGCCCCCTCGGCTGGGGCAGTGTGGCCCAGTGGCCGGAGTCCCTGACGAGTCCCCTCGGCTGGGGCAGTGCGGCCCAGTGGCCGGAGTCCCTGACGAGTCCCCTCGGCTAGGGCAGTGTGGCCCAGTGGCCGGAGTCACTGACGAGTCCCCTCGGCTGGGGCAGTGTGGCCCAGTGGCCGGAGTCCCTGACGAGTCCCCTCGGCTGGGGCAGTGTGGCCCAGTGGCCGGAGTCCCTGACGAGTCCCTTCGGCTGCGGCAGTGTGGCCCAGTGGCCAGAGTCAATATCAGCCCCCTCGGCTGGGGCAGTGTGGCCCAGTGGCCCGAGTCCCTGACGAGTCCCCTCGGCTGGGGCAGTGTGGCCCAGTGGCCAGAGTCAATATCAGCCCCCTCGGCTGGGGCAGTGTGGCCCAGTGGCCCGAGTCAATATCAGCCCCCTCGGCTGGGGCAGTGTGGCCCAGTGGCCGGAGTCCCTGACGAGCCCCCTCGGCTGGGGCAGTGTGGCCCAGTGGCCGGAGTCCCTGACGAGCCCCCTCGGCTGGGGCAGTGTGGCCCAGTGGCCGGAGTCCCTGACGAGCCCCCTCGGCTGGGGCAGTGTGGCCCAGTGGCCAGAGTCAATATCAGCCCCCTCGGCTGGGGCAGTGTGTCCCAGTGGCCAGAGTCAATATCAGCCCCCTGGGCTGGGGCAGTGTGGCCCAGTGGCCAGAGTCCCTGACGAGTCCCCTCGGCTGGGGCAGTGCGGCCCAGTGGCCGGAGTCCCTGACGAGTCCCCTCGGCTGGGGCAGTGCGGCCCAGTGGCCGGAGTCCCTGACGAGTCCCCTCGGCTGGGGCAGTGCGGCCCAGTGGCCGGAGTCCCTGACGAGTCCCCTCGGCTGGGGCAGTGCGGCCCAGTGGCCGGAGTCCCTGACGAGTCCCCTCGGCTGGGGCAGTGTGGCCCAGTGGCCGGAGTCCCTGACGAGTCCCCTCGGCTGGGCCAGTGTGGCCCAGTGGCCAGAGTCAATATCAGCCCCCTCGGCTAGGGCAGTGTGGCCCAGTTGCCCGAGTCCCTGACGAGTCCCCTCGTATCAGCCCCCTCGGCTGGGGCAGTGTGCCCAGTGGCCAGAGTCAATATCAGCCCCCTCGGCTGGGGCAGTGTGGCCCAGTGGCCCGAGTCAATATCAGCCCCCTCGGCTGGGGCAGTGTGGCCCAGTGGCCGGAGTCCCTGACGAGTCCCCTCGGCTGGGGCAGTGTGGCCCAGTGGCCAGAGTCAATATCAGCCCCCTCGGCTGGGGCAGTGTGGCCCAGGGGCCAGAGTCCCGGACGAGTCCCCTCGGCTGGGGCAGTGTGGCCCAATGGCCAGAGTCCCTGACGAGTCCCCTCGGCTGGGGCAGTGTGGCCCAATGGCCAGAGTCAATATCAGCCCCCTCGGCTGGGGCAGTGTGGCCCAGTGGCCGGAGTCCCTGACGAGTCCCCTCGGCTGGGGCAGTGTGGCCCAGTGGCCGGAGTCCCTGACGAGTCCCCTCGGCTGGGGCAGTGTGGCCCAGTGGCCGGAGTCCCTGAGGAGTCCCCTCGTATCAGCCCCCTCGGCTGGGGCAGTGTGCCCAGTGGCCAGAGTCAATATCAGCCCCCTCGGCTGGGGCAGTGTGGCCCAGTGGCCCGAGTCAATATCAGCCCCCTCGGCTGGGGCAGTGTGGCCCAGTGGCCGGAGTCCCTGACGAGTCCCCTCGGCTGGGGCAGTGTGGCCCAGTGGCCAGAGTCAATATCAGCCCCCTCGGCTGGGGCAGTGTGGCCCAGTGGCCGGAGTCCCTGACGAGTCCCCTCGGCTGGGGCAGTGTGGCCTAGTGGCCGGAGTCCCTGACGAGTCCCCTCGGCTGGGGCAGTGTGGCCCAGTGGCCAGAGTCAATATCAGCCCCCTCGGCTGGGGCAGTGTGGCCCAGTGGCCGGAGTCCCTGACGAGTCCCCTCGGCTGGGGCAGTGTGGCCCAGTGGCCGGAGTCCCTGACGAGTCCCCTCGGCTGGGGCAGTGTGGCCCAGTGGCCGGAGTCCCTGACGAGTCCCCTCGGCTGGGGCAGTGTGGCCCAGTGGCCGGAGTCCCTGACGAGTCCCCTCGGCTGGGGCAGTGTGGCCCAGTGGCCGGAGTCCCTGACGAGTCCCCTCGGCTGGGGCAGTGTGGCCCAGTGGCCGGAGTCCCTGACGAGTCCCCTCGGCTGGGGCAGTGTGGCCCAGTGGCCGGAGTCCCTGACGAGTCCCCTCGGCTGGGGCAGTGTGGCCCAGTGGCCGGAGTCCCTGACGAGTCCCCTCGGCTGGGGCAGTGTGGCCCAGTGGCCAGAGTCCCTGACGAGGCCCCTCGGCTGGGGCAGTGTGGCCCAGTGGCCAGAGTCCCTGACGAGGCCCCTCGGCTGGGGCAGTGTGGCCCAATGGCCAGAGTCAATATCAGCCCCCTCGGCTGGGGCAGTGTGGCCCAGTGGCCGGAGTCCCTGACGAGTCCCCTCGGCTGGGGCAGTGTGGCCCAGTGGCCGGAGTCCCTGACGAGTCCCCTCGGCTGGGGCAGTGTGGCCCAGTGGCCGGAGTCCCTGACGAGTCCCCTCGGCTGGGGCAGTGTGGCCCAGTGGCCGGAGTCCCTGACGAGTCCCCTCGGCTGGGGCAGTGTGGCCCAGTGGCCGGAGTCCCTGACGAGTCCCCTCGGCTGGGGCAGTGTGGCCCAGTGGCCAGAGTCAATATCAGCCCCCTCGGCTGGGGCAGTGTGGCCCAATGGCCCGAGTCAATATCAGCCCCCTCGGCTGGGGCAGTGTGGCCCACTGGCCGGAGTCAATATCAGCCCCCTCGGCTGCGGCAGTGTGGCCCAGTGGCCAGAGTCCCTGACGAGTCCCCTTGGCTGGGGCAGTGTGGTCCAGTGGCCGGAGTCCCTGACGAGTCCCCTCGGCTGGGCCAGTGTGGCCCAATGGCCAGAGTCCCTGACGAGTCCCCTCGGCTGGGCCAGTGTGGCCCAATGGCCAGAGTGCCTGACGAGTCCCCTCGGCTGGGCCAGTGTGGCCCAATTGCCAGAGTCAATATCAGCCCCCTCGGCTGGGGCAGTGTGGTCCAATGGCCAGAGTCAATATCAGCCCCCTTGGCTGGGGCAGTGTGGCCCAGTGGCCAGAGTCCCTGACGAGTCCCCTCGGCTGGGGCAGTGTGGCCCAGTGGCCAGAGTCAATATCAGCCCCCTCGGCTGGGGCAGTGTGGCCCAGTGGCCGGAGTCCCTGACGAGTCCCCTCGGCTGGGGCAGTGTGGCCCAGTGGCCGGAGTCCCTGACGAGTCCCCTCGGCTGGGGCAGTGTGGCCCAGTGGCCAGAGTCCCTGACGAGTCCCCTCGGCTGGGGCAGTGTGGCCCAGTGGCCAGAGTCAATATCAGCCCCCTCGGCTGGGGCAGTGTGGCCCAGGGGCCAGAGTCCCGGACGATTCCCCTCGGCTGGGGCAGTGTGGCCCAATGGCCAGAGTGCCTGACGAGTCCCCTCGGCTGGGCCAGTGTGGCCCAATTGCCAGAGTCAATATCAGCCCCCTCGGCTGGGGCAGTGTGGTCCAATGGCCAGAGTCAATATCAGCCCCCTTGGCTGGGGCAGTGTGGCCCAGTGGCCAGAGTCCCTGACGAGTCCCCTCGGCTGGGGCAGTGTGGCCCAGTGGCCAGAGTCAATATCAGCCCCCTCGGCTGGGGCAGTGTGGCCCAGTGGCCGGAGTCCCTGACGAGTCCCCTCGGCTGGGGCAGTGTGGCCCAGTGGCCGGAGTCCCTGACGAGTCCCCTCGGCTGGGGCAGTGTGGCCCAGTGGCCAGAGTCCCTGACGAGTCCCCTCGGCTGGGGCAGTGTGGCCCAGTGGCCAGAGTCAATATCAGCCCCCTCGGCTGGGGCAGTGTGGCCCAGGGGCCAGAGTCCCGGACGATTCCCCTCGGCTGGGGCAGTGTGGCCCAATGGCCAGAGTCCCTGACGAGTCCCCTCGGCTGGGGCAGTGTGGCCCAATGGCCAGAGTCAATATCAGCCCCCTCGGCTGGGGCAGTGTGGCCCAGTGGCCGGAGTCCCTGACGAGTCCCCTCGGCTGGGGCAGTGTGGCCCAGTGGCCGGAGTCCCTGACGAGTCCCCTCGGCTGGGGCAGTGTGGCCCAGTGGCTGGAGTCCCTGACGAGTCCCCTCGGCTGGGGCAGTGTGGCCCAGTGGCCGGAGTCCCGGACGAGTCCCCTCGGCTGGGGCAGTGTGGCCCAATGGCCAGAGTCCCTGACGAGTCCCCTCGGCTGGGGCAGTGTGGCCCAATGGCCAGAGTCAATATCAACCCCCTCGGCTGGGGCAGTGTGGCCCAGTGGCCGGAGTCCCTGACGAGTCCCCTCGGCTGGGGCAGTGCGGCCCAGTGGCCGGAGTCCCTGACGAGTCCCCTCGGCTAGGGCAGTGTGGCCCAGTGGCCGGAGTCCCTGACGAGTCCCCTCGGCTGGGGCAGTGTGGCCCAGTGGCCGGAGTCCCTGACGAGTCCCCTCGGCTGGGGCAGTGTGGCCCAGTGGCCGGAGTCCCTGACGAGTCCCCTCGGCTGTGGCAGTGTGGCCCAGTGGCCGGAGTCCCTGACGAGTCCCCTCGGCTGGGGCAGTGTGGCCCAGTGGCCGGAGTCCCTGACGAGTCCCCTCGGCTGGGGCAGTGTGGCCCAGTGGCCAGAGTCAATATCAGCCCCCTCGGCTGGGGCAGTGTGGCCCACTGGCCGGAGTCAATATCAGCCCCCTCGGCTGCGGCAGTGTGGCCCAGTGGCCAGAGTCCCTGACGAGTCCCCTTGGCTGGGGCAGTGTGGTCCAGTGGCCGGAGTCCCTGACGAGTCCCCTCGGCTGGGCCAGTGTGGCCCAATGGCCAGAGTCCCTGACGAGTCCCCTCGGCTGGGCCAGTGTGGCCCAATGGCCAGAGTGCCTGACGAGTCCCCTCGGCTGGGCCAGTGTGGCCCAATTGCCAGAGTCAATATCAGCCCCCTCGGCTGGGGCAGTGTGGCCCAATGGCCAGAGTCAATATCAGCCCCCTTGGCTGGGGCAGTGTGGCCCAGTGGCCAGAGTCCCTGACGAGTCCCCTCGGCTGGGGCAGTGTGGCCCAATGGCCAGAGTCAATATCAGCCCCCTCGGCTGGGGCAGTGTGGCCCAGTGGCCGGAGTCCCTGACGAGTCCCCTCGGCTGGGGCAGTGTGGCCCAGTGGCCGGAGTCCCTGACGAGTCCCCTCGGCTGGGGCAGTGTGGCCCAGTGGCTGGAGTCCCTGACGAGTCCCCTCGGCTGGGGCAGTGTGGCCCAGTGGCCGGAGTCCCGGACGAGTCCCCTCGGCTGGGGCAGTGTGGCCCAATGGCCAGAGTCCCTGACGAGTCCCCTCGGCTGGGGCAGTGTGGCCCAATGGCCAGAGTCAATATCAACCCCCTCGGCTGGGGCAGTGTGGCCCAGTGGCCGGAGTCCCTGACGAGTCCCCTCGGCTGGGGCAGTGCGGCCCAGTGGCCGGAGTCCCTGACGAGTCCCCTCGGCTAGGGCAGTGTGGCCCAGTGGCCGGAGTCCCTGACGAGTCCCCTCGGCTGGGGCAGTGTGGCCCAGTGGCCGGAGTCCCTGACGAGTCCCCTCGGCTGGGGCAGTGTGGCCCAGTGGCCGGAGTCCCTGACGAGTCCCCTCGGCTGTGGCAGTGTGGCCCAGTGGCCGGAGTCCCGGACGAGTCCCCTCGGCTGGGGCAGTGTGGCCCAATGGCCAGAGTCCCTGACGAGTCCCCTCGGCTGGGGCAGTGTGGCCCAATGGCCAGAGTCAATATCAGCCCCCTCGGCTGGGGCAGTGTGGCCCAGTGGCCGGAGTCCCTGACGAGTCCCCTCGGCTGGGGCAGTGCGGCCCAGTGGCCGGAGTCCCTGACGAGTCCCCTCGGCTAGGGCAGTGTGGCCCAGTGGCCGGAGTCCCTGACGAGTCCCCTCGGCTGGGGCAGTGTGGCCCAGTGGCCGGAGTCCCTGACGAGTCCCCTCGGCTGGGGCAGTGTGGCCCAGTGCCCGGAGTCCCTGACGAGTCCCCTCGGCTGGGGCAGTGTGGCCCAGTGGCCAGAGTCAATATCAGCCCCCTCGGCTAGGGCAGTGTGGCCCAGTGGCCCGAGTCCCTGACGAGTCCCCTCGGCTGGGGCAGTGTGGCCCAGTGGCCAGAGTCAATATCAGCCCCCTCGGCTGGGGCAGTGTGGCCCAGTGGCCCGTGTCAATATCAGCCCCCTCGGCTGGGGCAGTGTGGCCCAGTGGCCCGAGTCCCTGACGAGTCCCCTCGGCTGGGGCAGTGTGGCCCAGTGGCCAGAGTCAATATCAGCCCCCTCGGCTGGGGCAGTGTGGCCCAGTGGCCAGAGTCAATATCAGCCCCCTCGGCTGGGGCAGTGTGGCCCAGTGGCCGGAGTCCCTGACGAGTCCCCTCGGCTGGGGCAGTGTGGCCCAGTGGCCGGAGTCCCTGACGAGTCCCCTCGGCTGGGGCAGTGTGGCCCAGTGGCCGGAGTCCCTGACGAGTCCCCTCGGCTGGGGCAGTGTGGCCCAGTGGCCGGAGTCCCTGACGAGTCCCCTCGGCTGGGGCAGTGTGGCCCAGTGGCCGGAGTCCCTGACGAGTCCCCTCGGCTGGGGCAGTGTGGCCCAGTGGCCAGAGTCCCTGACGAATCCCCTCGGCTGGGGCAGTGTGGCCCAATGGCCAGAGTCAATATCAGCCCCCTCGGCTGGGGCAGTGTGGCCCAGTGGCCGGAGTCCCTGACGAGTCCCCTCGGCTGGGGCAGTGTGGCCCAGTGGCCGGAGTCCCTGACGAGTCCCCTCGGCTGGGGCAGTGTGGCCCAGTGTCCGGAGTCCCTGACGAGTCCCCTCGGCTGGGGCAGTGTGGCCCAGTGGCCGGAGTCCCTGACGAGTCCCCTCGGCTGGGGCAGTGTGGCCCAGTGGCCGGAGTCCCTGACGAGTCCCCTCGGCTGGGGCAGTGTGGCCCAGTGGCCAGAGTCAATATCAGCCCCCTCGGCTGGGGCAGTGTGGCCCAGTGGCCCGAGTCCCTGACGAGTCCCCTCGGCTGGGGCAGTGTGGCCCAGTGGCCGGAGTCCCTGACGAGTCCCCTCGGCTGGGGCAGTGTGGCCCAGTGGCCGGAGTCCCTGACGAGTCCCCTCGGCTGGGGCAGTGTGGCCCAGTGGCCAGAGTCAATATCAGCCCCCTCGGCTAGGGCAGTGTGGCCCAGTGGCCCGAGTCCCTGACGAGTCCCCTCGGCTGGGGCAGTGTGGTCCAGTGGCCAGAGTCAATATCAGCCCCCTCGGCTGGGGCAGTGTGCCCAGTGGCCAGAGTAAATATCAGCCCCCTCGGCTGGGGCAGTGTGGCCCAGTGGCCCGAGTCCCTGACGAGTCCCCTCGGCTGGGGCAGTGTGGCCCAGTGGCCGGAGTCCCTGACGAGTCCCCTCGGCTGGGGCAGTGTGGCCCAGTGGCCGGAGTCCCTGACGAGTCCCCTCGGCTGGGCCAGTGTGGCCCAGTGGCCAGAGTCCCTGACGAGTCCTCTCGGCTGGGGCAGTGTGGCCCAGTGGCCAGAGTCCCTGACGAGTCCCCTCGGCTGGGGCAGTGTGGCCCAGTGGCCAGAGTCAATATCAGCCCCCTCGGCTGGGGCAGTGTGGCCCAGTGGCCGGAGTCCCTGACGAGTCCCCTCGGCTGGGGCAGTGTGGCCCAGTGGCCGGAGTCCCTGACGAGTCCCCTCGGCTGGGGCAGTGTGGCCCAGTGGCCGGAGTCCCTGACGAGTCCCCTCGGCTGGGGCAGTGTGGCCCAGTGGCCGGAGTCCCTGACGAGTCCCCTCGGCTGGGGCAGTGTGGCCCAGTGGCCAGAGTCAATATCAGCCCCCTCGGCTGGGGCAGTGTGGCCCAGTGGCCAGAGTCAATATCAGCCCCCTCGGCTGGGGCAGTGTGGCCCAGTGGCCAGAGTCAATATCAGCCCCCTCGGCTGGGGCAGTGTGGCCCAGTGGCCAGAGTCAATATCA
Organism: Sternotherus odoratus; assembly: GCA_032164245.1. Classification (NCBI taxonomy): domain Eukaryota; kingdom Metazoa; phylum Chordata; order Testudines; family Kinosternidae; genus Sternotherus; species Sternotherus odoratus. The sequence continues at coordinate 105,947,669 of JAVMKO010000007.1, forward strand.
GCCCCCTCGGCTGGGGCAGTGTGGCCCAGTGGCCAGAGTCCCTGACGAGTCCCCTCGGCTGGGGCAGTGTGGCCCAGTGGCCAGAGTCCCTGACGAGTCCCCTCGGCTGGGGCAGTGTGGCCCAGTGGCCAGAGTCCCTGACGAGTCCCCTCGGCTGGGGCAGTGTGGCCCAGTGGCCAGAGTCAATATCAGCCCCCTCGGCTGGCGCAGTGTGGCCCAGTGGCCAGAGTCAATATCAGCCCCCTCGGCTGGGGCAGTGTGGCCCAGTGGCCGGAGTCCCTGACGAGTCCCCTCGGCTGGGGCAGTGTGGCCCAGTGGCCGGAGTCCCTGACGAGTCCCCTCGGCTGGGGCAGTGTGGCCCAGTGGCCAGAGTCCCTGACGAATCCCCTCGGCTGGGGCAGTGTGGCCCAGTGGCCGGAGTCCCTGACGAGTCCCCTCGGCTGGGCCAGTGTGGCCCAGTGGCCAGAGTCAATATCAGCCCCCTCGGCTGGCGCAGTGTGGCCCAGTGGCCAGAGTCAATATCAGCCCCCTCGGCTGGGGCAGTGTGGCCCAGTGGCCGGAGTCCCTGACGAGTCCCCTCGGCTGGGGCAGTGTGGCCCAGTGGCCGGAGTCCCTGACGAGTCCCCTCGGCTGGGGCAGTGTGGCCCAGTGGCCAGAGTCCCTGACGAATCCCCTCGGCTGGGGCAGTGTGGCCCAGTGGCCGGAGTCCCTGACGAGTCCCCTCGGCTGGGCCAGTGTGGCCCAATGGCCAGAGTCCCTGACAAGTCCCCTCGGCTGGGGCAGTGTGGCCCAATGGCCAGAGTCAATATCAGCCCCCTCGGCTGGGGCAGTGTGGCCCAATGGCCAGAGTCAATATCAGCCCCCTCGGCTGGGGCAGTGTGGCCCAGTGGCCAGAGTCCCTGACGAGTCCCCTCGGCTGGGGCAGTGTGGCCCAGTGGCCAGAGTCAATATCAGCCCCCTCGGCTGGGGCAGTGTGGCCCAGTGGCCGGAGTCCCTGACGAGTCCCCTCGGCTGGGGCAGTGTGGCCAGGTGGCCGGAGTCACTGACGGGTCCCCTCGGCTGGGGCAGTGTGGCCCAGTGGCCAGAGTCCCTGACGAGTCCCCTCGGCTGGGGCAGTGTGGCCCAATGGCCAGAGTCCCTGACGAGTCCCCTCGGCTGGGGCAGTGTGGCCCAATGGCCAGAGTCAATATCAGCCCCCTCGGCTGGGGCAGTGTGGCCCAGTGGCCGGAGTCCCTGACGAGTCCCCTCGGCTGGGGCAGTGCGGCCCAGTGGCCGGAGTCCCTGACGAGTCCCCTCGGCTAGGGCAGTGTGGCCCAGTGGCCGGAGTCACTGACGAGTCCCCTCGGCTGGGGCAGTGTGGCCCAGTGGCCGGAGTCCCTGACGAGTCCCCTCGGCTGGGGCAGTGTGGCCCAGTGGCCGGAGTCCCTGACGAGTCCCTTCGGCTGCGGCAGTGTGGCCCAGTGGCCAGAGTCAATATCAGCCCCCTCGGCTGGGGCAGTGTGGCCCAGTGGCCCGAGTCCCTGACGAGTCCCCTCGGCTGGGGCAGTGTGGCCCAGTGGCCAGAGTCAATATCAGCCCCCTCGGCTGGGGCAGTGTGGCCCAGTGGCCCGAGTCAATATCAGCCCCCTCGGCTGGGGCAGTGTGGCCCAGTGGCCGGAGTCCCTGACGAGCCCCCTCGGCTGGGGCAGTGTGGCCCAGTGGCCGGAGTCCCTGACGAGCCCCCTCGGCTGGGGCAGTGTGGCCCAGTGGCCGGAGTCCCTGACGAGCCCCCTCGGCTGGGGCAGTGTGGCCCAGTGGCCAGAGTCAATATCAGCCCCCTCGGCTGGGGCAGTGTGTCCCAGTGGCCAGAGTCAATATCAGCCCCCTGGGCTGGGGCAGTGTGGCCCAGTGGCCAGAGTCCCTGACGAGTCCCCTCGGCTGGGGCAGTGCGGCCCAGTGGCCGGAGTCCCTGACGAGTCCCCTCGGCTGGGGCAGTGCGGCCCAGTGGCCGGAGTCCCTGACGAGTCCCCTCGGCTGGGGCAGTGCGGCCCAGTGGCCGGAGTCCCTGACGAGTCCCCTCGGCTGGGGCAGTGCGGCCCAGTGGCCGGAGTCCCTGACGAGTCCCCTCGGCTGGGGCAGTGTGGCCCAGTGGCCGGAGTCCCTGACGAGTCCCCTCGGCTGGGCCAGTGTGGCCCAGTGGCCAGAGTCAATATCAGCCCCCTCGGCTAGGGCAGTGTGGCCCAGTTGCCCGAGTCCCTGACGAGTCCCCTCGTATCAGCCCCCTCGGCTGGGGCAGTGTGCCCAGTGGCCAGAGTCAATATCAGCCCCCTCGGCTGGGGCAGTGTGGCCCAGTGGCCCGAGTCAATATCAGCCCCCTCGGCTGGGGCAGTGTGGCCCAGTGGCCGGAGTCCCTGACGAGTCCCCTCGGCTGGGGCAGTGTGGCCCAGTGGCCAGAGTCAATATCAGCCCCCTCGGCTGGGGCAGTGTGGCCCAGGGGCCAGAGTCCCGGACGAGTCCCCTCGGCTGGGGCAGTGTGGCCCAATGGCCAGAGTCCCTGACGAGTCCCCTCGGCTGGGGCAGTGTGGCCCAATGGCCAGAGTCAATATCAGCCCCCTCGGCTGGGGCAGTGTGGCCCAGTGGCCGGAGTCCCTGACGAGTCCCCTCGGCTGGGGCAGTGTGGCCCAGTGGCCGGAGTCCCTGACGAGTCCCCTCGGCTGGGGCAGTGTGGCCCAGTGGCCGGAGTCCCTGAGGAGTCCCCTCGTATCAGCCCCCTCGGCTGGGGCAGTGTGCCCAGTGGCCAGAGTCAATATCAGCCCCCTCGGCTGGGGCAGTGTGGCCCAGTGGCCCGAGTCAATATCAGCCCCCTCGGCTGGGGCAGTGTGGCCCAGTGGCCGGAGTCCCTGACGAGTCCCCTCGGCTGGGGCAGTGTGGCCCAGTGGCCAGAGTCAATATCAGCCCCCTCGGCTGGGGCAGTGTGGCCCAGTGGCCGGAGTCCCTGACGAGTCCCCTCGGCTGGGGCAGTGTGGCCTAGTGGCCGGAGTCCCTGACGAGTCCCCTCGGCTGGGGCAGTGTGGCCCAGTGGCCAGAGTCAATATCAGCCCCCTCGGCTGGGGCAGTGTGGCCCAGTGGCCGGAGTCCCTGACGAGTCCCCTCGGCTGGGGCAGTGTGGCCCAGTGGCCGGAGTCCCTGACGAGTCCCCTCGGCTGGGGCAGTGTGGCCCAGTGGCCGGAGTCCCTGACGAGTCCCGTCGGCTGGGGCAGTGTGGCCCAGTGGCCGGAGTCCCTGACGAGTCCCCTCGGCTGGGGCAGTGTGGCCCAGTGGCCGGAGTCCCTGACGAGTCCCCTCGGCTGGGGCAGTGTGGCCCAGTGGCCGGAGTCCCTGACGAGTCCCCTCGGCTGGGGCAGTGTGGCCCAGTGGCCGGAGTCCCTGACGAGTCCCCTCGGCTGGGGCAGTGTGGCCCAGTGGCCAGAGTCCCTGACGAGGCCCCTCGGCTGGGGCAGTGTGGCCCAGTGGCCAGAGTCCCTGACGAGGCCCCTCGGCTGGGGCAGTGTGGCCCAATGGCCAGAGTCAATATCAGCCCCCTCGGCTGGGGCAGTGTGGCCCAGTGGCCGGAGTCCCTGACGAGTCCCCTCGGCTGGGGCAGTGTGGCCCAGTGGCCGGAGTCCCTGACGAGTCCCCTCGGCTGGGGCAGTGTGGCCCAGTGGCCGGAGTCCCTGACGAGTCCCCTCGGCTGGGGCAGTGTGGCCCAGTGGCCGGAGTCCCTGACGAGTCCCCTCGGCTGGGGCAGTGTGGCCCAGTGGCCGGAGTCCCTGACGAGTCCCCTCGGCTGGGGCAGTGTGGCCCAGTGGCCAGAGTCAATATCAGCCCCCTCGGCTGGGGCAGTGTGGCCCAATGGCCCGAGTCAATATCAGCCCCCTCGGCTGGGGCAGTGTGGCCCACTGGCCGGAGTCAATATCAGCCCCCTCGGCTGCGGCAGTGTGGCCCAGTGGCCAGAGTCCCTGACGAGTCCCCTTGGCTGGGGCAGTGTGGTCCAGTGGCCGGAGTCCCTGACGAGTCCCCTCGGCTGGGCCAGTGTGGCCCAATGGCCAGAGTCCCTGACGAGTCCCCTCGGCTGGGCCAGTGTGGCCCAATGGCCAGAGTGCCTGACGAGTCCCCTCGGCTGGGCCAGTGTGGCCCAATTGCCAGAGTCAATATCAGCCCCCTCGGCTGGGGCAGTGTGGTCCAATGGCCAGAGTCAATATCAGCCCCCTTGGCTGGGGCAGTGTGGCCCAGTGGCCAGAGTCCCTGACGAGTCCCCTCGGCTGGGGCAGTGTGGCCCAGTGGCCAGAGTCAATATCAGCCCCCTCGGCTGGGGCAGTGTGGCCCAGTGGCCGGAGTCCCTGACGAGTCCCCTCGGCTGGGGCAGTGTGGCCCAGTGGCCGGAGTCCCTGACGAGTCCCCTCGGCTGGGGCAGTGTGGCCCAGTGGCCAGAGTCCCTGACGAGTCCCCTCGGCTGGGGCAGTGTGGCCCAGTGGCCAGAGTCAATATCAGCCCCCTCGGCTGGGGCAGTGTGGCCCAGGGGCCAGAGTCCCGGACGATTCCCCTCGGCTGGGGCAGTGTGGCCCAATGGCCAGAGTCCCTGACGAGTCCCCTCGGCTGGGGCAGTGTGGCCCAATGGCCAGAGTCAATATCAGCCCCCTCGGCTGGGGCAGTGTGGCCCAGTGGCCGGAGTCCCTGACGAGTCCCCTCGGCTGGGGCAGTGTGGCCCAGTGGCCGGAGTCCCTGACGAGTCCCCTCGGCTGGGGCAGTGTGGCCCAGTGGCTGGAGTCCCTGACGAGTCCCCTCGGCTGGGGCAGTGTGGCCCAGTGGCCGGAGTCCCGGACGAGTCCCCTCGGCTGGGGCAGTGTGGCCCAATGGCCAGAGTCCCTGACGAGTCCCCTCGGCTGGGGCAGTGTGGCCCAATGGCCAGAGTCAATATCAACCCCCTCGGCTGGGGCAGTGTGGCCCAGTGGCCGGAGTCCCTGACGAGTCCCCTCGGCTGGGGCAGTGCGGCCCAGTGGCCGGAGTCCCTGACGAGTCCCCTCGGCTAGGGCAGTGTGGCCCAGTGGCCGGAGTCCCTGACGAGTCCCCTCGGCTGGGGCAGTGTGGCCCAGTGGCCGGAGTCCCTGACGAGTCCCCTCGGCTGGGGCAGTGTGGCCCAGTGGCCGGAGTCCCTGACGAGTCCCCTCGGCTGTGGCAGTGTGGCCCAGTGGCCGGAGTCCCTGACGAGTCCCCTCGGCTGGGGCAGTGTGGCCCAGTGGCCGGAGTCCCTGACGAGTCCCCTCGGCTGGGGCAGTGTGGCCCAGTGGCCAGAGTCAATATCAGCCCCCTCGGCTGGGGCAGTGTGGCCCACTGGCCGGAGTCAATATCAGCCCCCTCGGCTGCGGCAGTGTGGCCCAGTGGCCAGAGTCCCTGACGAGTCCCCTTGGCTGGGGCAGTGTGGTCCAGTGGCCGGAGTCCCTGACGAGTCCCCTCGGCTGGGCCAGTGTGGCCCAATGGCCAGAGTCCCTGACGAGTCCCCTCGGCTGGGCCAGTGTGGCCCAATGGCCAGAGTGCCTGACGAGTCCCCTCGGCTGGGCCAGTGTGGCCCAATTGCCAGAGTCAATATCAGCCCCCTCGGCTGGGGCAGTGTGGCCCAATGGCCAGAGTCAATATCAGCCCCCTTGGCTGGGGCAGTGTGGCCCAGTGGCCAGAGTCCCTGACGAGTCCCCTCGGCTGGGGCAGTGTGGCCCAATGGCCAGAGTCAATATCAGCCCCCTCGGCTGGGGCAGTGTGGCCCAGTGGCCGGAGTCCCTGACGAGTCCCCTCGGCTGGGGCAGTGTGGCCCAGTGGCCGGAGTCCCTGACGAGTCCCCTCGGCTGGGGCAGTGTGGCCCAGTGGCTGGAGTCCCTGACGAGTCCCCTCGGCTGGGGCAGTGTGGCCCAGTGGCCGGAGTCCCGGACGAGTCCCCTCGGCTGGGGCAGTGTGGCCCAATGGCCAGAGTCCCTGACGAGTCCCCTCGGCTGGGGCAGTGTGGCCCAATGGCCAGAGTCAATATCAACCCCCTCGGCTGGGGCAGTGTGGCCCAGTGGCCGGAGTCCCTGACGAGTCCCCTCGGCTGGGGCAGTGCGGCCCAGTGGCCGGAGTCCCTGACGAGTCCCCTCGGCTAGGGCAGTGCGGCCCAGTGGCCGGAGTCCCTGACGAGTCCCCTCGGCTGGGGCAGTGTGGCCCAGTGGCCGGAGTCCCTGACGAGTCCCCTCGGCTGGGGCAGTGTGGCCCAGTGGCCGGAGTCCCTGACGAGTCCCCTCGGCTGTGGCAGTGGGGCCCAGTGGCCGGAGTCCCGGACGAGTCCCCTCGGCTGGGGCAGTGTGGCCCAATGGCCAGAGTCCCTGACGAGTCCCCTCGGCTGGGGCAGTGTGGCCCAGTGGCCGGAGTCCCTGACGAGTCCCCTCGGCTGTGGCAGTGTGGCCCAGTGGCCGGAGTCCCTGACGAGTCCCCTCGGCTGGGGCAGTGCGGCCCAGTGGCCGGAGTCCCTGACGAGTCCCCTCGGCTAGGGCAGTGTGGCCCAGTGGCCGGAGTCCCTGACGAGTCCCCTCGGCTGGGGCAGTGTGGCCCAGTGGCCGGAGTCCCTGACGAGTCCCCTCGGCTGGGGCAGTGTGGCCCAGTGCCCGGAGTCCCTGACGAGTCCCCTCGGCTGGGGCAGTGTGGCCCAGTGGCCAGAGTCAATATCAGCCCCCTCGGCTAGGGCAGTGTGGCCCAGTGGCCCGAGTCCCTGACGAGTCCCCTCGGCTGGGGCAGTGTGGCCCAGTGGCCAGAGTCAATATCAGCCCCCTCGGCTGGGGCAGTGTGGCCCAGTGGCCCGTGTCAATATCAGCCCCCTCGGCTGGGGCAGTGTGGCCCAGTGGCCCGAGTCCCTGACGAGTCCCCTCGGCTGGGGCAGTGTGGCCCAGTGGCCAGAGTCAATATCAGCCCCCTCGGCTGGGGCAGTGTGGCCCAGTGGCCAGAGTCAATATCAGCCCCCTCGGCTGGGGCAGTGTGGCCCAGTGGCCGGAGTCCCTGACGAGTCCCCTCGGCTGGGGCAGTGTGGCCCAGTGGCCGGAGTCCCTGACGAGTCCCCTCGGCTGGGGCAGTGTGGCCCAGTGGCCGGAGTCCCTGACGAGTCCCCTCGGCTGGGGCAGTGTGGCCCAGTGGCCGGAGTCCCTGACGAGTCCCCTCGGCTGGGGCAGTGTGGCCCAGTGGCCGGAGTCCCTGACGAGTCCCCTCGGCTGGGGCAGTGTGGCCCAGTGGCCGGAGTCCCTGACGAGTCCCCTCGGCTGGGGCAGTGTGGCCCAGTGGCCGGAGTCCCTGACGAGTCCCCTCGGCTGGGGCAGTGTGGCCCAGTGGCCAGAGTCCCTGACGAATCCCCTCGGCTGGGGCAGTGTGGCCCAATGGCCAGAGTCAATATCAGCCCCCTCGGCTGGGGCAGTGTGGCCCAGTGGCCGGAGTCCCTGACGAGTCCCCTCGGCTGGGGCAGTGTGGCCCAGTGGCCGGAGTCCCTGACGAGTCCCCTCGGCTGGGGCAGTGTGGCCCAGTGTCCGGAGTCCCTGACGAGTCCCCTCGGCTGGGGCAGTGTGGCCCAGTGGCCGGAGTCCCTGACGAGTCCCCTCGGCTGGGGCAGTGTGGCCCAGTGGCCGGAGTCCCTGACGAGTCCCCTCGGCTGGGGCAGTGTGGCCCAGTGGCCAGAGTCAATATCAGCCCCCTCGGCTGGGGCAGTGTGGCCCAGTGGCCCGAATCCCTGACGAGTCCCCTCGGCTGGGGCAGTGTGGCCCAGTGGCCGGAGTCCCTGACGAGTCCCCTCGGCTGGGGCAGTGTGGCCCAGTGGCCGGAGTCCCTGACGAGTCCCCTCGGCTGGGGCAGTGTGGCCCAGTGGCCGGAGTCCCTGACGAGTCCCCTCGGCTGGGGCAGTGTGGCCCAGTGGCCAGAGTCAATATCAGCCCCCTCGGCTAGGGCAGTGTGGCCCAGTGGCCCGAGTCCCTGACGAGTCCCCTCGGCTGGGGCAGTGTGGTCCAGTGGCCAGAGTCAATATCAGCCCCCTCGGCTGGGGCAGTGTGCCCAGTGGCCAGAGTAAATATCAGCCCCCTCGGCTGGGGCAGTGTGGCCCAGTGGCCCGAGTCAATATCAGCCCCCTCGGCTGGGGCAGTGTGGCCCAGTGGCCGGAGTCCCTGACGAGTCCCCTCGGCTGGGGCAGTGTGGCCCAGTGGCCGGAGTCCCTGACGAGTCCCCTCGGCTGGGCCAGTGTGGCCCAGTGGCCAGAGTCCCTGACGAGTCCTCTCGGCTGGGGCAGTGTGGCCCAGTGGCCAGAGTCCCTGACGAGTCCCCTCGGCTGGGGCAGTGTGGCCCAGTGGCCAGAGTCAATATCAGCCCCCTCGGCTGGGGCAGTGTGGCCCAGTGGCCGGAGTCCCTGACGAGTCCCCTCGGCTGGGGCAGTGTGGCCCAGTGGCCGGAGTCCCTGACGAGTCCCCTCGGCTGGGGCAGTGTGGCCCAGTGGCCGGAGTCCCTGACGAGTCCCCTCGGCTGGGGCAGTGTGGCCCAGTGGCCGGAGTCCCTGACGAGTCCCCTCGGCTGGGGCAGTGTGGCCCAGTGGCCGGAGTCCCTGACGAGTCCCCTCGGCTGGGGCAGTGTGGCCCAGTGGCCAGAGTCAATATCAGCCCCCTCGGCTGGGGCAGTGTGGCCCAGTGGCCAGAGTCAATATCAGCCCCCTCGGCTGGGGCAGTGTGGCCCAGTGGCCAGAGTCAATATCAGCCCCCTCGGCTGGGGCAGTGTGGCCCAGTGGCCAGAGTCAATATCAGCCCCCTCGGCTGGGGCAGTGTGGCCCAGTGGCCAGAGTCCCTGACGAGTCCCCTCGGCTGGGGCAGTGTGGCCCAGTGGCCAGAGTCCCTGACGAGTCCCCTCGGCTGGGGCAGTGTGGCCCAGTGGCCAGAGTCCCTGACGAGTCCCCTCGGCTGGGGCAGTGTGGCCCAGTGGCCAGAGTCAATATCAGCCCCCTCGGCTGGCGCAGTGTGGCCCAGTGGCCAGAGTCAATATCAGCCCCCTCGGCTGGGGCAGTGTGGCCCAGTGGCCGGAGTCCCTGACGAGTCCCCTCGGCTGGGGCAGTGTGGCCCAGTGGCCGGAGTCCCTGACGAGTCCCCTCGGCTGGGGCAGTGTGGCCCAGTGGCCAGAGTCCCTGACGAATCCCCTCGGCTGGGGCAGTGTGGCCCAGTGGCCGGAGTCCCTGACGAGGCCCCTCGGCTGGGGCAGTGTGGCCCAATGGCCAGAGTCAATATCAGCCCCCTCGGCTGGGGCAGTGTGGCCCAGTGGCCGGAGTCCCTGACGAGTCCCCTCGGCTGGGGCAGTGTGGCCCAGTGGCCGGAGTCCCTGACGAGTCCCCTCGGCTGGGGCAGTGTGGCCCAGTGGCCGGAGTCCCTGACGAGTCCCCTCGGCTGGGGCAGTGTGGCCCAGTGGCCGGAGTCCCTGACGAGTCCCCTCGGCTGGGGCAGTGTGGCCCAGTGGCCGGAGTCCCTGACGAGTCCCCTCGGCTGGGGCAGTGTGGCCCAGTGGCCAGAGTCAATATCAGCCCCCTCGGCTGGGGCAGTGTGGCCCAATGGCCCGAGTCAATATCAGCCCCCTCGGCTGGGGCAGTGTGGCCCATTGGCCGGAGTCCCTGACGAGTCCCCTCAGCTGGGGCAGTGTGGCCCAGTGGCCAGAGTCAATATCAGCCCCCTCGGCTGGGGCAGTGTGGCCCACTGGCCGGAGTCAATATCAGCCCCCTCGGCTGCGGCAGTGTGGCCCAGTGGCCAGAGTCCCTGACGAGTCCCCTCGGCTGGGGCAGTGTGGTCCAGTGGCCGGAGTCCCTGACGAGTCCCCTCGGCTGGGCCAGTGTGGCCCAATGGCCAGAGTCCCTGACGAGTCCCCTCGGCTGGGCCAGTGTGGCCCAATGGCCAGAGTCCCTGACAAGTCCCCTCGGCTGGGGCAGTGTGGCCCAATGGCCAGAGTCAATATCAGCCCCCTCGGCTGGGGCAGTGTGGCCCAATGGCCAGAGTCAATATCAGCCCCCTCGGCTGGGGCAGTGTGGCCCAGTGGACAGAGTCCCTGACGAGTCCCCTCGGCTGGGGCAGTGTGGCCCAGTGGCCAGAGTCAATATCAGCCCCCTCGGCTGGGGCAGTGTGGCCCAGTGGCCGGAGTCCCTGACGAGTCCCCTCGGCTGGGGCAGTGTGGCCAAGTGGCCGGAGTCACTGACGAGTCCCCTCGGCTGGGGCAGTGTGGCCCAGTGGCCAGAGTCCCTGACGAGTCCCCTCGGCTGGGGCAGTGTGGCCCAGTGGCCAGAGTCAATATCTGCCCCCTCGGCTGGGGCAGTGTGGCCCAGTGGCCAGAGTCCCGGACGAGTCCCCTCGGCTGGGGCAGTGTGGCCCAATGGCCAGAGTCCCTGACGAGTCCCCTCGGCTGGGGCAGTGTGGCCCAATGGCCAGAGTCAATATCAGCCCCCTCGGCTGGGGCAGTGTGGCCCAGTGGCCGGAGTCCCTGACGAGTCCCCTCGGCTGGGGCAGTGCGGCCCAGTGGCCGGAGTCCCTGACGAGTCCCCTCGGCTAGGGCAGTGTGGCCCAGTGGCCGGAGTCACTGACGAGTCCCCTCGGCTGGGGCAGTGTGGCCCAGTGGCCGGAGTCCCTGACGAGTCCCCTCGGCTGGGGCAGTGTGGCCCAGTGGCCGGAGTCCCTGACGAGTCCCTTCGGCTGCGGCAGTGTGGCCCAGTGGCCAGAGTCAATATCAGCCCCCTCGGCTGGGGCAGTGTGGCCCAGTGGCCCGAGTCCCTGACGAGTCCCCTCGGCTGGGGCAGTGTGGCCCAGTGGCCAGAGTCAATATCAGCCCCCTCGGCTGGGGCAGTGTGGCCCAGTGGCCAGAGTCAATATCAGCCTCCTCGGCTGGGGCAGTGTGGCCCAGTGGCCCGAGTCAATATCAGCCCCCTCGGCTGGGGCAGTGTGGCCCAGTGGCCGGAGTCCCTGACGAGCCCCCTCGGCTGGGGCAGTGTGGCCCAGTGGCCGGAGTCCCTGACGAGCCCCCTCGGCTGGGGCAGTGTGGCCCAGTGGCCGGAGTCCCTGACGAGCCCCCTCGGCTGGGGCAGTGTGGCCCAGTGGCCGGAGTCCCTGACGAGCCCCCTCGGCTGGGGCAGTGTGGCCCAGTGGCCAGAGTCAATATCAGCCCCCTCGGCTGGGGCAGTGTGTCCCAGTGGCCAGAGTCAATATCAGCCCCCTGGGCTGGGGCAGTGTGGCCCAGTGGCCAGAGTCCCGGACGAGTCCCCTCGGCTGGGGCAGTGTGGCCCAATGGCCAGACTCCCTGACGAGTCCCCTCGGCTGGGGCAGTGTGGCCCAATGGCCAGAGTCAATATCAGCCCCCTCGGCTGGGGCAGTGTGGCCCAGTGGCCGGAGTCCCTGACGAGTCCCCTCGGCTGGGGCAGTGCGGCCCAGTGGCCGGAGTCCCTGACGAGTCCCCTCGGCTAGGGCAGTGCGGCCCAGTGGCCGGAGTCCCTGACGAGTCCCCTCGGCTGGGGCAGTGCGGCCCAGTGGCCGGAGTCCCTGACGAGTCCCCTCGGCTGGGGCAGTGCGGCCCAGTGGCCGGAGTCCCTGACGAGTCCCCTCGGCTGGGGCAGTGTGGCCCAGTGGCCGGAGTCCCTGACGAGTCCCCTCGGCTGGGGCAGTGTGGCCCAGTGGCCAGATTCAATATCAGCCCCCTCGGCTAGGGCAGTGTGGCCCAGTGGCCCGAGTCCCTGACGAGTCCCCTCGGCTGGGGCAGTGTGGCCCAGTGGCCAGAGTCAATATCAGCCCCCTCGGCTGGGGCAGTGTGCCCAGTGGCCAGAGTCAATATCAGCCCCCTCGGCTGGGGCAGTGTGGCCCAGTGGCCCGAGTCAATATCAGCCCCCTCGGCTGGGGCAGTGTGGCCCAGTGGCCGGAGTCCCTGACGAGTCCCCTCGGCTGGGGCAGTGTGGCCCAGTGGCCAGAGTCAATATCAGCCCCCTCGGCTGGGGCAGTGTGGCCCAGTGGCCAGAGTCAATATCAGCCCCCTCGGCTGGGGCAGTGTGGCCCAGTGGCCGGAGTCCCTGACGAGTCCCCTCGGCTGGGCCAGTGTGGCCCAGTGGCCAGAGTCCCTGACGAGTCCCCTCGGCTGGGGCAGTGTGGCCCAGTGGCCAGAGTCAATATCAGCCCCCTCGGCTGGGGCAGTGTGGCCCAGTGGCCAGAGTCAATATCAGCCCCCTCGGCTGGGGCAGTGTGGCCCAGTGGCCAGAGTCAATATCTGCCCCCTCGGCTGGGGCAGTGTGGCCCAGTGGCCGGAGTCCCTGACGAGTCCCCTCGGCTGGGGCAGTGTGGCCCAGTGGCCGGAGTCCCTGACGAGTCCCCTCGGCTGGGGCAGTGTGGCCCAGTGGCCAGAGTCAATATCAGCCCCCTCGGCTGGGGCAGTGTGGCCCAGTGGCCAGAGTCCCTGACGAGTCCCCTCGGCTGGGGCAGTGCGGCCCAGTGGCCGGAGTCCCTGACGAGTCCCCTCGGCTAGGGCAGTGTGGCCCAGTGGCCGGAGTCACTGACGAGTCCCCTCGGCTGGGGCAGTGTGGCCCAGTGGCCGGAGTCCCTGACGAGTCCCCTCGGCTGGGGCAGTGTGGCCCAGTGGCCGGAGTCCCTGACGAGTCCCTTCGGCTGCGGCAGTGTGGCCCAGTGGCAAGAGTCAATATCAGCCCCCTCGGCTGGGGCAGTGTGGCCCAGTGGCCCGAGTCCCTGACGAGTCCCCTCGGCTGGGGCAGTGTGGCCCAGTGGCCGGAGTCCCTGACGAGTCCCTTCGGCTGCGGCAGTGTGGCCCAGTGGCCAGAGTCAATATCAGCCTCCTCGGCTGGGGCAGTGTGGCCCAGTGGCCCGAGTCAATATCAGCCCCCTCGGCTGGGGCAGTGTGCCCAGTGGCCAGAGTCAATATCAGCCCCCTCGGCTGGGGCAGTGTGGCCCAGTGGCCCGAGTCAATATCAGCCCCCTCGGCTGGGGCAGTGTGGCCCAGTGGCCGGAGTCCCTGACGAGTCCCCTCGGCTGGGGCAGTGTGGCCCAGTGGCCAGAGTCAATATCAGCCCCCTCGGCTGGGGCAGTGTGGCCCAGTGGCCAGAGTCAATATCAGCCCCCTCGGCTGGGGCAGTGTGGCCCAGTGGCCGGAGTCCCTGACGAGTCCCCTCGGCTGGGCCAGTGTGGCCCAGTGGCCAGAGTCCCTGACGAGTCCCCTCGGCTGGGGCAGTGTGGCCCAGTGGCCAGAGTCAATATCAGCCCCCTCGGCTGGGGCAGTGTGGCCCAGTGGCCAGAGTCAATATCAGCCCCCTCGGCTGGGGCAGTGTGGCCCAGTGGCCAGAGTCAATATCTGCCCCCTCGGCTGGGGCAGTGTGGCCCAGTGGCCGGAGTCCCTGACGAGTCCCCTCGGCTGGGGCAGTGTGGCCCAGTGGCCGGAGTCCCTGACGAGTCCCCTCGGCTGGGGCAGTGTGGCCCAGTGGCCAGAGTCAATATCAGCCCCCTCGGCTGGGGCAGTGTGGCCCAGTGGCCAGAGTCCCTGACGAGTCCCCTCGGCTGGGGCAGTGCGGCCCAGTGGCCGGAGTCCCTGACGAGTCCCCTCGGCTAGGGCAGTGTGGCCCAGTGGCCGGAGTCACTGACGAGTCCCCTCGGCTGGGGCAGTGTGGCCCAGTGGCCGGAGTCCCTGACGAGTCCCCTCGGCTGGGGCAGTGTGGCCCAGTGGCCGGAGTCCCTGACGAGTCCCTTCGGCTGCGGCAGTGTGGCCCAGTGGCCAGAGTCAATATCAGCCCCCTCGGTTGGGGCAGTGTGGCCCAGTGGCCCGAGTCCCTGACGAGTCCCCTCGGCTGGGGCAGTGTGGCCCAGTGGCCGGAGTCCCTGACGAGTCCCTTCGGCTGCGGCAGTGTGGCCCAGTGGCCAGAGTCAATATCAGCCTCCTCGGCTGGGGCAGTGTGGCCCAGTGGCCCGAGTCAATATCAGCCCCCTCGGCTGGGGCAGTGTGGCCCAGTGGCCGGAGTCCCTGACGAGCCCCCTCGGCTGGGGCAGTGTGGCCCAGTGGCCGGAGTCCCTGACGAGCCCCCTCGGCTGGGGCAGTGTGGCCCAGTGGCCGGAGTCCCTGACGAGCCCCCTCGGCTGGGGCAGTGTGGCCCAGTGGCCGGAGTCCCTGACGAGCCCCCTCGGCTGGGGCAGTGTGGCCCAGTGGCCGGAGTCCCTGACGAGCCCCCTCGGCTGGGGCAGTGTGGCCCAGTGGCCAGAGTCAATATCAGCCCCCTCGGCTGGGGCAGTGTGTCCCAGTGGCCAGAGTCCCGGACGAGTCCCCTCGGCTGGGGCAGTGTGGCCCAATGGCCAGAGTCCCTGACGAGTCCCCTCGGCTGGGGCAGTGTGGCCCAATGGCCAGAGTCAATATCAGCCCCCTCGGCTGGGGCAGTGTGGCCCAGTGGCCGGAGTCCCTGACGAGTCCCCTCGGCTGGGGCAGTGCGGCCCAGTGGCCGGAGTCCCTGACGAGTCCCCTCGGCTAGGGCAGTGCGGCCCAGTGGCCGGAGTCCCTGACGAGTCCCCTCGGCTGGGGCAGTGCGGCCCAGTGGCCGGAGTCCCTGACGAGTCCCCTCGGCTGGGGCAGTGCGGCCCAGTGGCCGGAGTCCCTGACGAGTCCCCTCGGATGGGGCAGTGCGGCCCAGTGGCCGGAGTCCCTGACGAGTCCCCTCGGCTGGGGCAGTGTGGCCCAGTGGCCAGATTCAATATCAGCCCCCTCGGCTAGGGCAGTGTGGCCCAGTGGCCCGAGTCCCTGACGAGTCCCCTCGGCTGGGGCAGTGTGGCGCAGTGGCCAGAGTCAATATCAGCCCCCTCGGCTGGGGCAGTGTGCCCAGTGGCCAGAGTCAATATCAGCCCCCTCGGCTGGGGCAGTGTGGCCCAGTGGCCCGAGTCAATATCAGCCCCCTCGGCTGGGGCAGTGTGGCCCAGTGGCCGGAGTCCCTGACGAGTCCCCTCGGCTGGGGCAGTGTGGCCCAGTGGCCAGAGTCAATATCAGCCCCCTCGGCTGGGGCAGTGTGGCCCAGTGGCCAGAGTCAATATCAGCCCCCTCGGCTGGGGCAGTGTGGCCCAGTGGCCGGAGTCCCTGACGAGTCCCCTCGGCTGGGCCAGTGTGGCCCAGTGGCCGGAGTCCCTGACGAGTCCCCTCGGCTGGGCCAGTGTGGCCCAGTGGCCAGAGTCAATATCAGCCCCCTCGGCTGGGGCAGTGTGGCCCAGTGGCCAGAGTCAATATCAGCCCCCTCGGCTGGGGCAGTGTGGCCCAGTGGCCGGAGTCCCTGACGAGTCCCCTCGGCTGGGGCAGTGTGGCCCAGTGGCCGGAGTCCCTGACGAGTCCCCTCGGCTGGGGCAGTGTGGCCCAGTGGCCGGAGTCCCTGACGAGTCCCCTCGGCTGGGGCAGTGTGGCCCAATGGCCAGAGTCCCTGACGAGTCCCCTCGGCTGGGGCAGTGTGGCCCAGTGGCCAGAGTCAATATCAGCCCCCTCGGCTGGGGCAGTGTGGCCCAGTGGCCAGAGTCAATATCAGCCCCCTCGGCTGGGGCAGTGTGGCCCAGTGGCCAGAGTCAATATCAGCCCCCTGGGCTGGGGCAGTGTGGCCCAGTGGCCGGAGTCCCTGACGAGTCCCCTCGGCTGGGGCAGTGTGGCCCAGTGGCCGGAGTCCCTGACGAGTCCCCTCGGCTGGGCCAGTGTGGCCCAGTGGCCAGAGTCCCTGACGAGTCCCCTCGGCTGGGGCAGTGTGGCCCAGTGGCCAGAGTCAATATCAGCCCCCTCGGCTGGGGCAGTGTGGCCCAGTGGCCGGAGTCCCTGACGAGTCCCCTCAGCTGGGGCAGTGTGGCCCAGTGGCCGGAGTCCCTGACGAGTCCCCTCGGCTGGGGCAGTGTGGCCCAGTGGCCGGAGTCTCTGACGAGTCCCCTCGGCTGGGGCAGTGTGGCCCAGTGGCCGGAGTCCCTGACGAGTCCCCTCGGCTGGGGCAGTGTGGCCCAATGGCCGGAGTCCCTGACGAGTCCCCTCGGCTGGGGCAGTGTGGCCCAGTGGCCAGAGTCCCTGACGAATCCCCTCGGCTGGGGCAGTGTGGCCCAGTGGCCGGAGTCCCTGACGAGGCCCCTCGGCTGGGGCAGTGTGGCCCAATGGCCAGAGTCAATATCAGCCCCCTCGGCTGGGGCAGTGTGGCCCAGTGGCCGGAGTCCCTGACGAGTCCCCTCGGCTGGGGCAGTGTGGCCCAGTGGCCGGAGTCCCTGACGAGTCCCCTCGGCTGGGGCAGTGTGGCCCAGTGTCCGGAGTCCCTGACGAGTCCCCTCGGCTGGGGCAGTGTGGCCCAGTGGCCGGAGTCCCTGACGAGTCCCCTCGGCTGGGGCAGTGTGGCCCAGTGGCCGGAGTCCCTGACGAGTCCCCTCGGCTGGGGCAGTGTGGCCCAGTGGCCAGAGTCAATATCAGCCCCCTCGGCTGGGGCAGTGTGGCCCAATGGCCCGAGTCAATATCAGCCCCCTCGGCTGGGGCAGTGTGGCCCAATGGCCCGAGTCCCTGACGAGTCCCCTCGGCTGGGGCAGTGTGGCCCAGTGGCCGGAGTCCCTGACGAGTCCCCTCGGCTGGGGCAGTGTGGCCCAGTGGCCAGAGTCAATATCAGCCCCCTCGGCTAGGGCAGTGTGGCCCAGTGGCCCGAGTCCCTGACGAGTCCCCTCGGCTGGGGCAGTGTGGTCCAGTGGCCAGAGTCAATATCAGCCCCCTCGGCTGGGGCAGTGTGCCCAGTGGCCAGAGTCAATATCAGCCCCCTCGGCTGGGGCAGTGTGGCCCAGTGGCCCGAGTCAATATCAGCCCCCTCGGCTGGGGCAGTGTGGCCCAGTGGCCGGAGTCCCTGACGAGTCCCCTCGGCTGGGGCAGTGTGGCCCAGTGGCCGGAGTCCCTGACGAGTCCCCTCGGCTGGGCCAGTGTGGCCCAGTGGCCAGAGTCCCTGACGAGTCCCCTCGGCTGGGGCAGTGTGGCCCAGTGGCCAGAGTCCCTGACGAGTCCCCTCGGCTGGGGCAGTGTGGCCCAGTGGCCAGAGTCAATATCAGCCCCCTCGGCTGGGGCAGTGTGGCCCAGTGGCCGGAGTCCCTGACGAGTCCCCTCGGCTGGGGCAGTGTGGCCCAGTGGCCGGAGTCCCTGACGAGTCCCCTCGGCTGGGGCAGTGTGGCCCAGTGGCCGGAGTCCCTGACGAGTCCCCTCGGCTGGGGCAGTGTGGCCCAGTGGCCGGAGTCCCTGACGAGCCCCCTCGGCTGGGGCAGTGTGGCCCAGTGGCCAGAGTCAATATCAGCCCCCTCGGCTGGGGCAGTGTGGCCCAGTGGCCAGAGTCAATATCAGCCCCCTCGGCTGGGGCAGTGTGGCCCAGTGGCCAGAGTCAATATCAGCCCCCTCGGCTGGGGCAGTGTGGCCCAGTGGCCGGAGTCCCTGACGAGTCCCCTCGGCTGGGGCAGTGTGGCCCAGTGGCCGGAGTCCCTGACGAGTCCCCTCGGCTGGGCCAGTGTGGCCCAGTGGCCAGAGTCCCTGACGAGTCCCCTCGGCTGGGGCAGTGTGGCCCAGTGGCCAGAGTCAATATCAGCCCCCTCGGCTGGCGCAGTGTGGCCCAGTGGCCAGAGTCAATATCAGCCCCATCGGCTGGGGCAGTGTGGCCCAGTGGCCGGAGTCCCTGACGAGTCCCCTCGGCTGGGGCAGTGTGGCCCAGTGTCCGGAGTCCCTGACGAGTCCCCTCGGCTGGGGCAGTGTGGCCCAGTGGCCGGAGTCCCTGACGAGTCCCCTCGGCTGGGGCAGTGTGGCCCAGTGGCCGGAGTCCCTGACGAGTCCCCTCGGCTGGGGCAGTGTGGCCCAATGGCCGGAGTCCCTGACGAGTCCCCTCGGATGGGGCAGTGTGGCCCAGTGGCCAGAGTCCCTGACGAATCCCCTCGGCTGGGGCAGTGTGGCCCAGTGGCCGGAGTCCCTGACGAGGCCCCTCGGCTGGGGCAGTGTGGCCCAATGGCCAGAGTCAATATCAGCCCCCTCGGCTGGGGCAGTGTGGCCCAGTGGCCGGAGTCCCTGACGAGTCCCCTCGGCTGGGGCAGTGTGGCCCAGTGGCCGGAGTCCCTGACGAGTCCCCTCGGCTGGGGCAGTGTGGCCCAGTGGCCGGAGTCCCTGACGAGTCCCCTCGGCTGGGGCAGTGTGGCCCAGTGGCCGGAGTCCCTGACGAGTCCCCTCGGCTGGGGCAGTGTGGCCCAGTGGCCGGAGTCCCTGACGAGTCCCCTGGGCTGGGGCAGTGTGGCCCAGTGGCCAGAGTCAATATCAGCCCCCTCGGCTGGGGCAGTGTGGCCCAATGGCCAGAGTCAATATCAGCCCCCTCGGCTGGGGCAGTGTGGCCCAGTGGCCGGAGTCCCTGACGAGTCCCCTCAGCTGGGGCAGTGTGGCCCAGTGGCCAGAGTCAATATCAACCCCCTCGGCTGGGGCAGTGTGGCCCACTGGCCGGAGTCAATATCAGCCCCGTCGGCTGCGGCAGTGTGGCCCAGTGGCCAGAGTCCCTGACGAGTCCCCTCGGCTGGGGCAGTGTGGTCCAATGGCCGGAGTCCCTGACGAGTCCCCTCGGCTGGGCCAGTGTGGCCTAATGGCCAGAGTCCCTGACGAGTCCCCTCGGCTGGGCCAGTGTGGCCCAATGGCCAGAGTCCCTGACAAGTCCCCTCGGCTGGGGCAGTGTGGCCCAATGGCCAGAGTCAATATCAGCCCCCTCGGCTGGGGCAGTGTGGCCCAATGGCCAGAGTCAATATCAGCCCCCTCGGCTGGGGCAGTGTGGCCCAGTGGCCAGAGTCTCTGACGAGTCCCCTCGGCTGGGGCAGTGTGGCCCAGTGGCCAGAGTCAATATCAGCCCCCTCGGCTGGGGCAGTGTGGCCCAGTGGCCGGAGTCCCTGACGAGTCCCCTCGGCTGGGGCAGTGCGGCCCAGTGGCCGGAGTCCCTGACGAGTCCCCTCGGCTGGGGCAGTGCGGCCCAGTGGCCGGAGTCCCTGACGAGTCCCCTCGGCTAGGGCAGTGCGGCCCAGTGGCCGGAGTCCCTGACGAGTCCCCTCGGCTGGGGCAGTGCGGCCCAGTGGCCGGAGTCCCTGACGAGTCCCCTCGGCTGGGGCAGTGCGGCCCAGTGGCCGGAGTCCCTGACGAGTCCCCTCGGCTGGGGCAGTGCGGCCCAGTGGCCGGAGTCCCTGACGAGTCCCCTCGGCTGGGGCAGTGCGACCCAGTGGCCGGAGTCCCTGACGAGTCCCCTCGGCTGGGGCAGTGTGGCCCAGTGGCCAGATTCAATATCAGCCCCCTCGGCTAGGGCAGTGTGGCCCAGTGGCCCGAGTCCCTGACGAGTCCCCTCGGCTGGGGCAGTGTGGCCCAGTGGCCAGAGTCAATATCAGCCCCCTCGGCTGGGGCAGTGTGCCCAGTGGCCAGAGTCAATATCAGCCCCCTCGGCTGGGGCAGTGTGGCCCAGTGGCCCGAGTCAATATCAGCCCCCTCGGCTGGGGCAGTGTGGCCCAGTGGCCGGAGTCCCTGACGAGTCCCCTCGGCTGGGGCAGTGTGGCCCAGTGGCCAGAGTCAATATCAGCCCCCTCGGCTGGGGCAGTGTGGCCCAGTGGCCAGAGTCAATATCAGCCCCCTCGGCTGGGGCAGTGTGGCCCAGTGGCCGGAGTCCCTGACGAGTCCCCTCGGCTGGGCCAGTGTGGCCCAGTGGCCGGAGTCCCTGACGAGTCCCCTCGGCTGGGCCAGTGTGGCCCAGTGGCCAGAGTCAATATCAGCCCCCTCGGCTGGGGCAGTGTGGCCCAGTGGCCAGAGTCAATATCAGCCCCCTCGGCTGGGGCAGTGTGGCCCAGTGGCCGGAGTCCCTGACGAGTCCCCTCGGCTGGGGCAGTGTGGCCCAGTGGCCGGAGTCCCTGACGAGTCCCCTCGGCTGGGGCAGTGTGGCCCAGTGGCCGGAGTCCCTGACGAGTCCCCTCGGCTGGGGCAGTGTGGCCCAATGGCCAGAGTCCCTGACGAGTCCCCTCGGCTGGGGCAGTGTGGCCCAGTGGCCAGAGTCAATATCAGCCCCCTCGGCTGGGGCAGTGTGGCCCAGTGGCCAGAGTCAATATCAGCCCCCTCGGCTGGGGCAGTGTGGCCCAGTGGCCAGAGTCAATATCAGCCCCCTCGGCTGGGGCAGTGTGGCCCAGTGGCCGGAGTCCCTGACGAGTCCCCTCGGCTGGGGCAGTGTGGCCCAGTGGCCGGAGTCCCTGACGAGTCCCCTCGGCTGGGCCAGTGTGGCCCAGTGGCCAGAGTCCCTGACGAGTCCCCTCGGCTGGGGCAGTGTGGCCCAGTGGCCAGAGTCAATATCAGCCCCCTCGGCTGGGGCAGTGTGGCCCAGTGGCCGGAGTCCCTGACGAGTCCCCTCAGCTGGGGCAGTGTGGCCCAGTGGCCGGAGTCCCTGACGAGTCCCCTCGGCTGGGGCAGTGTGGCCCAGTGGCCGGAGTCTCTGACGAGTCCCCTCGGCTGGGGCAGTGTGGCCCAGTGGCCGGAGTCCCTGACGAGTCCCCTCGGCTGGGGCAGTGTGGCCCAATGGCCGGAGTCCCTGACGAGTCCCCTCGGCTGGGGCAGTGTGGCCCAGTGGCCAGAGTCCCTGACGAATCCCCTCGGCTGGGGCAGTGTGGCCCAGTGGCCGGAGTCCCTGACGAGGCCCCTCGGCTGGGGCAGTGTGGCCCAATGGCCAGAGTCAATATCAGCCCCCTCGGCTGGGGCAGTGTGGCCCAGTGGCCGGAGTCCCTGACGAGTCCCCTCGGCTGGGGCAGTGTGGCCCAGTGGCCGGAGTCCCTGACGAGTCCCCTCGGCTGGGGCAGTGTGGCCCAGTGTCCGGAGTCCCTGACGAGTCCCCTCGGCTGGGGCAGTGTGGCCCAGTGGCCGGAGTCCCTGACGAGTCCCCTCGGCTGGGGCAGTGTGGCCCAGTGGCCGGAGTCCCTGACGAGTCCCCTCGGCTGGGGCAGTGTGGCCCAGTGGCCAGAGTCAATATCAGCCCCCTCGGCTGGGGCAGTGTGGCCCAATGGCCCGAGTCAATATCAGCCCCCTCGGCTGGGGCAGTGTGGCCCAATGGCCCGAGTCCCTGACGAGTCCCCTCGGCTGGGGCAGTGTGGCCCAGTGGCCGGAGTCCCTGACGAGTCCCCTCGGCTGGGGCAGTGTGGCCCAGTGGCCAGAGTCAATATCAGCCCCCTCGGCTAGGGCAGTGTGGCCCAGTGGCCCGAGTCCCTGACGAGTCCCCTCGGCTGGGGCAGTGTGGTCCAGTGGCCAGAGTCAATATCAGCCCCCTCGGCTGGGGCAGTGTGCCCAGTGGCCAGAGTCAATATCAGCCCCCTCGGCTGGGGCAGTGTGGCCCAGTGGCCCGAGTCAATATCAGCCCCCTCGGCTGGGGCAGTGTGGCCCAGTGGCCGGAGTCCCTGACGAGTCCCCTCGGCTGGGGCAGTGTGGCCCAGTGGCCGGAGTCCCTGACGAGTCCCCTCGGCTGGGCCAGTGTGGCCCAGTGGCCAGAGTCCCTGACGAGTCCCCTCGGCTGGGGCAGTGTGGCCCAGTGGCCAGAGTCCCTGACGAGTCCCCTCGGCTGGGGCAGTGTGGCCCAGTGGCCAGAGTCAATATCAGCCCCCTCGGCTGGGGCAGTATGGCCCAGTGGCCGGAGTCCCTGACGAGTCCCCTCGGCTGGGGCAGTGTGGCCCAGTGGCCGGAGTCCCTGACGAGTCCCCTCGGCTGGGGCAGTGTGGCCCAGTGGCCGGAGTCCCTGACGAGTCCCCTCGGCTGGGGCAGTGTGGCCCAGTGGCCGGAGTCCCTGACGAGCCCCCTCGGCTGGGGCAGTGTGGCCCAGTGGCCAGAGTCAATATCAGCCCCCTCGGCTGGGGCAGTGTGGCCCAGTGGCCAGAGTCAATATCAGCCCCCTCGGCTGGGGCAGTGTGGCCCAGTGGCCAGAGTCAATATCAGCCCCCTCGGCTGGGGCAGTGTGGCCCAGTGGCCGGAGTCCCTGACGAGTCCCCTCGGCTGGGGCAGTGTGGCCCAGTGGCCGGAGTCCCTGACGAGTCCCCTCGGCTGGGCCAGTGTGGCCCAGTGGCCAGAGTCCCTGACGAGTCTCCTCGGCTGGGGCAGTGTGGCCCAGTGGCCAGAGTCAATATCAGCCCCCTCGGCTGGCGCAGTGTGGCCCAGTGGCCAGAGTCAATATCAGCCCCATCGGCTGGGGCAGTGTGGCCCAGTGGCCGGAGTCCCTGACGAGTCCCCTCGGCTGGGGCAGTGTGGCCCAGTGTCCGGAGTCCCTGACGAGTCCCCTCGGCTGGGGCAGTGTGGCCCAGTGTCCGGAGTCCCTGACGAGTCCCCTCGGCTGGGGCAGTGTGGCCCAGTGGCCGGAGTCCCTGACGAGTCCCCTCGGCTGGGGCAGTGTGGCCCAGTGGCCGGAGTCCCTGACGAGTCCCCTCGGCTGGGGCAGTGTGGCCCAATGGCCGGAGTCCCTGACGAGTCCCCTCGGATGGGGCAGTGTGGCCCAGTGGCCAGAGTCCCTGACGAATCCCCTCGGCTGGGGCAGTGTGGCCCAGTGGCCGGAGTCCCTGACGAGGCCCCTCGGCTGGGGCAGTGTGGCCCAATGGCCAGAGTCAATATCAGCCCCCTCGGCTGGGGCAGTGTGGCCCAGTGGCCGGAGTCCCTGACGAGTCCCCTCGGCTGGGGCAGTGTGGCCCAGTGGCCGGAGTCCCTGACGAGTCCCCTCGGCTGGGGCAGTGTGGCCCAGTGGCCGGAGTCCCTGACGAGTCCCCTCGGCTGGGGCAGTGTGGCCCAGTGGCCGGAGTCCCTGACGAGTCCCCTCGGCTGGGGCAGTGTGGCCCAGTGGCCGGAGTCCCTGACGAGTCCCCTGGGCTGGGGCAGTGTGGCCCAGTGGCCAGAGTCAATATCAGCCCCCTCGGCTGGGGCAGTGTGGCCCAATGGCCAGAGTCAATATTAGCCCCCTCGGCTGGGGCAGTGTGGCCCAGTGGCCGGAGTCCCTGACGAGTCCCCTCAGCTGGGGCAGTGTGGCCCAGTGGCCAGAGTCAATATCAACCCCCTCGGCTGGGGCAGTGTGGCCCACTGGCCGGAGTCAATATCAGCCCCGTCGGCTGCGGCAGTGTGGCCCAGTGGCCAGAGTCCCTGACGAGTCCCCTCGGCTGGGGCAGTGTGGTCCAATGGCCGGAGTCCCTGACGAGTCCCCTCGGCTGGGCCAGTGTGGCCTAATGGCCAGAGTCCCTGACGAGTCCCCTCGGCTGGGCCAGTGTGGCCCAATGGCCAGAGTCCCTGACAAGTCCCCTCGGCTGGGGCAGTGTGGCCCAATGGCCAGAGTCAATATCAGCCCCCTCGGCTGGGGCAGTGTGGCCCAATGGCCAGAGTCAATATCAGCCCCCTCGGCTGGGGCAGTGTGGCCCAGTGGCCAGAGTCTCTGACGAGTCCCCTCGGCTGGGGCAGTGTGGCCCAGTGGCCAGAGTCAATATCAGCCCCCTCGGCTGGGGCAGTGTGGCCCAGTGGCCGGAGTCCCTGACGAGTCCCCTCGGCTGGGGCAGTGTGGCCAAGTGGCCGGAGTCACTGACGAGTCCCCTCGCCTGGGGCAGTGTGGCCCAGTGGCCAGAGTCCCTGACGAGTCCCCTCGGCTAGGGCAGTGTGGCCCAGTGGCCAGAGTCAATATCTGACCCCTCGGCTGGGGCAGTGTGGCCCAGTGGCCAGAGTCCCGGACGAGTCCCCTCGGCTGGGGCAGTGTGGCCCAATGGCCAGAGTCCCTGACGAGTCCCCTCGGCTGGGGCAGTGTGGCCCAATGGCCAGAGTCAATATCAGCCCCCTCGGCTGGGGCAGTGTGGCCCAGTGGCCGGAGTCCCTGACGAGTCCCCTCGGCTGGGGCAGTGCGGCCCAGTGGCCGGAGTCCCTGACGAGTCCCCTCGGCTAGGGCAGTGTGGCCCAGTGGCCGGAGTCACTGACGAGTCCCCTCGGCTGGGGCAGTGTGGCCCAGTGGCCGGAGTCCCTGACGAGTCCCCTCGGCTGGGGCAGTGTGGCCCAGTGGCCGGAGTCCCTGACGAGTCCCTTCGGCTGCGGCAGTGTGGCCCAGTGGCCAGAGTCAATATCAGCCCCCTCGGCTGGGGCAGTGTGGCCCAGTGGCCCGAGTCCCTGACGAGTCCCCTCGGCTGGGGCAGTGTGGCCCAGTGGCCAGAGTCAATATCAGCCCCCTCGGCTGGGGCAGTGTGGCCCAGTGGCCAGAGTCAATATCAGCCCCCTCGGCTGGGGCAGTGTGGCCCAGTGGCCCGAGTCAATATCAGCCCCCTCGGCTGGGGCAGTGTGGCCCAGTGGCCGGAGTCCCTGACGAGCCCCCTCGGCTGGGGCAGTGTGGCCCAGTGGTCGGAGTCCCTGACGAGCCCCCTCGGGTGGGGCAGTGTGGCCCAGTGGCCGGAGTCCCTGACGAGCCCCCTCGGCTGGGGCAGTGTGGCCCAGTGGCCGGAGTCCCTGACGAGCCCCCTCGGCTGGGGCAGTGTGGCCCAGTGGCCAGAGTCAATATCAGCCCCCTCGGCTGGGGCAGTGTGTCCCAGTGGCCAGAGTCAATATCAGCCCCCTGGGCTGGGGCAGTGTGGCCCAGTGGCCAGAGTCCCGGACGAGTCCCCTCGGCTGGGGCAGTGTGGCCCAATGGCCAGAGTCCCTGACGAGTCCCCTCGGCTGGGGCAGTGTGGCCCAATGGCCAGAGTCAATATCAGCCCCCTCGGCTGGGGCAGTGTGGCCCAGTGGCCGGAGTCCCTGACGAGTCCCCTCGGCTGGGGCAGTGCGGCCCAGTGGCCGGAGTCCCTGACGAGTCCCCTCGGCTAGGGCAGTGCGGCCCAGTGGCCGGAGTCCCTGACGAGTCCCCTCGGCTAGAGCAGTGCGGCCCAGTGGCCGGAGTCCCTGACGAGTCCCCTCGGCTGGGGCAGTGCGGCCCAGTGGCCGGAGTCCCTGACGAGTCCCCTCGGCTGGGGCAGTGTGGCCCAGTGGCCGGAGTCCCTGACGAGTCCCCTCGGCTGGGGCAGTGTGGCCCAGTGGCCAGAGTCAATATCAGCCCCCTCGGCTAGGGCAGTGTGGCCCAGTGGCCCGAGTCCCTGACGAGTCCCCTCGGCTGGGGCAGTGTGGGCCAGTGGCCAGAGTCAATATCAGCCCCCTCGGCTGGGGCAGTGTGCCCAGTGGCCAGAGTCAATATCAGCCCCCTCGGCTGGGGCAGTGTGGCCCAGCGGCCCGAGTCAATATCAGCCCCCTCGGCTGGGGCAGTGTGGCCCAGTGGCCGGAGTCCCTGACGAGTCCCCTCGGCTGGGGCAGTGTGGCCCAGTGGCCAGAGTCAATATCAGCCCCCTCGGCTGGGGCAGTGTGGCCCAGTGGCCAGAGTCAATATCAGCCCCCTCGGCTGGGGCAGTGTGGCCCAGTGGCCGGAGTCCCTGACGAGTCCCCTCGGCTGGGGCAGTGTGGCCCAGTGGCCGGAGTCCCTGACGAGTCCCCTCGGCTGGGGCAGTGTGGCCCAGTGGCCGGAGTCCCTGACGAGTCCCCTCGGCTGGGGCAGTGTGGCCCAGTGGCCAGAATCAATATCAGCCCCCTCGGCTGGGGCAGTGTGGCCCAGTGGCCGGAGTCCCTGACGAGTCCCCTCGGCTGGGGCAGTGTGGCCCAGTGGCCGGAGTCCCTGACGAGTCCCCTCGGCTGGGGCAGTGTGGCCCAGTGGCCGGAGTCCCTGACGAGTCCCCTCGGCTGGGGCAGTGTGGCCCAGTGGCCGGAGTCCCTGACGAGTCCCCTCGGCTGGGGCAGTGTGGCCCAGTGGCCAGAGTCCCTGACGAATCCTCACGGCTGGGGCAGTGTGGCCCAGTGGCCGGAGTCCCTGACGAGGCCCCTCGGCTGGGGCAGTGTGGCCCAATGGCCAGAGTCAATATCAGCCCCCTCGGCTGGGGCAGTGTGGCCCAGTGGCCGGAGTCCCTGACGAGTCCCCTCGGCTGGGGCAGTGTGGCCCAGTGGCCGGAGTCCCTGACGAGTCCCCTCGGCTGGGGCAGTGTGGCCCAGTGGCCGGAGTCCCTGACGAGTCCCCTCGGCTGGGGCAGTGTGGCCCAGTGGCCAGAGTCAATATCAGCCCCCTCGGCTGGGGCAGTGTGGCCCAATGGCCCGAGTCAATATCAGCCCCCTCGGCTGGGGCAGTGTGGCCCAGTGGCCGGAGTCCCTGACGAGTCCCCTCAGCTGGGGCAGTGTGGCCCAGTGGCCAGAGTCAATATCAGCCCCCTCGGCTGGGGCAGTGTGGCCCACTGGCCGGAGTCCCTGACGAGTCCCCTCGGCTGCGGCAGTGTGGCCCAGTGGCCAGAGTCCCTGACGAGTCCCCTCGGCTGGGGCAGTGTGGTCCAGTGGCCGGAGTCCCTGACGAGTCCCCTCGGCTGGGCCAGTGTGGCCCAATGGCCAGAGTCCCTGACGAGTCCCCTCGGCTGGGCCAGTGTGGCCCAATGGCCAGAGTCCCTGACAAGTCCCCTCGGCTGGGGCAGTGTGGCCCAATGGCCAGAGTCAATATCAGCCCCCTCGGCTGGGGCAGTGTGGCCCAATGGCCAGAGTCAATATCAGCCCCCTTGGCTGGGGCAGTGTGGCCCAGTGGCCAGAGTCCCTGACGAGTCCCCTCGGCTGGGGCAGTGTGGCCCAGTGGCCGGAGTCACTGACGAGTCCCCTCGGCTGGGGCAGTGTGGCCCAGTGGCCAGAGTCCCTGACGAGTCCCCTCGGCTGGGGCAGTGTGGCCCAGTGGCCAGAGTCAATATCAGCCCCCTCGGCTGGGGCAGTGTGGCCCAATTGCCAGAGTCCCTGACGAGTCCCCTCGGCTGGGGCAGTGTGGCCCAATGGCCAGAGTCAATATCAGCCCCCTCGGCTGGGGCAGTGTGGCCCAGTGGCCGGAGTCCCTGACGAGTCCCCTCGGCTGGGGCAGTGTGGCCCAGTGGCCGGAGTCCCTGACGAGTCCCCTCGGCTGGGGCAGTGCGGCCCAGTGGCCGGAGTCCCTGACGAGTCCCCTCGGCTAGGGCAGTGCGGCCCAGTGGCCGGAGTCCCTGACGAGTCCCCTCGGCTGGGGCAGTGTGGCCCAGTGGCGGAGTCCCTGACGAGTCCCCTCGGCTGGGGCAGTGTGGCCCAGTGGCCGGAGTCCCTGACGAGTCCCTTCGGCTGCGGCCGTGTGGCCCAGTGGCCAGAGTCAATATCAGCCCCCTCGGCTGGGGCAGTGTGGCCCAGTGGCCCGAGTCCCTGACGAGTCCCCTCGGCTGGGGCAGTGTGGCCCAGTGGCCAGAGTCAATATCAGCCCCCTCGGCTGGGGCAGTGTGGCCCAGTGGCCCGAGTCAATATCAGCCCCCTCGGCTGGGGCAGTGTGGCCCAGTGGCCGGAGTCCCTGACGAGCCCCCTCGGCTGGGGCAGTG
Organism: Sternotherus odoratus; assembly: GCA_032164245.1. Taxonomy (NCBI): domain Eukaryota; kingdom Metazoa; phylum Chordata; order Testudines; family Kinosternidae; genus Sternotherus; species Sternotherus odoratus. The sequence goes on from JAVMKO010000007.1 coordinate 105,975,115, forward strand.
TGGCCCAGTGGCCGGAGTCCCTGACGAGCCCCCTCGGCTGGGGCAGTGTGGCCCAGTGGCCGGAGTCCCTGACGAGCCCCCTCGGCTGGGGCAGTGTGGCCCAGTGGCCAGAGTCAATATCAGCCCCCTCGGCTGGTGCAGTGTGTCCCAGTGGCCAGAGTCAATATCAGCCCCCTGGGCTGGGGCAGTGTGGCCCAGTGGCCAGAGTCCCGGACGAGTCCCCTCGGCTGGGGCAGTGCGGCCCAATGGCCAGAGTCCCTGACGAGTCCCCTCGGCTGGGGCAGTGTGGCCCAATGGCCAGAGTCAATATCAGCCCCCTCGGCTGGGGCAGTGTGGCCCAGTGGCCGGAGTCCCTGACGAGTCCCCTCGGCTGGGGCAGTGCGGCCCAGTGGCCGGAGTCCCTGACGAGTCCCCTCGGCTAGGGCAGTGCGGCCCAGTGGCCGGAGTCCCTGACGAGTCCCCTCGGCTGGGGCAGTGCGGCCCAGTGGCCGGAGTCCCTGACGAGTCCCCTCGGCTGGGGCAGTGTGGCCCAGTGGCCGGAGTCCCTGACGAGTCCCCTCGGCTGGGGCAGTGTGGCCCAGTGGCCAGAGTCAATATCAGCCCCCTCGGCTAGGGCAGTGTGGCCCAGTGGCCCGAGTCCCTGACGAGTCCCCTCGGCTGGGGCAGTGTGGCCCAGTGGCCAGAGTCAATATCAGCCCCCTCGGCTGGGGCAGTGTGCCCAGTGGCCAGAGTCAATATCAGCCCCCTCGGCTGGGGCAGTGTGGCCCAGTGGCCCGAGTCAATATCAGCCCCCTCGGCTGGGGCAGTGTGGCCCAGTGGCCGGAGTCCCTGACGAGTCCCCTCGGCTGGGGCAGTGTGGCCCAGTGGCCGGAGTCCCTGACGAGTCCCCTCGGCTGGGGCAGTGTGGCCCAGTGGCCGGAGTCCCTGACGAGTCCCTTCGGCTGCGGCCGTGTGGCCCAGTGGCCAGAGTCAATATCAGCCCCCTCGGCTGGGGCAGTGTGGCCCAGTGGCCCGAGTCCCTGACGAGTCCCCTCGGCTGGGGCAGTGTGGCCCAGTGGCCAGAGTCAATATCAGCCCCCTCGGCTGGGGCAGTGTGGCCCAGTGGCCCGAGTCAATATCAGTCCCCTCGGCTGGGGCAGTGTGGCCCAGTGGCCGGAGTCCTTGACGAGTCCCCTCGGCTGGGGCAGTGTGGCTCAGTGGCCAGAGTCAATATCAGCCCCTTCGGCTGGGGCAGTGTGGCTCAATGGCCAGAGTCAATATCAGCCGCCTCGGCTGGGGCAGTGTGGCTCAATGGCCAGAGTCAACCCCCCTTCACTGGGGCAGTGTGGCCTAGCGGTCAGAGTCAATATCAATCTCCTTGCACTAGGGCAGTGTGGCCTAGCGGCCAGAGTCCATAGCAGTCCCCCTTCCCTGGGGCAGTGTGGCCCAATGGCCAACGCCAATACCAGCCCCCTTCCCTGGGGCGGTGTGGCCAAGCGGTCAGAGTCTGTAACAATCCCCCTTCCCTGGGGCAGTGTGGCCTAGCAGCCAGAGTCTGTAACAATCCCCCTTCCCTGGGGCAGTGTGGCCTAGCGGCCAGAGTATGTAACAATCCCCCTTCACTGGGGCAGTGTGGCCTAGCGGGACTTGGAGCACTTGGCGGCACTTGGAGCATGCCCAGTACGGCGGGGGTGGGACTGCAATCTTTTCCCATTCGAGAGTGGACAAGTCTGGCTTCAGGATGGCAAAGTTGGTACAAAGTTGGTATAAGACTTGAGGATGGCAAAGTTGGTATAAGGCTGGTATAAGGCTTGAGGATGGTAAAGTTGGTATAAGGCTTGAGGATGGTAAAGTTGGTATTAAGATGGTTTACATCTGGTATGAAGCTTGAGGACGGCAATGCTGGTATTAAGTTGGTATAAAGTTTGAGGACGGCAAAGTTGGTCTAAGGCTGGTGTAAGGCTGGGATAAAGCTTGAGAAGGGCAATGTTACTGTAAAGCTGGTATGAATCTTGAGGACAGCAAAGTTGGTATAAAGCTGTAGCGCCAAGGGTCATGAATAGTATAAGGGCTCTCCCATCAATCAAATGTTAACCCCCCTGTTGGCCCCATAAACCCTGCGCACCAGTCACCGGTAATCCCATCCCATGGGGTGTCACAGGAACAGCACCGTCACATGGCAATATTACTTCTGGGGTCAAGGTGGACCAGGGCCGGCGACAGGGGGGTACAATGGGTAGAGCTGTCCTGAAGTCCGGGGACCCGTACACAGCTCTACTCGTAGTCGTCTCCAGGAGGTGAGGACCACCCTGTCTCCCGTCTCTCTCGGTTTCCTGCAGCGGGCCTTGAGAGAGGGTTCTCCCCGCCCACCCCTCACCCCGAGCCCTCCGGAAATGGTACTCGGGCCTCGGCTTCGTGAGCCCCCCCGGCCTCTCCACTCCCACACCCCGAGCCGGCTGCACACCTTGCAGCCGGTCTCGTTTCGAACCGCGTCGAGGAAACAGCTTTACACGCTCGTGCTTCACACGGTACATCTCCTCACCCTCGCGTCCCGCCCCGATACCAAGTGGCGGGACTACCTACCACCGAACGAGGGTGAGCGGCCCCGGTGGGACACCTTCTACTCCACACTGATTCCACGGCCCGCCGGGGATATTAGCTGGCGGCTCCTTCACGGAGCCGTGAGCACGGGCGTGTACTTGGCGCGGTTCCTCCCCATGCCCGACACCTGCCCCTTTTGCGGAGTGAGGGAGGACCTGGCGCACGCCTACCTCGAGTGCGCCAGGCTGCAGCCCCTATTCCAGCTCCTCCAGAACCTCCTATTGAGGTTCTGGCTGCACTTTTCCCCACACCTTTTTCTTTTTGGACACCAAATCCGTGGCCCCACAAAGTCGCGAGACCTCCTCGTCAACCTCCTCCTGGCGCTTGCCAAAACCACCATCTATAACACCAGGAGGAGGATGCTAGACGAGGGGGTACAGTGCGACTGTGGGGCCTATTTCCGGTCACTCATTCAGTCACGTATCCGGGCAGAGTTCCACTGGGCAGCGTCCACTGGCTCCCTCGACAGCTTCGCGGAGCAGTGGGCGCTGTGTGGGGTTCTCTGCTCGGTGTCCCCATCCTGTACCCTTGTTTTAAACCTGTAACCCTCACGCACTCCCTTGTCCTTTTTTCATTAGTTGTCCCCCGTAATTAATTGGCCCCGGGTCCAGTGTCCCTCCCGCCAGGCTGGAGGAGGGACTTCAGTAATGGACGGGCTTAGGCCCGCCCACCTCCTGGGTAAACCAAAAGGTACTCGTAGTCGTCCCCTCTGGGCACCGCACCGCATTTCCCCGGCTGTGTCCGGTGCCGCGGCCGGCTGCCTCCCGAGCCCTTCAGCCGCTGCTCGTCCCGTGCCCCCCCCCAGGAGCCGCCCTGAGGCACCCCCGGCCCCATCGCCTCCCCCGCCCCGGCGGCTGCAGAGGACGGCGGGGCGCACCGCTCCCGCGGCACCCCCGGCTGCAGCACTTCCCCTGCCCACCTGCAAGAGCCGGGCCAGCCCTTGGTGTGGGGGGGGGGGGCACAAATGCTCAGAGTAGGGGGGCCCAAAATTTCTGTCACCGGCCCTGAGGTGGACACATGACCAGAAGCAGCATGGGGCATGGGGCACTGTCTGGAGGATCCTCTGGCCCATTTTCTCCTCTGGCCACGCCACGGGGCACTCATCCCTTTGCTCCTCCAGCCATGCTGCTGCTGCGATCCCCCCTTTGCGCCTCCAGCCCTACTACGGGGGCAGTCACCCCTGTGCACATGGGGCCTGTGACGGGGTCGGTCACTCACCCTGCGGCGCCCCCGTCTGGTCATCACAGGAATATGCTCTTTGACCCCGGAGCGCCCTCTGCCGGCCGACGTCCGCCTCTCCACTCTGGCCCCGTGCCCCTCCTGGACCCCGGAGCCCCTTGCTGAGGGGGCTGCACCCCTGCAGTACCCCCCTGGTCTTAGAGTCTCCCCTCCCTGGGGGAACCAACACCCACTGTCCCCAACTTGCCTCAGATATCGCCACTGCCAGTCATCACTGGCCTCAGTTCCCTGAGGCCGACTGCAGTCTCATGGCTACTCATCACCGGCAAGAAGGGGTTGGCCTGCTGCTTCTATTACTAGCCCTGGGACGCCCCCTTGCAACCCCCAGTACCCCGTGGGTCGGGCCTTCTCTAGGTTCAGCAAGCTGGGGCCCTCTCCCTAGAGCTTAGGCTCCCAGCTGCCTCGCCCACGCCCTGTCCCAGTCTGGATACTCTGATCAAGGCTCCCTGCAGCCAGGCCCTGTCCCCCTCTGACTACAGAGGAGACTCCCTGCTTCTCTGTCTCCCAGCCCTTATATCCTGGCTGGGCAGTGTTTGGGGCGTGGCCACATAGCTGAGCCAAACTCCCAATCAGCCTGGGAGTTTGCAGGCTCCCAGCCACAGTCCCTTCCCTGGCTGTTTCAAGCCCCTTCCGGTAGGGGGCGGGTGGTCACCCCACCACACATCCCCCCCCTTAAGATACCACCGATGGGGGGGGGAAGAGAATCCCTAACGCCCTTGGGCCCCTCGCAACTGGGCCCGTAGAGCATCCCTCTCTTCCCGCAGGCCCCGCATCACTTGGAGCCATCTGTCTCCCCCTACCACCGTCTGGGTCCCCTCCGTGGCCCTCTTGGCTCCCTCAGGGGGTCCTTCCCCCTTTTGGGTTCCCTGGTGGACGGTGTCTACAGCGACCGTCTGGGTCCCAACCACCCTCAGGGCCCCGGTCGCTGCCCCCCACATCCCCCTTCAATTTTGGCCCTTCTGGGCCTCTAGGCACCTCTGCAAGCCCCTTCTTCGTTTCCCTACGGGGGCAGTGCCTCCGGATATGGCCTGGCTCTTGGCAGCCCCAACAGGCTCTCTGCCGCTTGGCCGCCCTCGGCCTAGGCTTTGCTGGCCCCTTCTTCTAGGGGTGAGCCCTTCTTATATGGCCCAAGTCCTGGTTTAGCCTCCTGCGGGTGGGGCAGTCTTCCTTCAGATGCCCCCCCTGACCGCAGGCCCAACATAGTCCCCCCCACCTGGGTTTCCTCACCCAGCGGGGTAGGCGAGGGCTGCACCCTTGCCCGGGGTACACCCTCCTGCCCCCAGTCCAATAGGGACAGTCCTTTCTTAAATGTCCTGGCCTTCCGCAGGCATAACAAGTCTTCTGCTCTGCGCCTAGCCTCCTGGTCCTGGCGCCAAAGTCCTCCTCTCTCCCCAGGAACCCCTTCCTGAGGAGCTTGACTAGGGCTCGCTGCTCCTTCACGAGCTGCCCTATCTGTCCCTGGAGGGCTTTTATTTCCTTCAGGCTCCCCTGGCCTTCCCGGGCCCCCCTCAGGTCTTCTGCACCCTTCTTCGGGCCACTTGACCCTTGGGCCCAGCCGGGGATGACCTCTGGGGTCTCAAATATACGCCCCAGCATATACCGGTTCCATAGTCCCCAAAAAAGTCTCTCAGGCAATTCCAGTCCTTGCCTCAGTTTCCCGGCACTCTCCGTGCCCTGCCCCTTGTATCAGGGGCGGACCGCTAGTGCCTGCATTCTCCACCATGTGTAACAGGGTCGGTCACTCACCCTGCGGCGCCCCCGTCTGGTCATCACAGGAATTAGCTCTTTGACCCCGGAGCGCCCTCTGCCGGGCCGACATCCACTTCTCCACGCTGGCCCCGTGCCCCTCCCGGACCCCGGAGCCCCTTGCTGAGGGGGCTGCACCCCTGCAGTACCCCCCTGGTCTTAGAGTCTCCCCTCCCTGGGGGAACCCACCACCCACTGTCCCCAACTTGCCTCAGATACCGCCACTGCCAGTCATCACTGGCCTCAGTTCCCTGAGGCCGACTGCAGTCTCATGGCTACTCATCACCGGCAAGAAGGGGTTGGCCTGCTGCTCTTAACAGCCCAGGGGCCGCCCCCTTGCAATCCCCAGTACCCCGTGGGTCGGGCCTTCTCTAGGTTCAGCAAGCTGGGGCCCTCTCCCTAGAGCTTAGGCTCCCAGCTGCCTCGCCCACGCCCTGTCCCAGTCTGGATACTCTGATTAAGGCTCCCTGCAGCCAGGCCCTGTCCCCCTCTGACTACAGAGGAGACTGACTGCTTCTCTGTCTCCCAGCCCTTATATCCTGGCTGGGCAGTGTTTGGGACGTGTCCGCCTTGGCCCCAGAAGTAATACCCTCATGAGGTGGGAGTTCTGGTGACCAGTGGGCAGGGCCCTTATACTATGGTAGGGCCCTTATACTATTTTAATGGTGTCCCATGGGGCATTGGCCCAAGTACCTGATTGAGTAGACTTGGGCCATAATCTTCTCAGTAACATTCTCCTGCTGAAAAGGAAAAGGGACAAGTCAGAGACTCGGACACCCCTTCGCAACGAGAGTTATTAATAGTACCTGGAGCCAATAGAAGTTCCACCCAGTCTCTCCCCACGTCTGAGGGATGGATTCCCCCTCCCAATCCCTAGATGGATTCCAGCCTCCTCTCCATTGAACTCCAACCCCACTCTCACCATTGTAGAATGAAGATCCTGTCCCCATTTCTCTCAGTCCCCCCCATGAGAGCTCTTCTACCTCCAAACCCAGCGTGGGAAGCAGCCCAGATCCCCATAATCCTCTCAGCCACTCCCTGCTTCTCCAGCTGAGGTGTTGGGAGGCTTTTGGCAGCAGGGAAATGGGGTGGGAGGAAATTGAGACCTTTCCCTAAGTGATCCCCAGCCCGGCCAGCAGCAAGGGATCCCCAGCCCACGTGCCTTGGCCCAGCCTGGTTAGTCTTCAATCCTGGGCCTGCAAGGCTGTCAATGACGGGGCAACTCTGGTTGGTGGCTCAGATGACATGGACACTAGGAACTGGTCTAATGCCCTGCGGGTATGAAGGGCTGGCAGAGATCACTAGGAGAGTTTCCCGCCCCTCACATGAGCAATGGCAGCTTGCCCTGTTGATGTGATGCTGGTAATTAACTAGCCTGGCTCAAAAGCTGGGTGTGAACTGCTTTGAGCTCCACAGGGGACAAACTGGCTCTACCCTATGCATGGAGCTGAATCCATCTCTAACAATGTCACCTGCAACAACGCATTCACCTCCTTGAGCCCCGGCCAGTGAATGGGGATGGGAGGAGAGTGACTTTTCCTGGCATAGAGGTGAAAGGCCCTAGATCCCTCCCCAAAACTAGATTAATTCTCCTCTGGTTACCTCGTCTCCTAGCAGCTGGTTGGCTTATCCCTCGATGGACAAATTTAATGCCTGCCCTGCATCTCTGACCCATACCCGGGGGTCGTAAACGGTCAGCCGCACAACATCCAGGAATGATCTCCGCTGGCGTTTTGAGAAAATCCATCTGAAGACCTAAAACCAACAGCACATGAGCCTGTCACGTTACTGAAATAATTTGGGATCCTATAGATCACGAGTGCAGCCAGAGTCCTATAGTGGCACCAAATCCTATGTACAGGGGGTCATAATGGGTGTCTATGACCAGGTTATGGATTGCTGATTATGAATATCCCATTGATAGGTGTGTATCTTTTTTGTAGTTAAAATTGTGGCTATTGGCTACATGGTGACTGTATTTCAAACTTATGTTTGGCTTCTGGGTGAAATCTCAGACTAGTTGTTGTGAACCTGACTGGCCTGGCTGATGGGCAGTTACGGTCACAATGAACTTTGCAGATGCCTGTCCACACCCCAGCTTCTCCAGGAATGTAGCCTGGCTGGTCAGGAACTGAATCTTGAACTATGAACCTGGATTTTGCAAGGGGACTCTGCCTAATGTGGCAGGGTGCTGGCCAGGAGTGCCTGAGCCAGCCCTGCCGGCCCTTTAAGAGGGAGAAAAGCCCTCTGCAAACCTCCCTGCAGAGAAGCCTAATTAGCCACCTGGGCTGCAGGGCAATCAGCCTTGATGAGTGGCACCTGGCAGCCTTCTCAGGGGGATAAAAGGCCTGCCAGGAAGCAAGCCCAGTGTGGTGGGGATGGTATAGAGTGAGGTGGTGTGAAGAGCTAGTCAGAGCTGAGTGTTTGGAGTTGTAAGCTGGACTATATAGAGTCTGTAGAGCTGGGAACTGTACAAAGCTGTATATATTGGTGGTGGGGTCCTGCACTGTTCATTAAAGAGCACTGTTTGATGCAAAGAAGGGTTTCCTGCCTGTGTTCCTGCGAGGGGTGAGAAGGCGGTCTGTCACACTAAGAAGAGAAAGTCTATAAAACCTGGGAGAAACTCCCTCCAGTTTTGTCTTCAATCTGCAACCTTGGGCTAGCAACTACCTCTGGATGGGATTTTGCTACACATGGAAGCTCTGACCATTGGATTGATAATGCATCCCCTGCAAGGATGGGTCTTCAGAGACTTTTATCTGAACCTGCAGTTTGTTTTACAGCTGCAAGCCTGAACCAAGAGATGTGCCATTACTGCATGTAACTGATTTCTTTTAACCATTCTTAACCCTCACCTAGACCTTTTTCCTTGTATAATAAACCTTTAGATTTTAGATTCTAAAGGGTTGGCAACAGCGTGATTTGTGGGAAGATCTGATTTGTATATTGACCTGGGTCTGGGGCCTGGTTCTTTGGAATTGGGGAGAACCGTTTTCTTTATTTGGGGGATTGGTTTTCATAACCATTGGTCCCCAGGACAGGTGGCTACTGGTGGTGATACTGGGAAGCTGGAGTCTAAGGGAATTGCTTGTGTGACTTGTGGTTAGCCAGTGGGGCGAAACCAAAGTCTTTTCTGGTTGGCTGGTTTGGTTTGCCTTTGTGTGGAAAAACCCCAGCTGTGGGCTGTAGTTGCCCCTTTGGAAGCAATCTGTCCCGATCTGACACTCCCAGTTGGATCCCACCAGGAACAGCACCGTCACAGAGCCCTTGGCAGATTGCCCAGAACTAGGCTCCAAATCCCGCTAGTGGCTCACATACGGGGTAAGAGTCATGCTGCAGCCAAGGCGGCTAATTCCCCTTGAGGAACTTTGGGGGTCCATGACTCAGGGTACCCTCTTCAATAAGAGGTCACAGGCACTGAGGCCTCTAACAATAGCTCATTCTGGAGCAGGATTCACCTCGGGAGATTTAAAGGGCCCGGGGCTCCACTACGGTAGCTCTGGCAGTGATTTAAAGGGCCTGGGGCTTCCAGCCACCACTACCACAGCCAGAACCAGGGGCCCTTTACATCTTGATTCAAAGGACTCAGGGCTCTAAAGGCCCTGTCCATTCTGGTTGAGGCCCAGCTCCCTGCTCAGGACTCCGGAGCACCGGTAAGTCCTTGCTCGGGTGTCCTCCAGGGAGACAGTGAGTGGAGCCAGATCCCTCGAGATACAATCCTGCATTAACTCAACGCCCCACAGGTTTCCTTTTATGCCATGGAGAAATGGATCCATGTATCGCCCCAAACTAGGACCGTTAGGAAGGCTCTGAACCAGGATCCTCAGCCTCTCCCAGCTGAACTCTGTCAGCTGGAAACACACAGCAGGCTTTTGGCCTGTATCTAGGCACAGCCACTGCAGGGGGAGACAGCTCCACACCTGAGCTGCTGCAGTGCACCAGCTGAGACCTTACCTCCCCGACTCTGGCCATATCTTGATATTCTGGGCCCTCGATGTCCTCGAGCCCGTCCATACACCACAGATCTTCTTCCTCCTCATTCCGTCCTGGGAGAGAAAGACACATTTGTGAGGTTGACAGGTTTCAGAGTGGTAGCCATGTTAGTCCGTATCCGCAAAAAGAACGAGCAGTATGTGTGACACCTTAGAGCCTAAATACATTTGCTATGCCCAAATAAATTGTTAGTCCCTAAGGTGCCACAAGTACTCCTCATTCTATTGGCGAGGTTGGCATTCTGGTTTCAGTGCCTGTGTCCTTCTGTTCCTATTGCTGGGTGCCCACTGACTGGGGCCTTCACGGTATCCATATCCTAGTGGAACAGCAGGGTCCTCACCAGGCAGTTTAGTATCTGGAGGGGGATTGTTCCATTTATCACAGAAATCATCTGACCATTACAGTCTCTGGGCTCTGGGAGTCGGTCCCTGCTAATGGTGGCGTGTAATGCTGAGAAACTACATCCCCACCCACCCACCCACCCACTGAAATCAGGATCGGACGGTAGGTACCCAGCTGGTGACATCCTGCAAAGCTTTGTGTCCTTCCCCTGTGGTCCCTGATTCTGTCCCTACCCTCACTGTGGGCTCATTCCCTCCATCTGTCTCAAAGCTCCATTCCTGCCCCCTCACCAGCTGGCAGCCCCATGGCAGCTCAGCTGTGTCCCATGAGAGAAGAGAGCCGATTTCCTTGGCACTTTCACACTCATCACTTCCTAATTCAGGGAGTGGGGAAGAGAAAGAATCATCATCTAAGCTGGGGTCGGTCTCCGAGGAGGAGGCTCCGTTCTATAGAGTCCCATTGCCGCGCCGAGGGAGTCGCAAAGGGCACCGCTTCTCCATAGAGGTCCGTTGCCCAGCTGGGGTCAGTCTCAAAGGAGGAACCTTGTTTCTATTGGTGTCACTTCTGCCCAGCTAGGGTTGGTCTAAAAGGAGAGCCCTTAGTTCTACGGGGGTCCCATTGCCCTGCTGCAGTTACTCTCCCAGGGGCTTGTTTCGACAGCGTTCCATTTCCTAGCCGGGTTTCTTACCCCTCTGCCGCAGCAGAAGCTGGTACAGGCTGAATATGCCCTCCTTGGCTTCACAGCGGATGTCGGATACTGGGTCATTGAGGTGCAGACTCAGCTTAGCCACAAAATACCCCGCCTTGGGGAAGTTAGATGAGCTCTGATGGGAGAAGGAGGAGGAGGAGAGGGGAATCCATCAGTATTCTACCTGCGGCTCTTCATCTCCCGTGGACCAGGAGTCTCTCTCCTCTGTAGCAGGTGCTGGGGGAGGGGAACTAGAGCTACAACCCTCATGCTCTCTGCCCCCAAGGGAGCTTGGAGCAAAGGGACCAGGGCAAGGGCTCTCCCGGAGGACTCCAGCGGTTCCAGAAGAACACGAGCCCAATGGGCTCTGGAGCACAGCCCCTCACAGATCCAGGGGACCCACTTAGCCAGGCGAAGAGGAACTTGACTCAAGCCAAGCGGATTCTCAGTTTGGACTCTGCCTCCCCACAGGAGCCCTCTCCATCGAGAATCCCTGTAATTCCAAATCTCCCAGCCTGTCAGATCCAGCCCTGCCCATTCAGGAAGCTGGAAGGGTCAAAGGTCACTTACATCAAATCCCGGGAGGCAGGTGGCATGATGGAGGAGGGAAGCGCTGTTTCTTATGGCGCTCTCTCTCTCCAGGTGCACTCTGGAGCACACCCAGAAATCGATGTACTGTGGGAGAAGGAGACAGGTGAGGATCAGGGGACAGGCGCATGCTCTACAAATGAGTCTCTTCCCCCGCCCCATGGGGCTGAGACATTGTGCTCAGGGTGGAACACCCACCAATCGCAGAGTTTGAAAAGGGGGTTCTTACACCCAGGATGCTGCCCACGTCCTGCTGGTTACGAGCTGTCGTTGTCTCTCCCGACTGGGACAACGTTCGGTCATGGGATTGGTCCTATCATCTCTAAATCCAGGATCCATCAGGATCCTTCCCTCTGGGCCAGCAAAGGCGAAAGGGCCCCAGCATTGCACTGCACTGATAGCTCTGGCCCGCTGGGTCCCAGCTGAGAGGACACAATGTAGACATGGTGTGACGCTCTGTACCTCAAAATAGCACCCTGGAACCCCCATATTCACCACTGTGATGTGATGATGATACGGTCGGTACAAAGTATGCCTTGTGAGGTACCATTTGAGAAGTCATGATCTGTTGGACGTTACTCTCCGGTTGAACTGGGTGTACTAGTCCTGTGTGTGAAGGGATGAAGTGCTGCTGTGTGTGTGTTACTGAAGTACACGGTGAGGTTGGGAGATGCTCACAGCCAGCCTTTCAATGGCAACAAAGGAGCAACTGACAAGACACATTTACATCAGGACCAGCCAGACATGTGTGGATGGCCCATCAAGAAGACTCCTCAGAGAGGGCACGTTCAAAATAGGGGCTGCCTACGCCCCATGTCAGGGCAAGGATCTTTCAAGCACCTGGACAGAAAGGTAAGCAAGGGTCGATGACATCACCATTTGGCCTCTCTCCTCCCCATCTTAATAGCTGGCAGATTGTTGGGAAGACAAAGCCTTTGAATCGGGGAGATTGCTCCCAGGCTAAGAGGGAGCTCAGCCCATGTGATAAGAACTGTAAATTGCCTGAAACATCCAGTGGGGTGAACAACTGCTTTAGTCAAATCTTCCTTAGTAAAATTTAGACTGTGAGTTCATTTGTATTTCTTACTTTGATCTCTGCCTACTACTTATAATCCCTTCAGATCCCTATTGTCTGCAGGGAATCAGTCTGTGTTCCAGTGTATCGAAAACAGGGTGATTCTGGATGAAGTGTGTGGAGAATCTCAGCTCAGGATACCAAGGGCTGTTGCATGTCTACCACCCTTTGTTGGAGTGGCAAACTAATGAATGAGCTTGCGCTGTCCCAGGAAGTCTTGAGCAGTGTATGCTGGGATACTTCTGAGGTGTCAGGCGGGGGTTGGGGTGATTTGCTGGGGCTCCTCCCTGTATAATTCATGAGGGGCTTGGAGAGCCTTCATGCAATTTAGCTGGGTGTGGGCCTCCACAAGCTGAGGGCTGCGTGATCACAGCGGCTGGAGGGGTTTGCAGTTGGTCACTGGCCCGGCACTGGTCAGAGACAGCTAAGGCTGCAGAGGTAAAGGGGCACAGTGGTCCCACAGTTTCAGGTTGTTGTGACAAAGTAGGAATACTGTGTGTGCGTGCCTCAGTTTCCCCTATGCAGTTCTTAAGGAATAGGGGCTGACACTGGAAGTAAGGAGGCAACGCCCTCCCCTCTCAAGGAGGCATCCCAGATGCTGTAATCTGACCCCAGGTGTTGGAGAGAGGTCAGGTGATACCTCGAGCCCGGGAAAGGGACAAAGGAAGGCAGGGAGGGGCTGGAGGTGGAGTAGTCAGTCTGGGTCTGGCTGGAAAGGGGAGAGGAGCCATCTCACTCTCTGGCCCCAAGATGGATCCAGCTGAGGGCTCACGCTCGCTGTATGGTCTGTGATTAGAAGTTATCGAATAAGCCTGTTTTACTGGCTGGCTGAAAGTCACGTTTAAGTGTGGATTTGGGGTGCAGAATCCATGGGCTCCCCCAGGACCCCGCCCAGGCGGGCTTGCTGGGGGAAGCACATGGAGGGGCAGAAGATGCTGAATGCTCTGAGGTCAGACGCAGGAAGGTGGAAGTGGGGACCCATGAAGCTCCTAGCCTTGGAAACAGGCTGTATACAGAGAAGGGGCCCTTCACCCGGAGTCCAGTCTGGCTCGCTAGGGAGCGGTTCCAGTCCATCGCCCTGGCACTCTGTGACAGCTGTACCCTACGATCCCATCACACAGGGCTCTTCTACTCTCTCCTTTGCAGCCCGCCGACAGAGTTAAGGTGAAATTCCCCCCAGACCCTCTCCTTGTGCTCACCTCCAGGAGGATTTGCAGCTTCTGGCAGGTGGGGTTTTCAGATAGCAGGCCACTCAGCAGGATATCCAGGCAGCCTGTGTAGTTCTTTTGCAGATCCTGCAAGAGGAGGGAGTGCCCGACAGTCATGGGATCTGAGCCTACAATGATCAGGGGATGATTTGGAGGAGGGGGCCCTGGGGATCCCTGGCCCCCGACAAGACCCCAAAGATACATCCTGGCCCCTTCCAATCCTATCACTCCAGAGACTCTTAGCAAGAGTTCATGGCAGAATGACACCTGGCTCTTCAGTCCTGGCCCTTAGCAGTTCTCTGCAGAGGGCCTGGTATGCGGCTGTGTATGGAACAGCCAAAGTGCTCTGGATGGGAGCTGGGTGCCTGAGCAGAGTCCAAGCAGCAGAGCCGAGAAGGAGGAGGGAAGGCCAGGATCAGCCCCAGAGGGTAATGGGATCCCCTCCGTGCCATTTTGTTAACCCTAGACATGTTCCCAGCTCTGCTCACCCCTCCCCTATTCTCAGCAGCTCCACCAAACCAAGGGAGCAGGGACCACAGGCCACTCCTGCTCCTGGGATAGAGAAGTAGGAGGAGAACCTACCTGGAAATAAGCTGTGTCCTGCTCTGTCCCCAGTGTATAGACCATATACAGGACCTCCCGCAGGAGGGGACCTTCTACCTCCAGCTCCAGTGGCGGCTTCAGTTGGCTGGCAGGAGAGAGGAGCCTGTCTTAGACTTTGCGGCACGACCATGGGACAGGAAGAGGCCCAGACCAGCAAAAACAGAAAGAGGGGCGCTAAGAAGTGCAGTGACCTGGCCGAAGTCACAGAGCCAGTCAGTGGGAGGCTAGAACAGGGCCCGTTCCCCTGATCTCACCCCTGGACCTTCCCCTCTTCTATAACCCTTTACGCCGGCGATCCTCCTCCTAAGGCCAGTAAAGTTCTTGGTGTGAAATCACCCACCAGCCAGGAAAGAGCGAACATTCCCACTGCCTCACACGCTGGATGCGAACAGCCACAATTGGGGGGGACCTAGGAGTGGGAGGATCTGTGACCCCCGGCTCTGGGACTGAACAGCACCAGGGTTAGGGCAGCTGGGCAGGCGGGTTCTGGTACCTGAGCTTCCAAACTGCAGCCATGGCGCTGGAGAGGATGGACATTAGCTTGGACTTCTGCGGGAGGCTTGCAATCAGCTCCTGGGAGACCCAAAGGGGACAGAGCAGCAGGTGAGATTCAGGCCCCACAGGCACTTCCCACTGAGGGGGCCAAACTGCACTGGAGACGCAGCAGCATAACTCCTCCTCCACCCACCTTGGCCCCCCTTTCCTCCCTCCCATCAAACTAACCCCCTCTCCAGCTCAACCCCCACATTCCTCCCTCCCCTCTGCTGCCCCCTCCAGCCCCACCATCTCCCCCCACTGGCCCATGTCTGGCTCCCACCCCACAAGGCCCCGGGTCTCACTCACCGTAATGCTCTCCACAAGGGCCGCTTTGGAGCAATATGGCTCCAGGCTGTCCTGGCCCAGCTGTTGCACGCGGAAGCAGAGGGTGGGGATGGCCTCCAGGAAGGTGAGCTGCTGGGCCCTGTCCTGCACCCACTGGGAGTGGGTTGGGGGAGAGAGAGAGACGGTTAGTTAGGGGCCTCCCCGCCCCACCCAAACCAGCTCCAGGGCTCAAGTCCTCCATGGGGGAGAGCAGGCAAAGCCCCCCCTTCCCAAAATCACTGTGTCTGTGGGGGGAGGAGACCCTAACCCTAACCCTCCGGGGTCCCAGATAACATGGGGGAAGTGCCCCCATTCGGAGGTGATGGGTTCTCGGGGTGGGGATGGCACAAGGGGCAAGACAGACTCGACGCCGGCTCAGCCAGGGGAGGTTTGTACCTCGTCTCTGCACAGCAGATATTCTTGGATGACGCTAACGGCTGTTTCTAGTGCAGGCCCGTTCTCCTCCTCCTCCTCCTCCTCCTCCTGGTCCTGGTCCGGGTCCTGGTCCTGGTCCTGGTCCTCCAGCTGGTCCCTGGGGCTCCCTGGGGGTGGTGCTGAGGAGCTGGGCTCTCCACAGGCCAGGGAAGGGGATGTTCCTGCCTCGGCACTGGAGTTGGGCTCCTGGCTCCTCCGCTTCCTAGACAGGAAGCCCCAGAGCCTCTTTCCCTGGCTCCCGCCCTGTACGGGGTCCAACCTCCGTGTTGGCCCACAAGGTGCCTCAGGGCCTGAGGTTCTATCCGGAGCCGTTCTCCTGAGCCATTTGGGGCACTTCCACCCCCTGGAGAGCCCAGAACCTGCTTCCCCACCAGCCAGGACACCGGGGCCGCTCCCTTCCTCTGCCAGCTGACAGCCGCTTTCCAATGGAGCCACTTTTGCTGACCTTTTGCGGAGCATCTGCCTGAACCTCTTCATCCTGGAAGTGAGAGGGGAGCAGCCATGAGTCTGGATTCAAGGCAGCCTTTCACTAACAGGCCTTCCTGTCCCCCCCACCTCCCCTCTGCCGGGGCAACCCCCCTCCCCCCGGCCCCGGGACTGCAATCTACACACACGGACAGGAGCTCACAGGACAGGCTGCTCCCAAAGTCCCCCCCCCCCCACTGAGGCACCAGGGGAGTCTCATCCGAGCAGTGGGGTTTTCAGTTACGTTGGACAAGCAACTCTGCCCCCCCAGCCCCCGCCCCAGGCCACACTCCCTGCCAAGCTAGAGAAAGAACAGAACCCGGGAAGGAGTCTGAGTCTGCCCTGGAAACCCCCAGCTAATGTTCACAAGGTCCCAAGCATATGAGGCACCCCCCCCCCCCCCAGTTCCCAGTGATTTCATTGATTGGGGTTGGGGAGGTTCAGCAGCTGGCAGGGTCTACCTCCCCCGGAGGCTCTCGGCCTGGGAACAGTCTCAGACGAGGGAAGGGCTGCCCAGGCCCAGAGCGAAGGGCTGCAGGGGGCTGTGTTAGCAAATCCAGACTCATTGGGTGGAGATTTCCCCCCATTTCTACCCCTCCCCAAGCAGAAAAGGGAAGTATCGGAGGACAAGCTAAGTGCAACTCACTTGCTCTAGATGGTCTTGAGCCGGCAGGCAGATGCTCGGCGTTGGTCTCTCCCTTTCCCTTGAGCTGGGCAGCACAATGCCCCGCCAGGAGGGCGGGGTGTAGATACTGAGAGACTGACAGTCAGTGGCTGTGAAAACAAGAGGATGTTTTATTGCCAAGGGATGGATAAACTCAGGCCTACAGCCGGGGGTCCAGAACACAGACCTACTGCAGGCAGGATGCCTCCCATCTCAAGGTCCCCTAGTAATTTACACACATTTCTGAAGCCTGAGAAGCCCTGGGCCCCGGGGAAGGGACCCCAATCCCACTGACCGAAAACCATGGCCTGGGCAGGGGAAGCCACTGGGAGTCAGTGACAGAGCCAGGGATGGAGCCCAGGAGTCTTGTGTCCAGGCTCCTGCACTAACCACTAGAAGAACGCTCCCTTCCAGAGCTGGCAATTGCAGGCAGCACCTATTCCCAGTCTCCCTGGCTTGGAGAGAGAATGTGGCCTGCTGCAGTGAGTGAGACGGGGGATTGGGAGTCAGGACTCCTGGCTTCCAGTGGTGGTTTTTCTATTGACCTTGGACAAGCCATTCCCCCACTCAAGGTGTCAGTCCCCATCGGTAAAAAGGGTATTTAATACTTAGCCACTATTGCAAAGCGCTGTGAGATTTACCCAGAAAAAGTTGCTTTGCAAGTGCAAGGCAGCATTGGACCATCAAAGGTCAGATCCAAATTCCTAGCGTGAGTATTTGGATCTGGGCTTTAAATTCAGCCCAATAAAGAGGAGAGGAGCCCACCCTAGAGTTGGATTGAGGAGGATCAGTCCTTCCTGGGTTGGGGAATGACAGAAGAGGCCTTTCTATCCCTAGCCGGGTAGATAAAAATAGATGATTTTAAAAATATGAACTGAATTTTTTAATTAAATTAACCACAGGTTTATCAAAAATAATCTGCCTAAAATGAACTTTGAAATTGAGCACCTATGTTAAGGCCTCCAGTTATTACAAAATCTTCAAATAAGTTTAAAAGAATTGAAGACAGTATATTAAACGGAACATGTTTACTGCCATGTTTTAAAGACAGTCAGACCACTGAAGTGATGGCTAAGTTCCTGGAACCAAAGTTAGCCAAAATGCTAAAACAGCTTTGGACAGCAGGAGCGTCCTTGGAAGTTGCAGAGAATAATTCTTTATTTTTAAAGTACTGAAATAGTTCTGTTAATTGAAATGTAAGAAACCCATTGGGAGCTGGCAAAGCAGGCAAACTTGTTCTCCTCCTTCAATCTATGAATAAAACCTAGGTGTGAGAGAGGAAGAGATCTACTGGTTCATAAATCACGAAGGACATAATGACCAGAATGGATCATGTCACTTCAGTTACTACACATAACATTTCCTTTCTCTAATCAATCAATTCGTTTTAAATGCAAGTCACTGCTGGTCAAACTTTTCTTCCCCATCTATATAATGGGGATGGAGACACTTCTCTAACTCCTGGCAGTAGGGAGATTAGTGTAGGTCAAGAGCTTTAGGGCCTTTGAGCTCAAAAAGACAATGGATTGTTGTTTGGGGCAAGAATCCCTACTGATTTCCTACTTATTATTTAATTTTCCTACTTTTTTCACTTAATTTTTTTTACTTAATTTGAATTAGTTTAATACATTATAGCAACTTTAGGCATTAATTTTGGTTGTCATAGTTTCAAATTTAATCCCCAATAGGTCAGGTTTTTCAAAAAATAAACCTATTTTTTATTTAAATTTGAAAAATACAATTTAAATTTTAAAAAAAATCCTTTTTGCGGGGTTGGTGTTGAAACAAGCATTGATTTTTATTGACCTTGATTTTAGAAGAACTACTACATTCAAGAGAATCATAAACTGCATTTATTCAGTTAAAGGAGAGACGGCAGCAAAATTAATCTCATCAATCATTTGTTGTTTATTTGCTCACTTTTAAAGGAGACAAACTTGAGGGCTGGACACTTGTTTATGTAGGCCCAGCTAACAGGTGGTGGGGTGGGCGGGAATACTGTCTCCATCCCTGACTGAGTAGCAGTTGCACAGGATACTGCCACAGAACCTACATTTTATTGTCAAATCATCTAAGCCGTTCCTCTCGTCTCTTCTGATGTTACAAGTTTCAGCTCAACAAAAACTTCCCCTTGACAGTCACTGCCCATGTGGCTCTGCAGGCAGAGGAGCCTGAGCAGTAGCATTGTGACATCAGCGGTAACTCAGCATCCACCCATCACTCCCTCCCTCCCTTCAATAACCTTGACCCTAACTCCTTGGTCATCTCTCCCATTGAAACCTGCAGGTTCAGTTGCTGATTTATTTTCACCAATGGGGTTGAATTATGCAAATCAGCTGCAGAGAGGTAGCACCGACTGGCTGAGTTAACTCTAAAGTCACAATGGCCTTCACCTTCCAACTTCTTGGGCATGGTGTGGAAATCAGGCTTTTCTGGTGTTGCTGTTTCCTATCGCTACCAAAACAAACAACATTCTTCTCACTGATGCCTAGAAATTCCCTGAAATTTTGGAATGCATTTGACGTAGTCTTCAAAAATGATCGTGTTCCAGACAAACAAAGCAATGCCGTTGAACTGAGCATTAGGCCTCACTGCATTCAGCCAACAGTAGCCTGAATCTCCTCTCTATTGACTCAGTAATGACCCCAAACTCAGCTAATCAGCATGGAGACTCTCAGGGACTGGAGGCTGAGCATTCTCAACAGATGCCCAAAAGACAGCATTAGTCACCACGGGAGATCTGTCTGCTGGAGATCACGGTCAGCACACGATTCCAGACCCACCTCTTTGTGAGGGGCTCTTACAATGAGAGCTAGACAAGAGCCCCACCCTCCTCAGCAAGAAGAGCAGCAGAGAGAAATAGAACCAAAAAAAGGGGGGGGGGAAGAGAAGACAAGAGGGAAGGAGGGAAAGGGAAGCCAAGAGGTCAAATTCCAAATGCCCAGAGCGAGTCACTGATTCATGAATTCCCAGGCCAGAAGGAACCACTTTGGTCATCTATTCTAGTCTGATCTTCCATAGAACATGGGCCATAGAACTTCCCTCAAAATCATTCCTATGTGAATTTGAGCACATCTTCTAGAAAAACAGCTCTTGATTTTAAAAATGCCAATTATGGAGGATCCATCACAACCCTGGGTAAATTGTTTCAAACCCTGACTGTTAAAATGTTCGCCTTATTACCAGTCTGAATTTATCCAACTTCAGCTTGCAGCTATTGGATCTTGCTATGCCTTTGTCTGCTAAAGTGAAGAGCCCATTAGCATACATTTGTTCCCTTATGCTCATCCCTTAACCGTCTCTTTCTTAAACTAAATACATTTTGCTCCTTGAGTCTATTATCAGGCATGTTTTCTAATCCTTCAAGCATTCTTCTGACTCTTCTCTGAGCCATCTCAAATTTACAAGTATCTGTCGCAAATTGTGGACACCAGAACTGGATCCAGAATTCCAAGAGTGGTTGCACCCGTGCTAAATACAAAGATATAGAACTTCTCTACTGTAGGAGCAGGATTTTATAATTGTACTAATTGTTATAAGAATTTATGTAAACTTTAATTTCATTCTATAACAGAAAGAAATGACTGAAACTGTGTGATGTTTCCAGTATGCATTACAATTAGGACCTGTTATGAAGTTCAGCTAGTAAGAGAGGATTTTGTATTGTGTCTATGATAAATAGATTAAAGAAATGTTGAGGGCCTGAAGGCCCCAGTGTGAATTGTTTTAGTTATAAGACTGAGGGAGGCTTAATTTACAATGTATTCTGTATTCTGCTACCTTTAAAGATGTCTGTAAGAGATTGTGTGATTGTTTGTGTGAAAGAGGAATGCATGCATCAGGAAGGAATAAGTGTGAAACCATCACAAATATCCAAAGGGGGTCAAGAAAAGTGAGAGACTTAAAAAGACCAGGAGACAAGCAGACAATCAGAAAACCTCCATAGTATCGGATGTTAAATATGTTATGCAGCATTGACGACCTCAGAGGTGAGCAGGCATCCCTGAAGGCGAGACAACAAATAGAAGATAATGATGGGAAGCCCAACAATAACCATCAACGGATGACAGCGGGAAACCCCAAGATTAACACCATTTAAGAACTAATGATTACAGGGTGACATTGCAAAATGCATGGACTCAACTGGAAATTTACAGGTATAAAGCATGGATGTTTTGCCATGAAACTCTGGGGTCACTCCTGCAAAGCCGCGGAGCATCATGACCAACAGAGACCCCCCAGCTTCTTACTCGTGATCAATCTAACTGGCCATTAGATTGACTCAAACTACAACAAGAGACTGGTAACTAAGAACATCAACTGGCAGGACTGTGTGCACAATGTGTGTGTGTGTGTGTGTGTGTGTGTGTGTGTGTGTGTGTGTGTGTGTGTGTGTGTGTGTGTGTGTGTGTGTGTGTGTGTGTGAAATGCATGATGTGTGTGTGTGACTGAAATGCTAACTGTGTTGTATGCTTAATAAACTATGGTGTATTGCCTTCCTCTTATAAAAGATCCTGTGTGCTCTGTATAGCATAACACTACTTCTACCTGAGATTTCTGCTGTGTGTGCATCCAAAGACCGCATTTGTCCTTTTGGCCAAAGCGTCCCGATGGGAGCTCAAGGTCACCTGATTAGCCAAAATGACCCCAAATCTTTTTCAGGGTCACCACCTCCCATTTAGACATACTAAAATGTATGTTGCTTGTGCTCAGCTTACCGAGCAGTCCGGACGGCTCTGTGTCAGTGAAATGTCCTCTTTGTTATTTACCACTCTCCCAATCTTTCTGTCTGTAGATTTTGCGGTGATGATTGTACATTTACTTCCAAGTCAATGACCCATTCCAGTGCTTCACCAGACCCAGTGAAATAGTGTTTCCTAATATGCAACCTAGACCTCCCTCATTGCAACTTGAGACCACTGCTTCTTGGTCTGTCACCTGCCACCACTGAGAACGGCCTAGCTCCATCCTCTTTGGAACCCCCCTTTCAGGTAGTTGAAGGCTGCTATCAAATCCCCACTCACTTTTCTCTTCTGCAGGCTAAATAATGTCGGTTCTCTGAGCCTCTCCTCATAAATTATGGGCCCCAGCCCCCTAATCGTTTTCGTTGCCCTCTGCTGGACTCTCTCCAATTTGTCCACATCCCTTCTGTAGTGGGGGGACTGTAGCGGGGTGACCACCCGCTCCCTGCCCGAAGGGGCTTGAAACAGCCCAGGAAGGGGGTTGTGGCCGGGAGCCAGCAAACTCCCAGCTTGGTTGGGAAGTAGGCTCAGCTGGGTGGCAACGCCCCAAACACTCAGAGGCCTGGATAAAAAGGCTGCGGGGCAGGGAGACAGAGAGAGAGAGAGAGTCTCCTTCTCTTGTGAGGAGGCAGACTGGCCTAGCTGCTTGGAGCCTGAGTGAGTATCCAGGGTGGTGCAGGGCTGGGGCTAGGCACGAGGAGCTGGGGAAGCTCTAGCCTGGGAGCCCCAGGATGCAGGGCCTAGAGGAGGGCCCCACCCAGGGGTACTGGGGTTGCAGGGGGCAGCCCAGGGCTAGTAATAGAAGCAGAGGCCAACCCCCCTTGCCGGTGATGAGTGGCAATGATACTGCAGTCTGCCCCAGTGAGCGGGGGCAAGTGATGACTGGCAGTGGCCCATTCTGAGGTGAGGTGGGGATAGGGGGTGCAGGGTTCCCCAGGGAGGGGAGACCCTAGACTTGAGGGGGTTCTGCAGGGGTGCAGCACCCTCAGTTAGAGGGCACCGGGGTCCGGGAGGGACACGGGGCCAGAGCAGGAGCGGGACATCGGCCTGCAGAGGGGGCTCCAGACGCTGGAGAGCTAATTCCCAGACAAGCCAGCAGGAGGCGCCGCAGGAGTGAGTCGCCGCCCTGTTACAGGGACCAAAATTGGACACAGTACTCTAGGTTTGGCCTCACCAGTGCCGAATCGAGGGGAATAATCACTTTCCGCGATCTGCTCCCCATGCTCCTTCTAATACAACCCAATATGCCGTTGGCCTTCTTGGCAATAAGGGCACACTGCTGACTCCTATCCAGCTGCGCATCCACTGGAATCCCTTTTCTGCAGAACTGATGCTTAGCCAGTGGGTCCCCAGCCTGTAGCAGTGCGTGGGATTCTCCCTAAGTGCAGGACTCTGCACTTCTTCTTGTTGAACCTCATCAGATTTCTTTTGTCCCTATCCTCCAATTTGTCTAGGTCACTCTGGACCCCACCCCTATCCTCCAGCATCTCTACCTCTCCCCCCAGCTTAGTGGCATCTGCAAACTTGCTGAGGATGCAAGTTGCACCCCGATCATTAATAAAGATGTTAAACAAAACCGGCCCCAGGACCAACTCCTGGGGCATCCGTTTGACACCGGCTGAGAACTAGTCATCAAGACGCTGATCACTATCCCTTGAGCCCGAAAGTCTAGCCAGCTTTTGATCCACTTTATAGTCCATTCATCCAATCCATACTTTAACTTGCTGGCAAGAATACTGTGGGAGACTGTATCCAAAGCTTTGCTAAAGTCAAGATACTTCAGAACATCCACCACTTTCCCCATATCTACAGAGCCAGTTATCTCATCATAGAAGGCAATCAGGTTGGTCAGGCATGACTTGCCCTTGGTGAAGCCATGTTGACTCTTCCTCATCACCTTCCTCTCCTCCAAGTGGCTTTCTCGGCTATATTGAAAAGCACTTTGGTACTTGTTATTTTCTCTCCCTGAAGGCACTTCTACACTGGAATCAAGTCACCTCTCAATAGCTTCTTCAATAGCTGCATAAGCTTGAGCTCCTTAAATACCTCACTTTAAGACACATTCTCGAGCTCTCAAATGATTCTTATGGTTCTTTTATGCACCCCCTCCAATTTTTCAACAGCCCTATTCAAATGTGGATGCCAGAACTGCACAGAGCATTCCAGTAGCCGTCTCACCAGTGCTATATACGGAAGTGAAATTACCTCCCTTCTCCTCCTGGCTAAATCCCTCTTTATACAGCCAAGGATTGCACTAGCCCTTTTTGACACAGCATCACACTGGGAGCTCTGGTTGAGTTCCATGCCCTCTAGAGCCCCAAATCCTTCTCAGAGTCCCTGCTTTCCAGGATCGAGTCCGCTGTTGAGTAGGTCTGGCCTATGTTCTTTGTGCCTAGATCAGGACTGGGCATTTGCTCTATTCAAATGTGTTTTGTTTGAATGGGCTGCCCTGTCCTCAGCATTATTTACCAGGACACCAATCTATGTGCCAGCTTGTGATTTGTTATGGACTTCTAGATTATTGAGAAAAATGTTGAAAACCATTGGTGGCTGTGAGCCTGTTCAATCCCCAGCCACCATGCACCCACTTCCCCCTGTAGAACAGGAAAAGAACACCCAGCCCTACTCTAATAGGGGGTCAAAAATCATGCGTAGCAGCCATGTCATCTATTGGGTTATGAACCATGTTTGGAGTTCACCTGCTAACAAACTCACTTGATATCTAGAATCAGGGAGGTAGCCGTGTTAGTCTGGAATAGCAGAGGTAACAAAGTCCTGTGGCACCTTAAAGACTAACTATAAAGTTTTGAAGCATAAGCTTTCGTGGGCTATCTAGAGTGTCATCAGGCCCCAGTTCTGTGTGTCTGACATTCCCAGCTTCTAAATTGGTATATAAACCCCACCTTGAGGATCTCTATTTAAAAACTGGGAGAAACTGAGGCACAGTCTCCACCCTCACATCACTTCCAAATGCCAGTTTCTTTCACCTCCTGCCAGCTTCCAGGATGCTTTAGGCTCTTTAGGCTCCCAATTTACTCACCCTTGTCCCCTTTTCTCTGCATTTGAATCAGATTCTTCCTCCTCTGCACCCAGCAGGAAGGGTAGGGCGGGGGCACTGAGAGCACAGGAGAGACAGGCTCTCTCCTCTGAGTTCAGGTACCTGGACCCAACACAGACCGCAGCAGCGGGGTCTGTGTGAACTTTTCAAAGACTTCTAATTTGGTCAGTTTAGGTAGATTTTCAGAGACAGCAAAAAGCGCCTCCCTGGTACAAAGGCCGCCCTCCTTGCGAAATCTAAAATCCCTGCTTCAAGGCCTCGGGGTGGTAGAGCTTTTCAAAGAAAACATCTCCCGACATTTTACTGTGAGTAAAACAGTGTCTTCATTGACTCATAGCTTTTAAGGACAGAAGGGACCATCATGATCATCTAGTCCCCGTCCTGAAAGAGACCCAGAACATCATACCTAGCCTCATTCTCACCACCCGCTGCTTTTATCAGGAAATATTCAGCCTGAGAGCAGAGGCCCAGCATGGAAAATTTCAACCCAAACATTTCAACTTACCTTCTACACAGGGGAGGTCCGCTTTATACAAAAGGAAGATCGGCACACAGAAACTTTAGAGAAATACCGTCAGGAACACAAGACTGCAGCAAAGCTACCGGAGTCTCCGAGTTTCCCGTTGGACTGACCCCCTTTTAGCCACGGCTGTTCTCAAGGGAGCTCTGTGAGGTCACAGCCTGCTCATCACCTTTGCCCAATAAGCGGCGTTCCTCCCAAAGGCCCTTGTGACATCACTGCAACTGCATCTCCCTGCACCTGGTGTGACGGGGCTGTTCCTGGTGGGATCCAACTGTGAGTGTCAGATCAGGACAGATTGCTTCCAAAGGGGCAACTACAGCCCAAAGCTGGGGTTTTTCCACACTAAGGCAAACCAAACCAGCCAAACAGAAAAGACTTTGGTCTCACCCCACTGGCTAACCACAAGTCACACAAGCAATCCCCTTAAGACACTCCAGAATCCCAGTATCACCACCAGCAGTCACCTGTCCTGGGGACCAATGGTTATGAAAACCAATGCCCCAAATAAAGAAAACGGTTCTCCCCAATTCCAAAGAATCAGGCCCCAGACCCAGGCCAATATACCAATCAGATCTTCCCACAAATCACGCTGTTGCCAATCCTTTAGAATCTAAAATCTAAAGGTTTATTGTACAAGGAAAAAGGTCTAGGTGAGGGTTAGGAAAGGTTAAAAGAAATCAATTACATGCAGTAATGGCACATCTCTTGGTTCAGGCTTGCAGCAAAGGTAGAGTAACTGCAGGTTTAAATCACAGTCTTTAGAAAGCATCCCATTTAGGGATGGGTCAGCACCTTAGTCCAGAGTTCACCTGGGTAGCAAAGTCCATTCAGAGCTGGAAGCAAGACAGGCCGCAAGCTGAAGGTAGAAGACCAAGATGAGGGGCTGTAGCAGCTTCCTTTATAGTTTTTTCTCTTCCTGCTGTGAAAAGTCCAGCCCCATGGAGTTCTGGAGCCACATGGGCAGACGACATGACCATGCATATCTCATTATTTGCAGGCAGCAGCCATCATGCCCAGGCTTTCTCTCGTAGACTTTTGTCTGGATTGGAGCATTCCAAGCTCCCAGAGTCCATTGTGTTGCTGATAGGCCCTTAATGAGCCATCAGGCAGCCCAAGCCAAGCTGAGGCCCAGTATTCAGGAATCTTCTCCCCCAGCAGAGCACAATATTTGGAAGGACAGACAGTCCAGAGCCAATATTCTAGCTCTAACTACAGAATTGATACACACACATCACTGGCATATTCATAATTAGCCATTCATAACCTGGTTGTAGGCACCCATTATGACCCCCTGTACATAAGATTTGGTGCCACTATAGGACCCTGGTTGCAACAATGATTTATAGGGTCCCAAATTATTTCAATAACGTGACAGCTCCCCCACCTCTGCCAGCTCAGTCCTGCCCCACAGCTCCCCGCTACCCAGTCCTGGGCTCCCCCTCGGTCCTGCCCCACAGCTCCCTGCGATCCAGCCCTAGGCTCCCCCACCTCTGCCAGCTCAGTCCTGCCCCACAGCTCCCCGCTACCCAGTCCTGGGCTCCCCCTCGGTCCTGCCCCACAGCTCCCTGCGATCCAGCCCTAGGCTCCCCCACCTCTGCCAGCTCAGTCCTGACCCACAGCTCCCCGCTACCCAGTCCTGGGCTCCCCCTCAGTCCTGCCCCACAGCTCCCCGCTACCCAGTCCTGGGCTCCCCCTCAGTCCTGCCCCACAGCTCCCCGCTACCCAGTCCTGGGCTCCCCCTCAGTCCTGCCCCACAGCTCCCCGCTACCCAGTCCTGGGCTCCCCCTCAGTCCTGCCCCACAGCTCCCCGCTACCCAGTCCTGGGCTCCCCCTCGGTCCTGCCCCACAGCTCCCCGCTACCCAGCCCTAGGCTCCCTCACCTCTGCCAGCTCAGTCCTGCCCCACAGCTCCCCGCTACCCAGTCCTGGGCTCCCCCTCAGTCCTGCCCCACAGCTCCCCGCTACCCAGTCCTGGGCTCCCCCTCGGTCCTGCCCCACAGCTCCCTGCGATCCAGCCCTAGGCTCCCCCACCTCTGCCAGCTCAGTCCTGCCCCACAGCTCCCCGCTACCCAGTCCTGGGCTCCCCCTCAGTCCTGCCCCACAGCTCCCTGTGATCCAGCCCTAGGCTCCCCCACCTCTGCCAGCTCAGTCCTGCCCCACAGCTCCCTGCTACCCAGTCCTGGGCTCCCCCTCGGTCCTGCCCTACAGCTCCCTGCGATCCAGCCCTAGGCTCCTGTGACGGTAAAAGGTGATGCTGGGATGTAACCTGACCCCAGCCAGGTGATGGGACGCTGGATGTCTGTGTGTTTCTAACAAAGGCTTGGGGGGAGGGGACAGGAAGCAGGCAGGAAAACAGTTTTTGGCTGGGCGGTTGTTCAGGGTAGGAGGGAGAAAGAAGTCTGGGAACAAGGCTGGGAGCCCAAAACCCTGGGCCTCATCTCCCGGTCCCCCAGAAGGGCCTGACTGAGGGGTCCTGTCTAGACTGGGAAGCTCTGAGTTGGATTGTGTTCCTGTCATCTCAATAAACCTTCTGATCTGCTGGCTGGCTGAGAGTCACTGTAAATCCCAGGAAGCGGGGGTGCAGGGACCGGTCTCCCCACACTCCGTGACAACTGGTGGCAGTGGTGGGATACGACTTCACCCCGTGAGCGGCACTTCCTGCAGTAAGTGACTGGGGAGCAGTAGAACGAAGGGGGACCAGGTGTGCTGAAGTCAGACGTGTTTTCGGGGGGCGGAGGAGCTACGCTTAACCCCGGAGAGTGTGTGACCAGCGAGGACTGTTGCAGTAAGCGGGGTCCCCTGGGGCACTGCAGTGAGCAGACTCAGTGGCCGAGGAGCTGCAGCTCGACCCCGGGAGAGAGGTGTGGAGAAGGGCTGGCACACAAGGGGGTTCCTCCTGAAAACCATTGAAATCTGAACGCACAGGCCTGCGAGTGGCCGTCAGGAAGATGTATGCCAAGCGCCTCAAGAGTGACCTGGTGCAGCTGTGCAGGCAGAGGGGGCTGCCCATTTCAAAGCTCACCAAGGAGCAGCTGATTGCCCAGCTGGAGGAGAGGGATCGTGCGAATGCCCCGAGCCCGGCCTCTGAGGGGAGCCGCCCGGCAGACACAGCGCCGGCCCCAGGGCCTGCCCGGGCTGGGAGGGGACAGACTGCTGCCGAGGACGTCTCAAGGACCCCCTCACCTATAACTAGGGGAGGGGTTGGGGGAAGCCCAGCAAATACCGAGGGCACCCGGACTCCGGCAGCCAGCAGGGGACCCTCCCAGCAGGGTTCCCCACCCCTGGACCCAAGGCACAGTGAATGGGAGATAGAATTGAGAAAAATCATGTTAAAAGAGAAAAAATTAGCAGAGCGTCAACGGCAGTGCCAGCTTCAGCTGGAGGAGAAAAAACAACAGCGCCATCATGAGGAGCAACAGCGCCATCATGAGGAGCAACAGCGCCAGCATGTGGAGAGGCAGAGCCAGCTTGACCGGGAGGAAAAGGAGAGACAACGTGAGCATGAGCTGGAGCTGGCCAGGCTGAGGAGCAGCGGGGCCCCGGCTGCGGTGAGTGAGGGGGGCCCCAAGGCCGCGCGGAGCTTTGATAAGGGCATCCTGGCCCGGCATAAGGAGGGGGAGGACATGGATAGCTTCCTGACAGCCTTCGAGAACGCCTGTGGGATGCACCGGATTGACCCTGCAGACTGGCTCCAGTTCCTCACCCCCTTACTGGACCCCAAATCCGTGGAGGCGTACAGCCGAATGACCAAGGCGGAGGCAGGGGACTATGAACTGTTCAAAAAGGCCCTGCTCCGCGAGTTCGGGCTGACTCCCGAGATGTACCGGGAAAGGTTCCGGAGACAGCGGAAAACCCCTGAGGTCACCTACCTACAACTGGCCAACCAGATGCAGGGATATGCCCGCAAGTGGACGGCGGGGGCCGGAACGGTGGAGGACCTGCTCAACCTGTTCATACTGGAGCATCTGTACGACCAGTGCCCCTCCGACCTGAGGCTGTGGTTGATGGACAAAAAGCCAGAGAACCCACAGCACGCAGGGCAGTTGGCCGATGAGTTTGTGAACAGTCGGTCAGGGGGGAGCAGAGAGGAGTCCCACCGGAGTCGGCCCTTCACAAGACCGAGAGAGAGTCACCCAGGAACCTCCCAGCGGGGAAACACGGAGACCCCCCATCAAAGGGGAACCTCTAGCGTCAGGACCAACCGACCCGCCCCGGGGGACCAGCGGGACCTAAGCTGCTTCCAATGTGGCCGGAGGGGCCACATACGGGCCCAGTGCCCCAGGCTCCAGAACAGACCGAGCGGACCGAACTCCCCCAGGGTTAACTGGGTAGAGACCCAGCCTGACGAGAGACGGAGAGCCCCGGCAAGGGAGGCTGGCAACTTACCGCCTGCTCGGGAGGGGGGAGCGCCCCAGACCAGCTCCTCCGGGGAACGGGATGCTCAGGACCCACCGTTCACAGTTTACCGGGTGGGCGCAGGGCTGTCCCTGCGGAGCGAGTGCATTGTTCCCCTGGAGGTGGACGGGAGGAAGGTCTATGGATACTGGGATACGGGGGCTGAGGTGACACTGGCCCGGCCCGAGGTGGTGGCCCCAGCTCGGATGGTGCCCAACACCTACCTGACCCTGAGAGGGGTGGCCGGGACCCCGTTCAAGGTGCCCGTCGCAAGGGTACACCTGAAATGGGGGACCAAGGAGGGCCTTAAGAATGTGGGGGTGCACCACCATTTGCCTACAGAGGTGCTGATGGGAGGGGACCTAGAGGACTGGCCCAACAACCCCAAGGGTGCCCTGGTCATGACCCGTAGCCAGAGCCGGAGAGGGGCGCGGTACCGGGACCGTGGAGAGGGTGCTGTACCGGGGGTGCGGGATCCCACCCCAGTGGGGAGGGGGTGTCAAGGGACCGGGCTCCGAGGGGCTCTGGCCTCAGACTCAGCCAGCATGAGGGAGCCGGCGCCCATCCTTTCCCCAGCCGCTGAATTCCAGGCTGAGTTACAGAGAGATCCCTCCTTGCGGAAGTGCAGGGACCTGGCTGGCCTGGGTGAGGTACCGACCAAGGGAAGAGGCTGCCAGGAGAGGTTCCTGTGGGAGAAGGGGTTCCTGTACCGGGAGTGGGCTCCCCCCGGGGAAATGGAGTCCTGGGGGATCCGGAGGCAGCTGGTGGTCCCCCAGAAGTATCGCCCCAAGTTATTGTACCTGGCCCATGACATCCCTCTCGCAGGGCACCAGGGAATCCGGCGCACCGGGCAGAGGCTGCTACAGAACTTTTACTGGCCTGGGGCCTTTAGGGCTGTCCGCCAGTACTGCCGATCCTGTGACCCCTGCCAGCGGGTGGGGAAGGCCCGGGACAAGGGGAAAGCAGCTTTGAGACCTTTGCCCATCATAGAGGAGCCTTTTCAGAAGGTGGCTCTGGACATAGTGGGGCCTTTCAGCAAGATGACCCGCTCGGGGAAGAAATACATCCTGGTGGTGGTGGATTTCGCCACCCGCTACCCCGAGGCAGTGCCCTTATCCTCCATTGAAGCAGACACTGTGGCAGACGCGCTGCTGACCATTTTCAGCCGAGTGGGGTTCCCCAAGGAAGTCTTAACTGACCAAGGGTCCAACTTCATGTCGGCCCTGCACCAGAGCTTGTGGGAGAAAAGTGGGGTCCGACACAGCTGGGCCTCAGCGTATCACCCCCAGTCCAACGGGCTGGTGGAGAGGTTCAATGGGACATTGAAGATGATGCTGAAAACCTTTATGAACCAGCACCCACAGGACTGGGACAAGTACTTACCTCACCTGCTGTTCGCGTACAGGGAGGTGCCCCAGGAGTCTACCGGATTCTCGCCTTTCGAACTGCTATATGGACGGAGGGTAAGGGGACCCCTGGACCTGATGAGAGATGAATGGGAGGGGGAGGCTGCCCCCGAGGGAGAATCGGTGGTGGAGTATGTCCTGACCTTCCGAGAGAGACTTGCTGAGCTCATGGGCCTGGCCCAGGAGAATCTGGCCAGAGCCCGGAGGAAGCAGAAGGTCTGGTATGACCGCACGGCGCGGGCCCGCGCCTACGCCACCGGGGATCAGGTGATGGTTCTCATCCCGGTGAGAAAAAACAAGCTTCAGGCCGCCTGGGAAGGCCCTTTTAAGGTTGTCAAGCAACTAAATGAGGTGAACTATGTGGTGGAGCTGTCTAACGGGGCCCACCAGCACCGGGTGTACCACGTGAACATGATGAAGCCCTATTATGACAGGGGGGATGTGGTGTTGGCCGTGTGTGGACATTGGGAGGAGCAGGGAGCTGACCCACTAGTGGACCTATTCCCTGAGACAGGGGCTGGCTCCCCCCTGGAAACAATTCCCCTCTCAGATCAGCTACCCCTGCCCAGCAAGCTGAGATCAGAGGGGTGCTGCAGCGGTACCGACCACTGTTTTCCAACCGGCCTGGACGCACTAATCTGACTGTCCACCGGGTGCAGACAGGATCACACCTCCCTATAAGATGCTCCCCCTTCCGAGTCACAGGGAACACTGCCAAGGACCTGGAGAGGGATGTCCGGGAGATGCTGGCTCTGGGGGTGATCCAGCCATCGTCCAGCCCCTGGGCCTCACCGGTGGTGCTGATCCCCAAAAAGGACGGGTCGATCCGGTTCTGTGTGGACTATCAAAAGCTCAATGCCATCACTGTCTCTGATGCCTACCCCATGCCAAGGCCTGACGAGCTCCTGGACAAGTTGGGGGGAGCTCGTTACCTCACCACTATGGATCTTACAAAGGGTTACTGGCAGGTGCCACTGGATGCAGATGCCAGGCTGAAATCGGCCTTTATCACCCCGCTGGGGCTCTATGAGTTCCTGACCCTGCCCTTCGGCCTCAAAGGGGCGCCGGCCACCTTCCAGCGCCTGGTGGATCAGCTCCTGAGGGGGATGGAGAGTTTTGCTGTAGCATATATCGATGACATCTGTGTCTTTAGCCAGACCTGGGAGGACCATGTGTCCCAGGTCGGACAAGTGCTGGACCGGCTCCGGCAGGCTGGGCTGACCATAAAGGCAGAGAAGTGCCAGGTGGGGATGGCTGAAGTGTCCTACCTGGGCCACCGGGTGGGGAGCGGCCACCTAAAGCCAGAACCAGCCAAAGTGGAGGCGATCAGAGACTGGCCCGTGCCCCGAACCAAAAAGCAGGTCCAGGCCTTCATCGGGATGGCGGGATACTACCGAAGGTTTGTGCCCCACTTCAGCGCCACAGCTGCCCCCATCACTGAGCTATGCAAGAAGGGGAAGCCAGACAAGGTGGTCTGGACGGAGCAGTGCCAGAGGGCTCTCTCTGCGCTGAAAGAGGCTCTGGTCAGCGGCCCGGTTCTAGCAAACCCGGACTTTGACAAGCCGTTTGTGGTATTCACCGACGCCTCAGACGTGGGGCTGGGGGCGGTGTTAATGCAGGAGGATGGAAAGGGGGAGAACATACATAAGAACATAAGAACATAAGAACGGCCATACTGGGTCAGACCAAAGGTCCATCTAGCCCAGCATCCTGTCTACCGACAGTGGCCAATGCCAGGTGCCCCGGAGTGAGTGAACCTAACAGGTATGATCGAGCGATCTCTCTCCTGCCATCCATCACCCCCCTCTGACAGACAGAGGCTAGGGACACCATTCATTACCCATCCCGGCTAATAGCCATTTATGGACTTAGCCTCCATGAATTTATCCAGCTCTCTTTTAAACCCTGTTATAGTCCTAGCCTTCACAGCCTCCTCAGGTAAGGAGTTCCACAGGTTGACTGTGCGCTGTGTGAAGAAGAACTTCCTTTTATTTGTTTTAAACCTGCTGCACGCCAATTTCATTGAATGGCCCCTAGTTCTTCTATTTTGGGAACAAGTAAATAACTTTTCCTTATTCACTTCCTCCACTCCACTCATAATTTTATATACCTCTATCATATCCCCCCTTAGTCTCCTCTTTTCCAAGCTAAAAAGTCCTAGCCTCCTTAATCTCTCTTCATATGGGACCCGTTCCAAACCCCTAATCATTTTAGTTGCCCTTCTCTGAACCTTTTCTAGTGCCACTATATCCTTTTTGAGATGAGGAGATCACATCTGTACGCAGTATTCAAGATGTGGGCGCACCATGGATTTCTATAAGGGCAATAAGATATTCTCCGACTTATTCTCTATCCCTTTTTTAATGATTCCTAACATCCTGTTTGCTTTTTTGACTGCCGCTGCACACTGCGTGGATGCCTTCAGAGAACTATCCACAATGACTCCCAGGTCTTTTTCCTGATTGGTTGTAGCTAAATTAGCCCCCATCATATTGTATGTATAGTTGGGGTTATTTTTTCCAATGTGCATTACTTTACATTTATCCACATTAAATTTCATTTGCCATTTTGTTGCCCAATCACTTAGTTTAGTGAGATCTTTTTGAAGTTCTTCACAGTCTGCTTTGGTCCTTAAAAGAGAGAGACACCCCATCGTGTACCTGAGTAAGAAGTTGCTCCCCCGGGAGCAGAACTACGCGGCCATCGAGAAGGAATGCCTGGCCATGGTGTGGGCCCTCAAGAAACT
The DNA here is from genome assembly GCA_032164245.1 of Sternotherus odoratus. Classification (NCBI taxonomy): domain Eukaryota; kingdom Metazoa; phylum Chordata; order Testudines; family Kinosternidae; genus Sternotherus; species Sternotherus odoratus. Next base: position 106,008,471 of record JAVMKO010000007.1, read on the forward strand.
ACAACCGTATCTATTTGGGCGACGCTTCACCGTGTACACCGACCACTCTCCCCTGACCTGGCTGCACCAGATGAAAGGGGCCAACGCCAAGCTCCTGCGGTGGAGTCTGCTCCTGCAGGATTATGACATGGACGTGGTCCATGTGAAGGGAAGTGCCAACATGATAGCGGACGCGCTGTCCCGGAGAGGGGGCCCTGAACTTCCCCAGGTCACTGGCCGGAGTGACCCCGCTTAGTTCAGTCTGGAGGGGAGGGGTGATGTGACGGTAAAAGGTGATGCTGGGATGTAACCTGACCCCAGCCAGGTGATGGGACGCTGGATGTCTGTGTGTTTCTAACAAAGGCTTGGGGGGAGGGGACAGGAAGGAGGCAGACAAACAGTTTTTGGCAGGGTTGTGCTCAGGGTAGTAGGGAGAAAGAAGTCTGGGAAGAAGGCCGGGAGCCCCAAAACCCTGGGCCTCATCTCCCGGTCCCCCAGAAGGGCCTGACTGAGGGGTCCTGTCTAGACTGGGAAGCTCTGAGTTGGATTGTGTTCCTGTCATCTCAATAAACCTTCTGATCTGCTGGCTGGCTGAGAGTCTCTGTGAATCTAAGGAAGCGGGGGTGCAGGGACCGGACTCCCCACACTCCGTGACAAGTGGCCAGAGTCAATATCAGCCCCCTCGGCTGGGGCAGTGTGGCCCAGTGGCCAGAGACCCTGACGAGTCCCCGACGAGTCCCCTCGGCTGGGGCAGTGTGGCCCAGTGGCCAGAGTCAATATCAGCCCCCTCGGCTTGGGCAGTGTGGCCCAATGGCCAGAGTCAATATCAGCCCCCTCGGCTGGGGCAGTGTGGCCCAATGGCCAGAGTCAATATCAGCCCCCTCGGCTGGGGCAGTGTGGCCCAGTGGCCGGAGTCCCTGACGAGTCCCCTCGGCTGGGGCAGTGTGGCCCAGTGGCCAGAGTCAATATCAGCCCCCTTGGCTGGGGCAGTGTGGCCCAGTGGCCGGAGTCCCTCACGAGTCCCCTCGGCTGGGGCAGTGTGGCCCAGTGGCCAGAGTCAATATCAGCCCCCTCGGCTGGGGCAGTGTGGCCCAGTGGCCAGAGTCAATATCAGCCCCCTCGGCTGGGGCAGTGTGGCCCAGTGGCCAGAGTCAATATCAGCCCCCTCGGCTGGGGCAGTGTGGCCCAGTGGCCAGAGTCAATATCAGCCCCCTCGGCTGGGGCAGTGTGGCCCAGTGGCCGGAGTCCCTGACGGGTACCCTCGGCAGGGGCAGTGTGGCCCAGTGGCCGGAGTCCCTGACGAGTCCCCTCGGCTGGGGCAGTGTGGCCCAGTGGCCAGAGTCGATATCAGCCCCCTCGGCTGGGGCAGTGTGGCCCAGTGGCCAGAGTCGATATCAGCCCCCTCGGCTGGGGCAGTGTGGCCCAGTGGCCAGAGTCAATATCAGCCCCCTCGGCTGGGGCAGTGTGGCCCAACGGCCAGAGTCAATATCAGCCCCCTCGGCAGGGGCAGTGTGGCCCAATGGCCAGAGTCAATATCAGCCCCCTCGGCTGGGGCAGTGTGGCCCAGTGGCCGGAGTCCCTGCCGAGTCCCCTCGGCTGGGGCAGTGTGGCCCAGTGGCCAGAGTCAATATCAGCCCCCTCGGCTGGGGCAGTGTGGCCCAATGGCCAGAGTCAATATCAGCCCCCTCGGCTGGGGCAGTGTGGCCCAGTGGCCGGAGTCCCTGACGAGTCCCCTCGGCTGGGGCAGTGTGGCCCAGTGGCCAGAGTCAATATCAGCCCCCTTGGCTGGGGCAGTGTGGCCCAGTGGCCAGAGTCAATATCAGCCCCCTCGGCTGGGGCAGTGTGGCCCAGTGGCCGGAGTCCCTGACGAGTCCCCTCGGCTGGGGCAGTGTGGCCCAGTGGCCAGAGTCAATATCAGCCCCCTCGGCTGGGGCAGTGAGGCCCAGTGGCCAGAGTCAATATCAGCCCCCTCGGCTGGGGCAGTGTGGCCCAGTGGCCAGAGTCAATATCAGCCCCCTCGGCTGGGGCAGTGTGGCCCAGTGGCCAGAGTCAATATCAGCCCCCTCGGCTGGGGCAGTGTGGCCCAGTGGCCGGAGTCCCTGACGGGTACCCTCGGCAGGGGCAGTGTGGCCCAGTGGCCGGAGTCCCTGACGAGTTCCCTCGGCTGGGGCAGTGTGGCCCAGTGGCCAGAGTCGATATCAGCCCCCTCGGCTGGGGCAGTGTGGCCCAGTGGCCAGAGTCGATATCAGCCCCCTCGGCTGGGGCAGTGTGGCCCAGTGGCCAGAGTCGATATCAGCCCCCTCGGCTGGGGCAGTGTGGCCCAGTGGCCAGAGTCCATATCAGCCCCCTCGGCTGGGGCAGTGTGGCCCAACGGCCAGAGTCAATATCAGCCCCCTCGGCAGGGGCAGTGTGGCCCAGTGGCCGAAGTCCCTGCCGAGTCCCCTCGGCAGGGGCAGTGTGGCCCAGTGGCCGAAGTCCCTGCCGAGTCCCCTCGGCTGGGGCAGTGTGGCCCAGTGGCCGGAGTCCCTGCCGAGTCCCCTCAGCTGGGGCAGTGTGGCCCAGTGGCCAGAGTCAATATCAGCCCCCTCGGCTGGGGCAGTGTGGCCCAATGGCCAGAGTCAATATCAGCCCCCTCAGCTGGGGCAGTGTGGCCCAATGGCCAGAGTCAATATCAGCCCCCTCGGCTGGGGCAGTGTGGCCCAATGGCCAGAGTCAATATCAGCCCCCTCGGCTGGGGCAGTGTGGCCCAGTGGCCAGAGTCAATATCAGCCCCCTCGGCTGGGGCAGTGTGGCCCAGTGGCCAGAGTCAATATCAGCCCCCTCGGCTGGGGCAGTGTGGCCCAGTGGCCAGAGTCAATATCAGCCCCCTCGGCTGGGGCAGTGTGGCCCAGTGGCCAGAGTCAATATCAGCCCCCTCGGCTGGGGCAGTGTGGCCCAGTGGCCAGAGTCAATATCAGCCCCCTCGGCTGGGGCAGTGTAGCCCAGTGGCCGGAGTCCCTGCCGAGACCCCTCGGCTGGGGCAGTGTGGCCCAGTGGCCGGAGTCCCTGCCGAGACCCCTCGGCTGGGGCAGTGCGGCCCAGTGGCCGGAGTCCCTGCCGAGTCCCCTCGGCTGGGGCAGTGTGGCCCAGCGGCCGGAGTCCCTGCCGAGTCCCCTCGGCTGGGGCAGTGTGGCCCAGCGGCCGGAGTCCCTGCCGAGTCCCCTCGGCTGGGGCAGTGTGGCCCAGCGGCCGGAGTCCCTGCCGAGTCCCCTCGGCTGGGGCAGTGTGGCCCAGCGGCCGGAGTCCCTGCCGAGTCCCCTCGGCTGGGGCAGTGTGGCCCAGCGGCCGGAGTCCCTGCCGAGTCCCCTCGGCTGGGGCAGTGTGGCCCAGTGGCCAGAGTCAATATCAGCCCCCTCGGCTGGGGCAGTGTGGCCCAGTGGCCAGAGTCAATATCAGCCCCCTCGGCTGGGGCAGTGTGGCCCAGTGGACAGAGTCGATATCAGCCCCCTCGGCTGGGGCAGTGTGGCCCAGTGGCCACAGTCGATATCAGCCCCCTCGGCTGGGGCAGTGTGGCCCAACGGCCAGAGTCAATATCAGCCCCCTCGGCAGGGGCAGTGTGGCCCAATGGCCAGAGTCAATATCAGCCCCCTCGGCTGGGGCAGTGTGGCCCAGTGGCCGGAGTAGCTGCCGAGTCCCCTCGGCTGGGGCAGTGTGGCCCAGTGGCCAGAGTCAATATCAGCCCCCTCGGCTGGGGCAGTGTGGCCCAATGGCCAGAGTCAATATCAGCCCCCTCGGCTGGGGCAGTGTGGCCCAGTGGCCGGAGTCCCTGACGAGTCCCCTCGGATGGGGCAGTGTGGCCCAGTGGCCAGAGTCAATATCAGCCCCCTCGGCTGGGGCAGTGTGGCCCAGTGGCCAGAGTCAATATCAGCCCCCTCGGCTGGGGCAGTGTGGCCCAGTGGCCGGAGTCCCTGACGAGTCCCCTCGGCTGGGGCAGTGTGGCCCAATGGCCAGAGGCCCTGACGAGTCCCCTCGGCTGGGGCAGTGTGGCCCAATGGCCAGAGTCAATATCAGCCCCCTCGGCTGGGCAGTGTGGCCCAATGGCCAGAGTCAATATCAGCCCCCTCGGCCGGGGCAGTGTAGCCCAGTGGCTGGAGTCCCTGACGAGTCCCCTCGGCTGGGGCAGTGTGGCCCAGTGGCCAGAGTCAATATCAGCCCCCTCGGCTGGGGCAGTGTGGCCCAATGGCCAGAGTCAATATCAGCCCCCTCAGCTGGGGCAGTGTGGCCCAGTGGCCGGAGTCCCTGACGAGTCCCCTCGGCTGGGGCAGTGTGGCCCAATGGCCGGAGTCCCTGACGAGTCCCCTCGGCTGGGGCAGTGTGGCCCAGTGGCCAGAGTCAATATCAGCCCCCTTGGCTGGGGCAGTGTGGCCCAGTGGCCAGAGTCAATATCAGCCCCCTTGGCTGGGGCAGTGTGGCCCAGTGGCCGGAGTCCCTGACGAGTCCCCTCGGCTGGGGCAGTGTGGCCCAGTGGCCAGAGTCAATATCAGCCCCCTCGGCTGGGGCAGTGTGGCCCAGTGGCCAGAGTCAATATCAGCCCCCTCGGCTGGGGCAGTGTGGCCCAGTGGCCGGAGTCCCTGACGAGTCCCCTCGGCTGGGGCAGTGTGGCCCAATGGCCAGAGGCCCTGACGAGTCCCCTCGGCTGGGGCAGTGTGGCCCAATGGCCAGAGTCAATATCAGCCCCCTCGGCTGGGCAGTGTGGCCCAATAGCCAGAGTCAATATCAGCCCCCTCGGCCGGGGCAGTGTAGCCCAGTGGCCGGAGTCCCTGACGAGTCCCCTCGGCTGGGGCAGTGTGGCCCAGTGGCCAGAGTCAATATCAGCCCCCTCGGCTGGGGCAGTGTGGCCCAATGGCCAGAGTCAATATCAGCCCCCTCAGCTGGGGCAGTGTGGCCCAGTGGCCGGAGTCCCTGACGAGTCCCCTCGGCTGGGGCAGTGTGGCCCAATGGCCGGAGTCCCTGACGAGTCCCCTCGGCTGGGGCAGTGTGGCCCAGTGGCCAGAGTCAATATCAGCCCCCTTGGCTGGGGCAGTGTGGCCCAGTGGCCAGAGTCAATATCAGCCCCCTTGGCTGGGGCAGTGTGGCCCAGTGGCCGGAGTCCCTGACGAGTCCCCTCGGCTGGGGCAGTGTGGCCCAGTGGCCAGAGTCAATATCAGCCCCCTCGGCTGGGGCAGTGTGGCCCAATGGCCAGAGTCAATATCAGCCCCCTCGGCTGGGGCAGTGTGGCCCAATGGCCAGAGTCAATATCAGCCCCCTCGGCTGGGGCAGTGTGGCCCAATGGCCAGAGGCCCTGACGAGTCCCCTCGGCTGGGGCAGTGTGGCCCAATGGCCAGAGTCAATATCAGCCCCCTCGGCTGGGCAGTGTGGCCCAATAGCCAGAGTCAATATCAGCCCCCTCGGCCGGGGCAGTGTAGCCCAGTGGCCGGAGTCCCTGACGAGTCCCCTCGGCTGGGGCAGTGTGGCCCAGTGGCCAGAGTCAATATCAGCCCCCTCGGCTGGGGCAGTGTGGCCCAATGGCCAGAGTCAATATCAGCCCCCTCAGCTGGGGCAGTGTGGCCCAGTGGCCGGAGTCCCTGACGAGTCCCCTCGGCTGGGGCAGTGTGGCCCAATGGCCGGAGTCCCTGACGAGTCCCCTCGGCTGGGGCAGTGTGGCCCAGTGGCCAGAGTCAATATCAGCCCCCTTGGCTGGGGCAGTGTGGCCCAGTGGCCAGAGTCAATATCAGCCCCCTTGGCTGGGGCAGTGTGGCCCAGTGGCCGGAGTCCCTGACGAGTCCCCTCGGCTGGGGCAGTGTGGCCCAGTGGCCAGAGTCAATATCAGCCCCCTCGGCTGGGGCAGTGTGGCCCAATGGCCAGAGTCAATATCAGCCCCCTCGGCTGGGGCAGTGTGGCCCAATGGCCAGAGTCAATATCAGCCCCCTCGGCTGGGGCAGTGTGGCCCAGTGGCCGGAGTCCCTGACGAGTCCCCTCGGCTGGGGCAGTGTGGCCCAGTGGCCAGAGTCAATATCAGCCCCCTTGGCTGGGGCAGTGTGGCCCAGTGGCCAGAGTCAATATCAGCCCCCTCGGCTGGGGCAGTGTGGCCCAGTGGCCGGAGTCCCTGACGAGTCCCCTCGGCTGGGGCAGTGTGGCCCAATGGCCAGAGGCCCTGACGAGTCCCCTCGGCTGGGGCAGTGTGGCCCAATGGCCAGAGTCAATATCAGCCCCCTCGGCTGGGCAGTGTGGCCCAATGGCCAGAGTCAATATCAGCCCCCTCGGCCGGGGCAGTGTAGCCCAGTGGCCGGAGTCCCTGACGAGTCCCCTCGGCTGGGGCAGTGTGGCCCAGTGGCCAGAGTCAATATCAGCCCCCTCGGCTGGGGCAGTGTGGCCCAATGGCCAGAGTCAATATCAGCCCCCTCAGCTGGGGCAGTGTGGCCCAGTGGCCGGAGTCCCTGACGAGTCCCCTCGGCTGGGGCAGTGTGGCCCAATGGCCGGAGTCCCTGACGAGTCCCCTCGGCTGGGGCAGTGTGGCCCAGTGGCCAGAGTCAATATCAGCCCCCTCGGCTGGGGCAGTGTGGCCCAGTGGCCAGAGTCAATATCAGCCCCCTCGGCTGGGGCAGTGTGGCCCAGTGGCCGGAGTCCCTGACGAGTCCCCTCGGCTGGGGCAGTGTGGCCCAATGGCCAGAGTCAATATCAGCCCCCTCGGCTGGGGCAGTGTGGCCCAATGGCCAGAGTCAATATCAGCCCCCTCGGCTGGGGCAGTGTGGCCCAATGGCCAGAGTCAATATCAGCCCCCTCGGCTGGGGCAGTGTGGCCCAATGGCCAGAGTCAATATCAGCCCCCTCGGCTGGGGCAGTGTGGCCCAGTGGCCAGAGTCAATATCAGCCCCCTCGGCTGGGGCAGTGTGGCCCAGTGGCCAGAGTCAATATCAGCCCCCTCGGCTGGGGCAGTGTGGCCCAGTGGCCAGAGTCAATATCAGCCCCCTCGGCTGGGGCAGTGTGGCCCAGTGGCCAGAGTCAATATCAGCCCCCTCGGCTGGGGCAGTGTGGCCCAGTGGCCAGAGTCAATATCAGCCCCCTCGGCTGGGGCAGTGTGGCCCAGTGGCCAGAGTCAATATCAGCCCCCTCGGCTGGGGCAGTGTGGCCCAGTGGCCAGAGTCAATATCAGCCCCCTCGGCTGGGGCAGTGTGGCCCAGTGGCCAGAGTCGATATCAGCCCCCTCGGCTGGGGCAGTGTGGCCCAGTGGCCAGAGTCGATATCAGCCCCCTCGGCTGGGGCAGTGTGGCCCAGTGGCCACAGTCGATATCAGCCCCCTCGGCTGGGGCAGTGTGGCCCAACGGCCAGAGTCGATATCAGCCCCCTCGGCAGGGGCAGTGTGGCCCAATGGCCAGAGTCAATATCAGCCCCCTCGGCTGGGGCAGTGTGGCCCAGTGGCCGGAGTCCCTGACGAGTCCCCTCGGCTGGGGCAGTGTGGCCCAGTGGCCAGAGTCAATATCAGCCCCCTCGGCTGGGGCAGTGTGGCCCAATGGCCAGAGTCAATATCAGCCCCCTCGGCTGGGGCAGTGTGGCCCAGTGGCCGGAGTCCCTGACGAGTCCCCTCGGCTGGGGCAGTGTGGCCCAGTGGCCAGAGTCAATATCAGCCCCCTCGGCTGGGGCAGTGTGGCCCAGTGGCCAGAGTCAATATCAGCCCCCTCGGCTGGGGCAGTGTGGCCCAGTGGCCGGAGTCCCTGACGAGTCCCCTCGGCTGGGGCAGTGTGGCCCAATGGCCAGAGGCCCTGACGAGTCCCCTCGGCTGGGGCAGTGTGGCCCAATGGCCAGAGTCAATATCAGCCCCCTCGGCTGGGCAGTGTGGCCCAATGGCCAGAGTCAATATCAGCCCCCTCGGCCGGGGCAGTGTAGCCCAGTGGCTGGAGTCCCTGACGAGTCCCCTCGGCTGGGGCAGTGTGGCCCAGTGGCCAGAGTCAATATCAGCCCCCTCGGCTGGGGCAGTGTGGCCCAATGGCCAGAGTCAATATCAGCCCCCTCAGCTGGGGCAGTGTGGCCCAGTGGCCGGAGTCCCTGACGAGTCCCCTCGGCTGGGGCAGTGTGGCCCAATGGCCGGAGTCCCTGACGAGTCCCCTCGGCTGGGGCAGTGTGGCCCAGTGGCCAGAGTCAATATCAGCCCCCTTGGCTGGGGCAGTGTGGCCCAGTGGCCAGAGTCAATATCAGCCCCCTTGGCTGGGGCAGTGTGGCCCAGTGGCCGGAGTCCCTGACGAGTCCCCTCGGCTGGGGCAGTGTGGCCCAGTGGCCAGAGTCAATATCAGCCCCCTCGGCTGGGGCAGTGTGGCCCAGTGGCCAGAGTCAATATCAGCCCCCTCGGCTGGGGCAGTGTGGCCCAGTGGCCGGAGTCCCTGACGAGTCCCCTCGGCTGGGGCAGTGTGGCCCAATGGCCAGAGGCCCTGACGAGTCCCCTCGGCTGGGGCAGTGTGGCCCAATGGCCAGAGTCAATATCAGCCCCCTCGGCTGGGCAGTGTGGCCCAATGGCCAGAGTCAATATCAGCCCCCTCGGCCGGGGCAGTGTAGCCCAGTGGCCGGAGTCCCTGACGAGTCCCCTCGGCTGGGGCAGTGTGGCCCAGTGGCCAGAGTCAATATCAGCCCCCTCGGCTGGGGCAGTGTGGCCCAATGGCCAGAGTCAATATCAGCCCCCTCAGCTGGGGCAGTGTGGCCCAGTGGCCGGAGTCCCTGACGAGTCCCCTCGGCTGGGGCAGTGTGGCCCAATGGCCGGAGTCCCTGACGAGTCCCCTCGGCTGGGGCAGTGTGGCCCAGTGGCCAGAGTCAATATCAGCCCCCTTGGCTGGGGCAGTGTGGCCCAGTGGCCAGAGTCAATATCAGCCCCCTTGGCTGGGGCAGTGTGGCCCAGTGGCCGGAGTCCCTGACGAGTCCCCTCGGCTGGGGCAGTGTGGCCCAGTGGCCAGAGTCAATATCAGCCCCCTCGGCTGGGGCAGTGTGGCCCAATGGCCAGAGTCAATATCAGCCCCCTCGGCTGGGGCAGTGTGGCCCAATGGCCAGAGTCAATATCAGCCCCCTCGGCTGGGGCAGTGTGGCCCAGTGGCCGGAGTCCCTGACGAGTCCCCTCGGCTGGGGCAGTGTGGCCCAGTGGCCAGAGTCAATATCAGCCCCCTTGGCTGGGGCAGTGTGGCCCAGTGGCCAGAGTCAATATCAGCCCCCTCGGCTGGGGCAGTGTGGCCCAGTGGCCGGAGTCCCTGACGAGTCCCCTCGGCTGGGTCAGTGTGGCCCAATGGCCAGAGGCCCTGACGAGTCCCCTCGGCTGGGGCAGTGTGTCCCAATGGCCAGAGTCAATATCAGCCCCCTCGGCTGGGCAGTGTGGCCCAATGGCCAGAGTCAATATCAGCCCCCTCGGCCGGGGCAGTGTAGCCCAGTGGCCGGAGTCCCTGACGAGTCCCCTCGGCTGGGGCAGTGTGGCCCAGTGGCCAGAGTCAATATCAGCCCCCTCGGCTGGGGCAGTGTGGCCCAATGGCCAGAGTCAATATCAGCCCCCTCAGCTGGGGCAGTGTGGCCCAGTGGCCGGAGTCCCTGACGAGTCCCCTCGGCTGGGGCAGTGTGGCCCAATGGCCGGAGTCCCTGACGAGTCCCCTCGGCTGGGGCAGTGTGGCCCAGTGGCCAGAGTCAATATCAGCCCCCTCGGCTGGGGCAGTGTGGCCCAGTGGCCAGAGTCAATATCAGCCCCCTCGGCTGGGGCAGTGTGGCCCAGTGGCCGGAGTCCCTGACGAGTCCCCTCGGCTGGGGCAGTGTGGCCCAATGGCCAGAGTCAATATCAGCCCCCTCGGCTGGGGCAGTGTGGCCCAATGGCCAGAGTCAATATCAGCCCCCTCGGCTGGGGCAGTGTGGCCCAATGGCCAGAGTCAATATCAGCCCCCTCGGCTGGGGCAGTGTGGCCCAATGGCCAGAGTCAATATCAGCCCCCTCGGCTGGGGCAGTGTGGCCCAGTGGCCAGAGTCAATATCAGCCCCCTCGGCTGGGGCAGTGTGGCCCAGTGGCCAGAGTCAATATCAGCCCCCTCGGCTGGGGCAGTGTGGCCCAGTGGCCAGAGTCAATATCAGCCCCCTCGGCTGGGGCAGTGTGGCCCAGTGGCCAGAGTCAATATCAGCCCCCTCGGCTGGGGCAGTGTGGCCCAGTGGCCAGAGTCAATATCAGCCCCCTCGGCTGGGGCAGTGTGGCCCAGTGGCCGGAGTCCCTGCCGAGTCCCCTCGGCTGGGGCAGTGTGGCCCAGTGGCCGGAGTCCCTGCCGAGTCCCCTCGGCTGGGGCAGTGTGGCCCAGTGGCCGGAGTCCCTGCCGAGTCCCCTCGGCTGGGGCAGTGTGGCCCATTGGCCGGAGTCCCTGCCGAGTCCCCTCGGCTGGGGCAGTGTGGCCCAGTGGCCGGAGTCCCTGCCGAGTCCCCTCGGCTGGGGCAGTGTGGTCCAGCGGCCGGAGTCCCTGCCGAGTCCCCTCGGCTGGGGCAGTGTGGCTCAGTGGCCGGAGTCCCTGCCGAGTCCCCTCGGCTGGGGCAGTGTGGCCCAGTGGCCAGAGTCAATATCAGCCCCCTCGGCTGGGGCAGTGTGGCCCAATGGCCAGAGTCAATATCAGCCCCCTCGGCTGGGGCAGTGTGGCCCAGTGGCCAGAGACCCTGACGAGTCCCCGACGAGTCCCCTCGGCTGGGGCAGTGTGGCCCATTGGCCAGAGTCAATATCAGCCCCCTCGGCTAGGGCAGTGTGGCCCAGTGGCCGGAGTCAATATCAGCCCCCTCGGCTGGGGCAGTGTGGCCCAGTGGCCGGAGTCAATATCAGCCCCCTCGGCTGGGGCAGTGCGGCCCAGTGGCCGGAGTCCCTGACGAGTCCCCTCGGCTGGGGCAGTGTGGCCCAGTGGCCAGAGTCAATATCAGCCCCCTCGGCTGGGGCAGTGTGGCCCAGTGGCCAGAGTCAATATCAGCCCCCTCGGCTGGGTCAGTGTGGCCCAGTGGCCGGAGTCCGTGACGAGTCCCCTCGGCCGGGGCAGTGTGGCCCAGTGGCCGGAGTCCCTGACGAGTCCCCTCGGCCGGGGCAGTGTGGCCCAGTGGCCAGAGTCCCTGACGAGTCCCCTCGGCTGGGGCAGTGTGGCCCAATGGCCAGAGTCAATATCAGCCCCCTCGGCTGGGGCAGTGTGGCCCAATGGCCAGAGTCAATATCAGCCCCCTCGGCTGGGGCAGTGTGGCCCAATGGCCAGAGTCCCTGACGAGTCCCCTCGGCTGGGGCAGTGTGGCCCAATGGCCAGAGGCCCTGACGAGTCCCCTCGGCTGGGGCAGTGTGGCCCAATGGCCAGAGTCAATATCAGCCCACTCGGCCGGGGCAGTGTGGCCCAGTGGCCGGAGTCCATGACGAGTCCCCTCGGCTGGGGCAGTGTGGCCCAATGGCCAGAGGCCCTGACGAGTCCCCTCGGCTGGGGCAGTGTGGCCCAATGGCCAGAGTCAATATCAGCCCCCTCGGCTGGGCAGTGTGGCCCAATGGCCAGAGTCAATATCAGCCCCCTCGGCCGGGGCAGTGTGGCCCAGTGGCCGGAGTCCCTGACGAGTCCCCTCGGCTGGGGCAGTGTGGCCCAGTGGCCAGAGTCAATATCAGCCCCCTCGGCTGGGGCAGTGTGGCCCAGTGGCCAGAGTCCCTGACGAGTCCCATCGGCTGGGGCAGTGTGGCCCAATGGCCAGAGTCAATATCATCCCCCTCAGCTGGGGCAGTGTGGCTCAATGGCCAGAGTCAATATCAGCCCCCTCGGCTGGGGAAGTGTGGCCCAGTGGCCGGAGTCGCTGACGAGTCCCCTCGGCCTGGGCAGTGTGGCCCAGTGGCCGGAGTCCCTGACGAGTCCCCTCGGCTGGGGCAGTGTGGCCCAATGGCCAGAGTCAATATCAGCCCCCTCGGCTGGGGCAGTGTGGCCCAATGGCCAGAGTCAATATCAGCCCCCTCAGCTGGGGCAGTGTGGCCCAGTGGTCGGAGTCCCTGACGAGTCCCCTCGGCTGGGGCACTGTGGCCCAGTGGCCGGAGTCCCTGACGAGTCCCCTCGGCCGGGGCAGTGTGGCCCAGTGGCAGGAGTCCCTGACGAGTCCCCTCGGCCGGGGCAGTGTGGCCCAGTGGCCGGAGTCCCTGACGAGTCTCCTCGGCCGGGGCAGTGTGGCCCAGTGGCCGGAGTCCCTGACGAGTCCCCTCGGCCGGGGCAGTGTGGCCCAGTGGCCGGAGTCCCTGACGAGTCCCCTCGGCTGGGGCAGTGTAGCCCAGTGGCCGGAGTCCCTGACGAGTCCCCTCGGCCGGGGCAGTGTGGCCCAGTGGCCGGAGTCCCTGACGAGTCCCCTCAACCGGGGCAGTGTGGCCCAGTGGCCAGAGTCGATATCAGCCCCCTCGGCTGGGGCAGTGTGACCCAGTGGTCAGAGTCGATATCAGCCCCCTCGGCTGGGGCAGTGTGGCCCAGTGGCCAGAGTCAATATCAGCCCCCTCGGCTGGGGCAGTGTGGCCCAACGGCCAGAGTCAATATCAGCCCCCTCGGCAGGGGCAGTGTGGCCCAGTGGCCGAACTCCCTGCCGAGTCCCCTCGGCTGGGGCAGTGTGGCCCAGTGGCCGGAGTCCCTGCCGAGTCCCCTCATCTGGGGCAGTGTGGCCCAGTGGCCAGAGTCAATATCAGCCCCCTCGGCTGCGGCAGTGTGGCCCAATGGCCAGAGTCAATATCAGCCCCCTCGGCTGGGGCAGTGTGGCCCAATGGCCAGAGTCAATATCAGCCCCCTCGGCTGGGGCAGTGTGGCCCAATGGCCAGAGTCAATATCAGCCCCCTCGGCTGGGGCAGTGTGGCCCAGTGGCCAGAGTCAATATCAGCCCCCTCGGCTGGGGCAGTGTGGCCCAGTGGCCAGAGTCAATATCAGCCCCCTCGGCTGGGGCAGTGTGGCCCAGTGGCCAGAGTCAATATCAGCCCCCTCGGCTGGGGCAGTGTGGCCCAGTGGCCAGAGTCAATATCAGCCCCCTCGGCTGGGGCAGTGTGGCCCAGTGGCCAGAGTCAATATCAGCCCCCTCGGCTGGGGCAGTGTGGCCCAGTGGCCGGAGTCCCTGCCGAGTCCCCTCGGCTGGGGCAGTGTGGCCCAGTGGCCGGAGTCCCTGCCGAGTCCCCTCGGCTGGGGCAGTGTGGCCCAGTGGCCGGAGTCCCTGCCGAGTCCCCTCGCCTGGGGCAGTGTGGCCCCGTGGCCGGAGTCCCTGCCGAGTCCCCTCGGCTGGGGCAGTGTGGCCCAGTGGCCGGAGTCCCTGCCGAGTCCCCTCGGCTGGGGCAGTGTGGCCCAGTGGCCGGAGTCCCTGCCGATTCCCCTCGGCTGGGGCAGTGTGGCCCAGTGGCCGGAGTCCCTGCCGAGTCCCCTCGGCTGGGGCAGTGTGGCCCAGTGGCCAGAGTCAATATCAGCCCCCTCGGCTGGGGCAGTGTGGCCCAATGGCCAGAGTCAATATCAGCCCCCTCGGCTGGGGCAGTGGGGCCCAGTGGCCAGAGACCCTGACGAGTCCCCGACGAGTCCCCTCGGCTGGGGCAGTGTGGCCCATTGGCCAGAGTCAATATCAGCCCCCTCGGCTAGGGCAGTGTGGCCCAGTGGCCGGAGTCAATATCAGCCCCCTCGGCTGGGGCAGTGTGGCCCAGTGGCCGGAGTCAATATCAGCCCCCTCGGCTGGGGCAGTGCGGCCCAGTGGCCGGAGTCCCTGACGAGTCCCCTCGGCTGGGGCAGTGTGGCCCAGTGGCCAGAGTCAATATCAGCCCCCTCGGCTGGGGCAGTGTGGCCCAGAGGCCAGAGTCAATATCAGCCCCCTCGGCTGGAAAAGTGTGGCCCAGTGGCCGGAGTCCCTGACGAGTCCCCTCGGCCGGGGCAGTGTGGCCCAGTGGCCGGAGTCCCTGACGACTCCCCTCGGCCGGGGCAGTGTGGCCCAGTGGCCGGAGTCCCTGACGAGTCCCCTCGGCTGGGGCAGTGTGGCCCAGTGGCCGGAGTCCCTGACGAGTCCCCTCGGCTGTGGCAGTGTGGCCTAGTGGCCAGAGTCAATATCAGCCCCCTCGACTGGGGCAGTGAGGCCCAGTGGCCAGAGTCCCTGACGAGTCCCCTCGGCTGGGGCAGTGTGGCCCAATGGCCAGAGTCCCTGACGAGTCCCCTCGGCTGGGGCAGTGTGGCCCAATGGCCAGAGTCAATATCAGCCCCCTCGGCTGGGGCAGTGTGGCCCAGTGGCCGGAGTCAATATCAGCCCCCTCGGCTGGGGCAGTGTGGCCCAGTGGCCAGAGTCAATATAAGCCCCCTCGGCTGGGGCAGTGTGGCCCAGTGGCCGGAGTCCGTGACGAGTCCCCTCGGCTGGGGCCGTGTGGCCCAGTGGCCAGAGTCAATATCAGCCCCCGCAGCTGGGGCAGTGTGGCCCAGTGGCCAGAGTCAATATGAGCCCCCTCGGCTGGGGCAGTGTGGCCCAGTGGCCAGAGTCAATATCAACCCCCTCGGCCGGGGCAGTGTGGCCCAGTGGCCGGAGTCCCTGACGAGTCCCCTCGACCGGGGCAGTGTGGCCCAATGGCCAGAGTCAATATCAGCACCCTCGGTTGGGGCAGTGTGGCCCAATGGCCAGAGTCAATATCAGCCCCCTCGGCTGGGGCAGTGTGGCCCAATGGCCAGAGTCAATATCAGCCCCCTCGGCTGGGGCAGTGTGGCCCAGTGGCCAGAGTCAATATCAGCCCCCTCGGCTGGGGCAGTGTGGCCCAGTGGCCAGAGTCAAGATCAGCCCCCTCGGCTGGGGCAGTGTGGCCCAGTGGCCGGAGTCCCTGACGAGTCCCCTCGGCTGGGGCAGTGTGGCCCAGTGGCCGGAGTCCCTGACGAGTCCCCTCGACTGGGGCAGTGTGGCCCAGTGGCCGGAGTTCCTGACGAGTCCCCTCGGCTGGGGCAGTGTGGCCCAGTGGCCAGAGTCAATATCAGCCCCCTCGGCTGGGGCAGTGTGGCCCAATGGCCAGAGTCAATATCAGCCCCCTCGGCTGGGGCAGTGTGGCCCAGTGGCCAGAGTCCCTGACGAGTCCCCTCGGCCGGGGCTGTGTGGCCCAGTGGCCGGAGTCCCTGACGAGTCCCCTCGGCCGGGGCAGTGTGGCCCAATGGCCAGAGTCAATATCAGCCCCCTCGGCTGGGGCAGTGTGGCCCAATGGCCAGAGTCAATATCAGCCCCCTCGGCTGGGGCAGTGTGGCCCAGTGGCCGGAGTCCCTGACGAGTCCCCTCGGCCGGGGCAGTGTGGCCCAGTGGCCGGAGTCCCTGACGAGTCCCCTCGGCCGGGGCAGTGTGGCCCAATGGCCAGAGTCAATATCAGCCTCCTCGGTTGGGGCAGTGTGGCCCAATGGCCAGAGTCAATATCAGCCCCCTCGGCTGGGGCAGTGTGGCCCAATGGCCAGAGTCAATATCAGCCCCCTCGGCTGGGGCAGTGTGGCCCAGTGGCCAGAGTCAATATCAGCCCCCTCGGTTGGGGCATTGTGGCCCAGTGGCCGGAGTCAATATCAGCCCCCTCGGCTGGGGCCGTGTGGCCCAGTGGCCAGAGTCAATATCAGCCCCCGCGGCTGGGGCATTGTGGCGCAGTGGCCAGAGTCAATATGAGCCCCCTCGGCTGGGGCAGTGTGGCCCAGTGGCCAGAGTCAATATCAGCCCCCTCGGCTGGGGCAGTGTGGCCCAGTGGCCAGAGTCAAGATCAGCCCCCTCGGCTGGGGCAGTGTGGCCCAATGGCCAGAGTCAATATCAGCCCCCTCGGCTGGGGCAGTGTGGCCCAGTGGCCAGAGTCAATATCAGCCCCCTCGGCTGGGGCAGTGTGGCCCAGTGGCCAGAGTCAAGATCAGCCCCCTCGGCTGGGGCAGTGTGGCCCAGTGGCCGGAGTCCCTGACGAGTCCCCTCGGCTGGGGCAGTGTGGCCCAGTGGCCGGAGTCCCTGACGAGTCCCCTCGACTGGGGCAGTGTGGCCCAGTGGCCGGAGTTCCTGACGAGTCCCCTCGGCTGGGGCAGTGTGGCCCAGTGGCCAGAGTCAATATCAGCCCCCTCGGCTGGGGCAGTGTGGCCCAATGGCCAGAGTCAATATCAGCCCCCTCGGCTGGGGCAGTGTGGCCCAGTGGCCAGAGTCCCTGACGAGTCCCCTCGGCCGGGGCAGTGTGGCCCAGTGGCCGGAGTCCCTGACGAGTCCCCTCGGCCGGGGCAGTGTGGCCCAATGGCCAGAGTCAATATCAGCCCCCTCGGTTGGGGCAGTGTGGCCCAATGGCCAGAGTCAATATCAGCCCCCTCGGCTGGGGCAGTGTGGCCCAATGGCCAGAGTCAATATCAGCCCCCTCGGCTGGGGCAGTGTGGCCCAGTGGCCGGAGTCCCTGACGAGTCCCCTCGGCCGGGGCAGTGTGGCCCAGTGGCCGGAGTCCCTGACGAGTCCCCTCGGCCGGGGCAGTGTGGCCCAGTGGCCAGAGTCAATATCAGCCCCCTCGGTTGGGGCAGTGTGGCCCAATGGCCAGAGTCAATATCAGCCCCCTCGGCTGGGGCAGTGTGGCCCAATGGCCAGAGTCAATATCAGCCCCCTCGGCTGGGGCAGTGTGGCCCAGTGGCCAGAGTCAATATCAGCCCCCTCGGTTGGGGCATTGTGGCCCAGTGGCCGGAGTCAATATCAGCCCCCTCGGCTGGGGCCGTGTGGCCCAGTGGCCAGAGTCAATATCAGCCCCCGCGGCTGGGGCATTGTGGCGCAGTGGCCAGAGTCAATATGAGCCCCCTCGGCTGGGGCAGTGTGGCCCAGTGGCCAGAGTCAATATCAGCCCCCTCGGCTGGGGCAGTGTGGCCCAGTGGCCAGAGTCAAGATCAGCCCCCTCGGCTGGGGCAGTGTGGCCCAGTGGCCAGAGTCAAGATCAGCCCCCTCGGCGGGGGCAGTGTGGCCCAGTGGCCGGAGTCCCTGACGAGTCCCCTCGGCTGGGGCAGTGTGGCCCAGTGGCCAGAGTCCCTGACGAGTCCCCTCGGCTGGGGCAGTGTGGCCCAATGGCCAGAGTCAATATCAGCCCCCTCGGCTGGGGCAGTGTGGCCCAGTGGCCGGAGTCCCTGACGAGTCCCCTCGGCCAGGGCAGTGTGGCCCAGTGGCCGGAGTCCCTGACGAGTCCCCTCGGCCGGGGCAGTGTGGCCCAATGGCCAGAGTCAATATCAGCCCCCTCGATTGGGGCAGTGTGGCCCAATGGCCAGAATCAATATCAGCCCCCTCGGCTGGGGCAGTGTGGCCCAATGGCCAGAGTCAATATCAGCCCCCTCGGCTGGGGCAGTGTGGCCCAGTGGCCAGAGTCAATATCAGCCCCCTCGGCTGGGGCAGTGTGGCCCAGTGGCCGGAGTCCCTGACGACTCCCCTCGGCTGGGGCAGTGTGACCCAGTGGCCGGAGTCCCTGACGAGTCCCCTCGGCCGGGGCAGTGTGGCCCAGTGGCCGGAGTCCCTGACGAGTCCCCTCTGTCGGTACAGTGTGGCCCAGTGGCCGGAGTCTCTGACGAGTCCCCTCGGCTGGGGCAGTGTGGCCCAGTGGCCAGAGTCAATATCAGCCCCCTCGGCTGGGGCAGTGTGGCCCAGTGGCCAGAGTCCCTGACGAGTCCCCTCGGCTGGGGCAGTGTGGCCCAATGGCCAGAGTCCCTGACGAGTCCCCTCGGCTGGGGCAGTGTGGCCCAATGGCCAGAGTCAATATCAGCCCCCTCGGCTGGGCAGTGTGGCCCAATGGCCAGAGTCAATATCAGCCCCCTCGGCTGGGCAGTGTGGCCCAATGGCCAGAGTCAATATCAGCCCCCTCGGCTGGGGCAGTGTGGCCCAGTGGCCGGAGTCAATATCAGCCCCCTCGGCTGGGGCAGTGTGGCCCAGTGGCCGGAGTCAATATCAGCCCCCTCGGCTGGGGAAGTGCGGCCCAGTGGCCGGAGTCCCTGACGAGTCCCCTCGGCTGGGGCATTGTGGCCCAGTGGCCAGAGTCAATATCAGCCGCCTCGGCTGGGGCAGTGTAGCCCAGTGGCCAGAGTCAATATCAGCCCCCTCGGCTGTGTCAGTGTGGCCCAGTGGCCGGAGTCCGTGACGAGTCCCCTCGGCCGGGGCAGTGTGGCCCAGTGGCCGGAGTCCCTGACGAGTCCCCTCGGCCGGGGCAGTGTGGCCCAGTGGCCAGAGTCCCTGACGAGTCCCCTCGGCTGGGGCATTGTGGCCCAGTGGCCAGAGTCAATATCAGCCGCCTCGGCTGGGGCAGTGTGGCCCAATGGCCAGAGTCAATATCAGCCCCCTAGGCTGGGCAGTGTGGCCCAATGGCCAGAGTCAATATCAGCCCCCTCGGCCGGGGCAGTGTGGCCCAGTGGCCGGAGTCCCTGACGAGTCCCCTCGGCTGGGGCAGTGTGGCCCAGTGGCCAGAGTCAATATCAGCCCCCTCGGCTGGGGCAGTGTGGCCCAATGGCCAGAGTCAATATCAGCCCCCTCAGCTGGGGCAGTGTGGCCCAGTGGCCGGAGTCCCTGACGAGTCCCCTCGGCCGGGGCAGTGTGGCCCAGTGGCCAGAGTCAATATCAGCCCCCTCGGCTGGGGCAGTGTGGCCCAATGGCCAGAGTCAATATCAGCCCCCTCGGCTGGGGCAGTGTGGCCCAATGGCCAGAGTCAATATCAGCCCCCTCGGCCGGGGCAGTGTGGCCCAATGGCCAGAGTCAATATCAGCCCCCTCGGCCGGGGCAGTGTGGCCCAGTGGCCGGAGTCCCTGACGAGTCCCCTCGGCCGGGGCAGTGTGGCCCAGTGGCCGGAGTCCCTGACGAGTCCCCTCGGCCGGGGCAGTGTGGCCCAGTGGCCGGAGTCCCTGACGAGTCCCCTCGGCTGGGGCAGTGTGGCCCAGTGGCCGGAGTCCCTGACGAGTCCCCTCGGCTGGGGCAGTGTGGCCCAGTGGCCAGAGTCAATATCAGCCCCCTCGGCTGGGGCAGTGTGGCCCAGTGGCCAGAGTCCCTGACGAGTCCCCTCGGCTGGGGCAGTGTGGCCCAATGGCCAGAGTCAATATCAGCCCCCTCGGCTGGGGCAGTGTGGCCCAATGGCCAGAGTCAATATCAGCCCCCTCAGCTGGGGCAGTGTGGCCCAGTGGCCGGAGTCCCTGACGAGTGTCCTCGGCTGGGGCAGTGTGGCCCAATGGCCGGAGTCCCTGACGAGTCCCCTCGGCCGGGGCAGTGTGGCCCAGTGGCCGGAGTCCCTGACGAGTCCCCTCGGCCGGGGCAGTGTGGCCCAGTGGCCGGAGTCCCTGACGAGTCTCCTCGGCCGGGGCAGTGTGGCCCAGTGGCCGGAGTCCCTGACGAGTCCCCTCGGCCGGGGCAGTGTGGCCCAGTGGCCGGAGTGCCTAACAAGTCCCCTCGGCTGGGGCAGTGTGGCCCAGTGGCCAGAGTCAATATCAGCCCCCTCGGCTGGGGCAGTGTGGCCCAATGGCCAGAGTCAATATCAGCCCCCTCGGCTGGGGCAGTGTGGCCCAGTGGCCGGAGTCCCTGACGAGTCCCCTCGGCCGGGGCAGTGTGGCCCAGTGGCCGGAGTCCCTGATGAGTCCCCTCGGCTGGGGCAGTGTGGCCCAATGGCCAGAGTCAATATCAGCCCCCTCGGCTGGGGCAGTGTGGCCCAATGGCCAGAGTCAATATCAGCCCCCTCGGCTGGGGCAGTGTGGCCCAGTGGCCAGAGTCAATATCAGCCCCCTCGGCTGGGGCAGTGTGGCCCATTGGCCAGAGTCATTATCAGCAACCTCGGCTGGGTCAGTGTGGCCCAGTGGCCGGAGTCCCTGACGAGTCCCCTCGGCTGCGGCAGTGTGGCCCAGTGGCCAGAGTCAATATCAGCCCCCTCGGCTGGGGCAGTGAGGCCCAGTGGCCAGAGTCCCTGACGAGTCCCCTCGGCTGGGGCAGTGTGGCCCAATGGCCAGAGTCAATATCAGCCCCCTCGGCTGGGGCAGTGTGGCCCAGTGGCCGGAGTCCCTGACGAGTCCCCTCGGCTGGGGCAGTGTGGCCCAGTGGCCAGAGTCAATATCAGCCCCCTCGGCTGGGGCAGTGTGGCCCAGTGGCCGGAGTCCCTGACGAGTCCCCTCGGCTGGGGCAGTGTGGCCCAGTGGCCAGAGTCAATATCAGCCCCCTCGCCTAGGGCAGTGTGGACCAATGGCCAGAGTCAATATCAGCCCCATCGGCTGGGGCAGTGTGGCCCAATGGCCAGAGTCAATATCAGCCCCCTTGGCTGGGGCAGTGTGGCCCAGTGGCCAGAGTCAATATCAGCCCCCTCGCCTAGGGCAGTGTGGACCAATGGCCAGAGTCAATATCAGCCCCCTCGGCTGGGGCAGTGTGGCCCAGTGGCCAGAGTCAATATCAGCCCCCTCGGCTGGGGCAGTGTGGCCCAGTGGCCAGAGTCAATATCAGCCCCCTCGGCTGGGGCAGTGTGGCCCAATGGCCAGAGTCAATATCAGCCCCCTCGGCTGGGGCAGTGGGGCCCAGTGGCCAGAGACCCTGACGAGTCCCCGACGAGTCCCCTCGGCTGGGGCAGTGTGGCCCATTGGCCAGAGTCAATATCAGCCCCCTCGGCTAGGGCAGTGTGGCCCAGTGGCCGGAGTCAATATCAGCCCCCTCGGCTGGGGCAGTGTGGCCCAGTGGCCGGAGTCAATATCAGCCCCCTCGGCTGGGGCAGTGCGGCCCAGTGGCCGGAGTCCCTGACGAGTCCCCTCGGCTGGGGCAGTGTGGCCCAGTGGCCAGAGTCAATATCAGCCCCCTCGGCTGGGGCAGTGTGGCCCAGTGGCCAGAGTCAATATCAGCCCCCTCGGCTGGAAAAGTGTGGCCCAGTGGCCGGAGTCCCTGACGAGTCCCCTCGGCCGGGGCAGTGTGGCCCAGTGGCCGGAGTCCCTGACGAGTCCCCTCGGCTGGGGCAGTGTGGCCCAGTGGCCGGAGTCCCTGACGAGTCCCCTCGGCTGTGGCAGTGTGGCCTAGTGGCCAGAGTCAATATCAGCCCCCTCGGCTGGGGCAGTGAGGCCCAGTGGCCGGAGTCAATATCAGCCCCCTCGGCTGGGGCAGTGTGGCCCAGTGGCCAGAGTCAATATAAGCCCCCTCGGCTGGGGCAGTGTGGCCCAGTGGCCGGAGTCCGTGACGAGTCCCCTCGGCTGGGGCCGTGTGGCCCAGTGGCCAGAGTCAATATCAGCCCCCGCGGCTGGGGCAGTGTGGCCCAGTGGCCAGAGTCAATATGAGCCCCCTCGGCTGGGGCAGTGTGGCCCAGTGGCCAGAGTCAATATCAACCCCCTCGGCCGGGGCAGTGTGGCCCAGTGGCCGGAGTCCCTGACGAGTCCCCTCGGCCGGGGCAGTGTGGCCCAATGGCCAGAGTCAATATCAGCCCCCTCGGTTGGGGCAGTGTGGCCCAATGGCCAGAGTCAATATCAGCCCCCTCGGCTGGGGCAGTGTGGCCCAATGGCCAGAGTCAATATCAGCCCCCTCGGCTGGGGCAGTGTGGCCCAATGGCCAGAGTCAATATCAGCCCCCTCGGCTGGGGCAGTGTGGCCCAGTGGCCAGAGTCAATATCAGCCCCCTCGGCTGGGGCAGTGTGGCCCAGTGGCCAGAGTCAAGATCAGCCCCCTCGGCTGGGGCAGTGTGGCCCAGTGGCCGGAGTCCCTGACGAGTCCCCTCGGCTGGGGCAGTGTGGCCCAGTGGCCGGAGTCCCTGACGAGTCCCCTCGACTGGGGCAGTGTGGCCCAGTGGCCGGAGTTCCTGACGAGTCCCCTCGGCTGGGGCAGTGTGGCCCAGTGGCCAGAGTCAATATCAGCCCCCTCGGCTGGGGCAGTGTGGCCCAATGGCCAGAGTCAATATCAGCCCCCTCGGCTGGGGCAGTGTGGCCCAGTGGCCAGAGTCCCTGACGAGTCCCCTCGGCCGGGGCAGTGTGGCCCAGTGGCCGGAGTCCCTGACGAGTCCCCTCGGCCGGGGCAGTGTGGCCCAATGGCCAGAGTCAATATCAGCCCCCTCGGTTGGGGCAGTGTGGCCCAATGGCCAGAGTCAATATCAGCCCCCTCGGCTGGGGCAGTGTGGCCCAATGGCCAGAGTCAATATCAGCCCCCTCGGCTGGGGCAGTGTGGCCCAGTGGCCGGAGTCCCTGACGAGTCCCCTCGGCCGGGGCAGTGTGGCCCAGTGGCCGGAGTCCCTGACGAGTCCCCTCGGCCGGGGCAGTGTGGCCCAATGGCCAGAGTCAATATCAGCCCCCTCGGTTGGGGCAGTGTGGCCCAATGGCCAGAGTCAATATCAGCCCCCTCGGCTGGGGCAGTGTGGCCCAATGGCCAGAGTCAATATCAGCCCCCTCGGCTGGGGCAGTGTGGCCCAATGGCCAGAGTCAATATCAGCCCCCTCGGCTGGGGCAGTGTGGCCCAGTGGCCAGAGTCAATATCAGCCCCCTCGGTTGGGGCATTGTGGCCCAGTGGCTGGAGTCAATATCAGCCCCCTCGGCTGGGGCCGTGTGGCCCAGTGGCCAGAGTCAATATCAGCCCCCGCGGCTGGGGCATTGTGGCGCAGTGGCCAGAGTCAATATGAGCCCCCTCGGCTGGGGCAGTGTGGCCCAGTGGCCAGAGTCAATATCAGCCCCCTCGGCTGGGGCAGTGTGGCCCAGTGGCCAGAGTCAAGATCAGCCCCCTCGGCTGGGGCAGTGTGGCCCAGTGGCCAGAGTCAAGATCAGCCCCCTCGGCGGGGGCAGTGTGGCCCAGTGGCCGGAGTCCCTGACGAGTCCCCTCGGCTGGGGCAGTGTGGCCCAGTGGCCAGAGTCCCTGACGAGTCCCCTCGGCTGGGGCAGTGTGGCCCAATGGCCAGAGTCAATATCAGCCCCCTCGGCTTGGGCAGTGTGGCCCAGTGGCCGGAGTCCCTGACGAATCCCCTCGGCCAGGGCAGTGTGGCCCAGTGGCCGGAGTCCCTGACGAGTCCCCTCGGCCGGGGCAGTGTGGCCCAATGGCCAGAGTCAATATCAGCCCCCTCGGTTGGGGCAGTGTGGCCCAATGGCCAGAATCAATATCAGCCCCCTCGGCTGGGGCAGTGTGGCCCAATGGCCAGAGTCAATATCAGCCCCCTCGGCTGGGGCAGTGTGGCCCAGTGGCCAGAGTCAATATCAGCCCCCTCGGCTGGGGCAGTGTGGCCCAGTGGCCGGAGTCCCTGACGACTCCCCTCGGCTGGGGCAGTGTGACCCAGTGGCCGGAGTCCCTGACGAGTCCCCTCGGCCGGGGCAGTGTGGCCCAGTGGCCGGAGTCCCTGACGAGTCCCCTCTGTCGGTACAGTGTGGCCCAGTGGCCGGAGTCTCTGACGAGTCCCCTCGGCTGGGGCAGTGTGGCCCAGTGGCCAGAGTCAATATCAGCCCCCTCGGCTGGGGCAGTGTGGCCCAGTGGCCAGAGTCCCTGACGAGTCCCCTCGGCTGGGGCAGTGTGGCCCAATGGCCAGAGTCCCTGACGAGTCCCCTCGGCTGGGGCAGTGTGGCCCAATGGCCAGAGTCAATATCAGCCCCCTCGGCTGGGCAGTGTGGCCCAATGGCCAGAGTCAATATCAGCCCCCTCGGCTGGGGCAGTGTGGCCCAGTGGCCGGAGTCAATATCCGCCCCCTCGGCTGGGGCAGTGTGGCCCAGTGGCCGGAGTCAATATCAGCCCCCTCGGCTGGGGAAGTGCGGCCCAGTGGCCGGAGTCCCTGACGAGTCCCCTCGGCTGGGGCATTGTGGCCCAGTGGCCAGAGTCAATATCAGCCGCCTCGGCTGGGGCAGTGTAGCCCAGTGGCCAGAGTCAATATCAGCCCCCTCGGCTGTGTCAGTGTGGCCCAGTGGCCGGAGTCCGTGACGAGTCCCCTCGGCCGGGGCAGTGTGGCCCAGTGGCCGGAGTCCCTGACGAGTCCCCTCGGCCGGGGCAGTGTGGCCCAGTGGCCAGAGTCCCTGACGAGTCCCCTCGGCTGGGGCAGTGTGGCCCAATGGCCAGAGTCAATATCAGCCCCCTCGGCTGGGGCAGTGTGGCCCAGTGGCCGGAGTCCCTGACGAGTCCCCTCGGCTGGGGCAGTGTGGCCCAATGGCCAGAGTCCCTGACGAGTCCCCTCGGCTGGGGCAGTGTGGCCCAATGGCCAGAGGCCCTGACGAGTCCCCTCGGCTGGGGCAGTGTGGCCCAATGGCCAGAGGCCCTGACGAGTCCCCTCGGCTGGGGCAGTGTGGCCCAATGGCCAGAGTCAATATCAGCCCCCTAGGCTGGGCAGTGTGGCCCAATGGCCAGAGTCAATATCAGCCCCCTCGGCCGGGGCAGTGTGGCCCAGTGGCCGGAGTCCCTGACGAGTCCCCTCGGCTGGGGCAGTGTGGCCCAGTGGCCAGAGTCAATATCAGCCCCCTCGGCTGGGGCAGTGTGGCCCAATGGCCAGAGTCAATATCAGCCCCCTCAGCTGGGGCAGTGTGGCCCAGTGGCCGGAGTCCCTGACGAGTCCCCTCGGCCGGGGCAGTGTGGCCCAGTGGCCAGAGTCAATATCAGCCCCCTCGGCTGGGGCAGTGTGGCCCAATGGCCAGAGTCAATATCAGCCCCCTCGGCTGGGGCAGTGTGGCCCAATGGCCAGAGTCAATATCAGCCCCCTCGGCCGGGGCAGTGTGGCCCAATGGCCAGAGTCAATATCAGCCCCCTCGGCCGGGGCAGTGTGGCCCAGTGGCCGGAGTCCCTGACGAGTCCCCTCGGCCGGGGCAGTGTGGCCCAGTGGCCGGAGTCCCTGACGAGTCCCCTCGGCCGGGGCAGTGTGGCCCAGTGGCCGGAGTCCCTGACGAGTCCCCTCGGCCGGGGCAGTGTGGCCCAGTGGCCGGAGTCCCTGACGAGTCCCCTCGGCTGGGGCAGTGTGGAACAGTGGCCGGAGTCCCTGACGAGTCCCCTCGGCTGGGGCAGTGTGGCCCAGTGGCCAGAGTCAATATCAGCCCCCTCGGCTGGGGCAGTGTGGCCCAGTGGCCAGAGTCCCTGACGAGTCCCCTCGGCTGGGGCAGTGTGGCCCAATGGCCAGAGTCAATATCAGCCCCCTCGGCTGGGGCAGTGTGGCCCAATGGCCAGAGTCAATATCAGCCCCCTCAGCTGGGGCAGTGTGGCCCAGTGGCCGGAGTCCCTGACGAGTCTCCTCGGCTGGGGCAGTGTGGCCCAATGGCCGGAGTCCCTGACGAGTCCCCTCGGCCGGGGCAGTGTGGCCCAGTGGCCGGAGTCCCTGACGAGTCCCCTCGGCCGGGGCAGTGTGGCCCAGTGGCCGGAGTCCCTGACGAGTCTCCTCGGCCGGGGCAGTGTGGCCCAGTGGCCGGAGTCCCTGACGAGTCCCCTCGGCCGGGGCAGTGTGGCCCAGTGGCCGGAGTGCCTAACAAGTCCCCTCGGCTGGGGCAGTGTGGCCCAGTGGCCAGAGTCAATATCAGCCCCCTCGGCTGGGGCAGTGTGGCCCAATGGCCAGAGTCAATATCAGCCCCCTCGGCTGGGGCAGTGTGGCCCAGTGGCCGGAGTCCCTGACGAGTCCCCTCGGCTGGGGCAGTGTGGCCCAATGGCCAGAGTCAATATCAGCCCCCTCGGCTGGGGCAGTGTGGCCCAATGGCCAGAGTCAATATCAGCCCCCTCGGCTGGGGCAGTGTGGCCCAGTGGCCAGAGTCAATATCAGCCCCCTCGGCTGGGGCAGTGTGGCCCATTGGCCAGAGTCATTATCAGCAACCTCGGCTGGGTCAGTGTGGCCCAATGGCCAGAGTCAATATCAGCCCCCTCGGCTGGGGCAGTGTGGCCCAGTGGCCAGAGTCAATATCAGCCCCCTCGGCTGGGGAAGTGAGGCCCAGTGGCCAGAGTCCCTGACGAGTCCCCTCGGCTGGGGCAGTGTGGCCCAATGGCCAGAGTCAATATCAGCCCCCTCGGCTGGGGCAGTGTGGCCCAGTGGCCGGAGTCCCTGACGAGTCCCCTCGGCTGGGGCAGTGTGGCCCAGTGGCCAGAGTCAATAGCAGCCCCCTCGGCTGGGGCAGTGTGGCCCAGTGGCCGGAGTCCCTGACGAGTCCCCTCGGCTGGGGCAGTGTGGCCCAGTGGCCAGAGTCAATATCAGCCCCCTCGCCTAGGGCAGTGTGGACCAATGGCCAGAGTCAATATCAGCCCCATCGGCTGGGGCAGTGTGGCCCAATGGCCAGAGTCAATATCAGCCCCCTTGGCTGGGGCAGTGTGGCCCAGTGGCCAGAGTCAATATCAGCCCCCTCGCCTAGGGCAGTGTGGACCAATGGCCAGAGTCAATATCAGCCCCCTCGGCTGGGGCAGTGTGGCCCAGTGGCCAGAGTCAATATCAGCCCCCTCGGCTGGGGCAGTGTGGCCCAGTGGCCAGAGTCAATATCAGCCCCCTCGGCTGGGGCAGTGTGGCCCAGTGGCCGGAGTCCATGACGAGTCCCCTCGGCCGGGGCAGTGTGGCCCAGTGGCCGGAGTCCCTGACGAGTCACCTCGGCCGGGGCAGTGTGGCCCAGTGTCCGGAGTCCCTGACGAGTCCCCTCGGCTGGGGCAGTGTGGCCCAGTGGCCGGAGTCCCTGACGAGTCCCCTCGGCTGGGGCAGTGTGGCCCACTGGCCAGAGTCAATATCAGCCCCCTCGGCTGGGGCAGTGTGGCCCAGTGGCCAGAGTCCCTGAGGAGTCCCCTCGGCTGGGGCAGTGTGGCCCAGTGGCCAGAGTCAATATCAGCCCCCTCGGCTGGGGCAGTGTGGCCCAGTGGCCAGAGTCAATATCAGCCCCCTCGGCTGGGGCAGTGAGGCCCAGTGGCCAGAGTCCCTGTCGAGTCCCCTCGGCTGGGGCAGTGTGGCCCAGTGGCCAGAGTCAATATCAGCCCCCTCGGTTGGGGCAGTGTGGCCCAATGGCCAGAGTCCCTGACGAGTCCCCTCGGCTGGGGCAGTGTGGCCCACTGGCCAGAGTCAATATCAGCCCCCTCGGCTGGGGCAGTGTGGCCCAGTGGCCGGAGTCCCTGACGAGTCCCCTCGGCTAGGGCAGTGTGGCCCAGTGGCCGGAGTCCCTGACGAGTCCCCTCGGCCGGGGCAGTGTGGCCCACTGGCCAGAGTCAATATCAGCCCCCTCGGCTGGGGCAGTGTGGCCCAGTGGCCGGAGTCCCTGACGAGTCCCCTCGGCTGGGGCAGTGTGGCCCAGTGGCCAGAGTCAATATCAGCCCCCTCGGCTGGGGCAGTGTGGCCCAGTGGCCGGAGTCCCTGACGAGTCCCCTCGGCTGGGGCAGTGTGGCCCAGTGGCCGGAGTCCCTGACGAGTCCCCTCGGCTGGGGCAGTGTGGCCCAGTGGCCAGAGTCAATATCAGCCCCCTCGGCTGGGGCAGTGTGGCCCAGTGGCCAGAGTCAATATCAGCCCCCTCGGCTGGGGCAGTGAGGCCCAGTGGCCAGAGTCCCTGTCGACTCCCCTCGGCTGGGGCAGTGTGGCCCAGTGGCCAGAGTCAATATCAGCCCCCTCGGTTGGGGCAGTGTGGCCCAATGGCCAGAGTCAATATCAGCCCCCTCGGCTGGGACAGTGTGGCCCAATGGCCAGAGTCAATATCAGCCCCCTCGGCTGGGGCAGTGTGGCCCAGTGGCCAGAGTCAATATCAGCCCCCTCGGTTGGGGCAGTGTGGCCCAATGGCCAGAGTCAATATCAGCCCCCTCGGCTGGGGCAGTGTGGCCCAGTGGCCAGAGTCAATATCATCCCCCTCGGCTGGGGCAGTGTGGCCCAATGGCCAGAGTCAATATCAGCCCCCTCGGCTGAGGCAGTGTGGCCCAGTGGCCGGAGTCCCTGACGAGTCCCCTTGGCTGGGGCAGTGTGGCCCAGTGGCCGGAGTCCCTGACGAGTCCCCTCTGCTGGGGCAGTGTGGCCCAGTGGCCGTAGTCCCTGACGTGTCCCCTCGGCTGGGGCAGTGTGGCCCAATGGCCAGAGACAATATCAGCCCCCTCGGCTGGGGCAGTGTGGCCCAGTGGCCGGAGTCCCTGACGAGTCCCCTCGGCTGGGGCAGTGTGGCCCAGTGGCCGGAGTCCCTGACGAGTCCCCTCGGCTGGGGCAGTGTGGCCCAATGGCCAGAGTCAATATCAGCCCCCTCGGCTGGGGCAGTGTGGCCCAATGGCCAGAGTCAATATCAGCCCCTCGGCTGGGGCAGTGTGGCCCAGTGGCCAGAGTCCCTGACGAGTCCCCTCGGCTGGGGCAGTGTGGCCAGGTGGCCAGAGTCAATATCAGCCCCCTCGGCTGGGGCAGTGTGGCCCAGTGGCTGGAGTCCCTGACGAGTCCCCTCGGCTGGGGCAGTGTGGTCCAATGGCCGGAGTTAATATCAGCCCCCTCGGCTGGGGCAGTGTGGCCCAGTGGCCAGAGTCCCTGACGAGTCCCCTCGGCTGGGGCAGTGTGGCCCAGTGGCCAGAGTCAATATCAGCCCCCTCGGTTGGGGCAGTGTGGCCCAGTGGCCAGAGTCCCTGACGAGTCCCCTTCGCTGGGGCAGTGTGGCCCAGTGGCCGGAGTCCCTGACGAGTCCCCTCGGCTGGGGCAGTGTGGCCCAGTGGCCGGAGTCCCTGACGAGTCCCCTCGGCTGGGCCAGTGTGGCCCAGTGGCCAGAGTCCCTGACGAGTCCCCTCGGCTGGGGCAGTGTGGCCCAGTGGCCAGAGTCCATATCAGCCCCCTCGGCTGGGGCAGTGTGGCCCAGTGGTCGGAGTCCCTGACGAGTCCCCTCGGCTGGGGCAGTGTGGCCCAGTGGTCGGAGTCCCTGACGAGTCCCCTCGGCTGGGGCAGTGTGGCCCAATGGCCAGAGTCAATATCATCCCCCTCGGCTGGGGCAGTGTGGCCCAGTGGCCGGAGTGCCTGACGAGTCCCCTCGGCTGGGGCACTGTGGCCCAGTGGCCAGAGTCAATATCAGCCCCCTCGGCTGGGGCAGTGTGGCCCAGTGGCCGGAGTCCCTGAGGAATCCCCTAGGCTGGGGCAGTGTGGCCCAGTGGCCGGAGTCCCTGACGAGTTCCCTCGGCTGCGGCAGTGTGGCCCAGTGGCCAGAGTCAATATCAGCCCCCTCGGCTGGGGCAGTGTGGCCCAGTGGCCAGAGTCAATATCAGCCCCCTCGGCTGGGGCAGTGTGGCCCAGTGGCCAGAGTCAATATCAGCCCCCTCGGCTGGGGCAGTGTGGCCCAGTGGCCAGAGTCAATATCAGCCCCCTCGGCTGGGGCAGTGTGGCCCAGTGGCCAGAGTCAATATCAGCCCCCTCGGCTGGGGCAGTGTGGCCCAGTGGCCAGAGTCAATATCAGCCCCCTCGGCTGGGGCAGTGTGGCCCAGTGGCCAGAGTCAATATCAGCCCCCTCGGCTGGGGCAGTGTGGCCCAGTGGCCAGAGTCAATATCAGCCCCCTCGGCTGGGGCAGTGTGGCCCAGTGGCCAGAGTCAATATCAGCCCCCTCGGCTAGGGCAGTGTGGCCCAGTGGCCAGAGTCAATATCAGCCCCCTCGGCTGGGGCACTGTGGCCCAGTGGCCAGAGTCAATATCAGCCCCCTCGGCTGGGGCAGTGTGGCCCAGTGGCCGGAGTCCCTGACGAGTCCCCTCGGCTGGGGCAGTGTGGCCCAGTGGCCGGAGTCCCTGACGAGTCCCCTCGGCTGGGGCAGTGTCGCCCAGTGGCCGGAGTCCCTGACGAGTCCCCTCGGCTGGGGCAGTGTGGCCCAGTGGCCGGAGTCCCTGACGAGTCCCCTCGGCTGGGGCAGTGTGGCCCAGTGGCCAGAGTCAATATCAGCCCCCTCGGCTGGGGCAGTGTGGCCCAGTGGCCAGAGTCAATATCAGCCCCCTCGGCTGGGGCAGTTTGGCCCAATGGCCAGAGTCAATATCAGCCCCCTCGGCTGGGGCAGTGTGGCCCAATGGCCAGAGTCAATATCAGCCCCCTCGGCTGGGGCAGTGTGGCCCAGTGGCCGGAGTCAATATCAGCCCCCTCGGCTGGGGCAGTGTGGCCCAATGGCCAGAGTCAATATCATCCCCCTCGGCTGGGGCAGTGTGGCCCAATGGCCAGAGTCAATATCAGCCCCCTCGGCTGCGGCAGTGTGGCCCAATGGCCAGAGTCAATATCAGCCCCCTCGGCTGGGGCAGTGTGGCCCAATGGCCAGAGTCAATATCAGCCCCCTCGGCTGGGGCAGTGTGGCCCGGTGGACGGAGTCCCTGACGAGTCCCCTCGGCTGGGGCCGTGTGGCCCGGTGGCCGGAGTCCCTGACGAGTCCCCTCGGCTGGGGCAGTGTGGCCCGGTGGCCGGAGTCCCTGACGAGTCCCCTCGGCTGGGGCAGTGTGGCCCGGTGGCCGGAGTCCCTGATGAGTCCCCTCGGCTGGGGCAGTGTGGCCCAATGGCCAGAGTCAATATCAGCCCCCTCGGCTGGGGCACTGTGGCCCAGTGGCCAGAGTCAATATCAGCCCCCTCGGCTGGGGCAGTGTGGCCCAGTGGCCGGAGTCTCTGACAAGTCCCCTCGGCTGGGGCAGTGTGGCCCAGTGGCCAGAGTCAATATCAGCCCCCTCGGCTGGGGCAGTGTGGCCCAATGGCCGGAGTCCCTGACGAGTCCCCTCGGCTGGGGCAGTGTGGCCCAGTGGCCGGAGTCCCGGACGAGTCCCCTCGTCTGGGGCAGTGTAGCCCAGTGGCCGGAGTCCCGGACGAGTCCCCTCGGCTGGGGCAGTGTAGCCCAGTGGCCGGAGTCCCGGACGAGTCCCCTCGGCTGGGGCAGTGTAGCCCAGTGGCCGGAGTCCCGGACGAGTCCCCTCGTCTGGGGCAGTGTGGCCCAGTGGCCGGAGTCCCTGACGAGTCCCCTCGGCTGGGGCAGTGTGGCCCAATGGCCAGAGTCAATATCAGCCCCCTCGGCTGGGGCAGTGTGGCCCAGTGGTCGGAGTCCCTGACGAGTCCCCTCGGCTGGGGCAGTGTGGCCCAATGGCCAGAGTCAATATCATCCCCCTCGGCTGGGGCAGTGTGGCCCAGTGGCCGGAGTGCCTGACGAGTCCCCTCGGCTGGGGCACTGTGGCCCAGTGGCCAGAGTCAATATCAGCCCCCTCGGCTGGGGCAGTGTGGCCCAGTGGCCGGAGTCCCTGACGAGTCCCCTCGACTGGGGCAGTGTGGCCCAGTGGCCGGAGTCCCTGACGAGTCCCCTCGGCTGGGGCAGTGTGGCCCAGTGGCCAGGGTCAATATCAGCCCCCTCGGCTGGGGCAGTGTGGCCCAATGGCCAGAGTCAATATCAGCCCCCTCGGCTGGGGCAGTGTGGCCCAGTGGCCGGAGTGCCTGACGAGTCCCCTCGGCTGGGGCACTGTGGCCCAGTGGCCAGAGTCAATATCAGCCCCCTCGGCTGGGGCAGTGTGGCCCAGTGGCCGGAGTCCCTGACGAGTCCCCTCGGCTGGGGCAGTGTGGCCCAGTGGCCGGAGTCCCTGACGAGTCAACTCGGCTGCGGCAGTGTGGCCCAGTGGCCAGAGTCAATATCAGCCCCCTCGGCTGGGGCAGTGTGGCCCAGTGGCCAGAGTCAATATCATCCCCCTCGGCTGGGGCAGTGTGGCCCAGTGGCCAGAGTCAATATCAGCCCCCTCGGCTGGGGCAGTGTGGCCCAGTGGCCAGAGTCAATATCAGCCCCCTCGGCTGGGGCAGTGTGGCCCAGTGGCCAGAGTCAATATCAGCCCCGTCGGCTGGGGCAGTGTGGCCCAATGGCCAGAGTCAATATCAGCCCCCTCGGCTGGGGCAGTGTGGCCCAGTGGCCGGAGTGCCTGACGAGTCCCCTCGGCTGGGGCACTGTGGCCCAGTGGCCAGAGTCAATATCAGCCCCCTCGGCTGGGGCAGTGTGGCCCAGTGGCCGGAGTCCCTGACGAGTCCCCTCGGCTGGGGCAGTGTGGCCCAGTGGCCGGAGTCCCTGACGAGTCCCCTCGGCTGCGGCAGTGTGGCCCAGTGGCCAGAGTCAATATCAGCCCCCTCGGCTGGGGCAGTGTGGCCCAGTGGCCAGAGTCAATATCAGCCCCCTCGGCTGCGGCAGTGTGGCCCAGTGGCCAGAGTCAATATCAGCCCCCTCGGCTGGGGCAGTGTGGCCCAGTGGCAAGAGTCAATATCAGCCCCCTCGGCTGGGGCAGTGTGGCCCAGTGGCCGGAGTGCCTGACGAGTCCCCTCGGCTGGGGCAGTGTGGCCCAGTGGCCAGAGTCAATATCAGCCCCCTCGGCTGGGGCAGTGTGGCCCAGTGGCCGGAGTCCCTGACGAGTCCCCTCGGCTGGGGCAGTGTGGCCCAGTGGCCGGAGTCCCTGACGAGTCCCCTCGGCTGCGGCAGTATGGCCCAGTGGCCAGAGTCAATATCAGCCCCCTCGGCTGGGGCAGTGTGGCCCAGTGGCCAGAGTCAATATCAGCCCCCTCGGCTGCGGCAGTGTGGCCCAGTGGCCAGAGTCAATATTAGCCCCCTCGGCTGGGGCAGTGTGGCCCAATGGCCAGAGTCAATATCAGCCCCCTCGGCTGGGGCAGTGTGGCCCAGTGGCCCGAGTCCCTGACGAGCCCCCTCGGCTGGGGCAGTGTGTCCCAGTGGCCCGAGTCCCTGACGAGCCCCCTCGGCTGGGGCAGTGTGGCCCAGTGGCCCGAGTCCCTGACGAGTCCCCTCGCCTGGGGCAGTGTGGCCCAGTGGCCGGAGTCCCTGACGAGTCCCCTCGGCTGGGGCAGTGTGGCCCAGTGACCGGAGTCCCTGACGAGTCCCCTCGGCTGGGGCAGTGTGGCCCAGTGGCCGGAGTCCCTGACGAGTCCCCTCGGCTGGGGCAGTGTGGCCCAGTGGCCAGAGTCAATATCAGCCCCCTCGGCTGGGGCAGTGTGGCCCAGTGGCCAGAGTCCCTGACGAGTCCCCTCGGCTGGGGCAGTGTGGCCCAATGGCCAGAGTCAATATCAGCCCCCCTGGCTGGGGCAGTGTGGCCCAGTGGCCAGAGTCAATATCAGCCCCCTCGGCTGGGGCAGTGAGGCCCAGTGGCCAGAGTCAATATCAGCCCCCTCGGCTGGGGCAGTGTGGCCCAGTGGCCGGAGTCAATATCAGCCCCCTCGGCTGGGGCAGTGTGGCCCCGTGGCCGGAGTCCCTGACGAGTCCCCTCGGCTGGGGCAGTGTGGCCCAGTGGCCGGAGTCCCGGACGAGTCCCCTCGGCTGGGGCAGTGTGGCCCAGTGGCCGGAGTCCCGGACGAGTCCCCTCGGCTGGGGCAGTGTGGCCCAGTGGCCGGAGTCCCTGACGAGTCCCCTCGGCTGGGGCAGTGTGGCCCAGTGGCCGGAGTCCCTGACGAGTCCCCTCGGCTGGGGCAGTGTGGCCCAATGGCCAGAGTCAATATCAGCCCCCCTGGCTGGGGCAGTGTGGCCCAGTGGCCAGAGTCAATATCAGCCCCCTCGGCTGGGGCAGTGAGGCCCAGTGGCCAGAGTCAATATCAGCCCCCTCGGCTGGGGCAGTGTGGCCCAGTGGCCGGAGTCAATATCAGCCCCCTCGGCTGGGGCAGTGTGGCCCCGTGGCCGGAGTCCCTGACGAGTCCCCTCGGCTGGGGCAGTGTGGCCCAGTGGCCGGAGTCCCGGACGAGTTCCCTCGGCTGGGGCAGTGTGGCCCAGTGGCCGGAGTCCCGGACGAGTCCCCTCGGCTGGGGCAGTGTGGCCCAGTGGCCGGAGTCCCTGACGAGTCCCCTCGGCTGGGGCAGTGTGGCCCGGTGGCCGGAGTCCCTGACGAGTCCCCTCGGCTGGGGCAGTGTGGCCCGGTGGCCGGAGTCCCTGACGAGTCCCCTCGGCTGGGGCAGTGTGGCCCGGTGGCCGGAGTCCCTGACGAGTCCCCTCGGCTGGGGCAGTGTGGCCCAATGGCCAGAGTCAATATCAGCCCCCTCGGCTGGGGCACTGTGGCCCAGTGGCCAGAGTCAATATCAGACCCCTCGGCTGGGGCAGTGTGGCCCAATGGCCGGAGTCCCTGACGAGTCCCCTCGGCTGGGGCAGTGTGGCCCAGTGGCCGGAGTCCCGGACGAGTCCCCTCGGCTGGGGCAGTGTAGCCCAGTGGCCGGAGTCCCGGACGAGTCCCCTCGGCTGGGGCAGTGTGGCCCAGTGGCCGGAGTCCCGGACGAGTCCCCTCGGCTGGGGCAGTGTGGCCCAGTGGTCGGAGTCCCTGACGAGTCCCCTCGGCTGGGGCAGTGTGGCCCAATGGCCAGAGTCAATATCAGCCCCCTCGGCTGGGGCAGTGTGGCCCAGTGGTCGGAGTCCCTGACGAGTCCCCTCGGCTGGGGCAGTGTGGCCCAATGGCCAGAGTCAATATCATCCCCCTCGGCTGGGGCAGTGTGGCCCAGTGGCCGGAGTGCCTGACGAGTCCCCTCGGCTGGGGCACTGTGGCCCAGTGGCCAGAGTCAATATCAGCCCCCTCGGCTGGGGCAGTGTGGCCCAGTGGCCGGAGTCCCTGACGAGTCCCCTCGACTGGGGCAGTGTGGCCCAGTGGCCGGAGTCCCTGACGAGTCCCCTCGGCTGGGGCAGTGTGGCCCAGTGGCCAGAGTCAATATCAGCCCCCTCGGCTGGGGCACTGTGGCCCAGTGGACAGAGTCAATATCAGCCCCCTCGGCTGGGGCAGTGTGGCCCAGTGGCCGGAGTCTCTGACAAGTCCCCTCGGCTGGGGCAGTGTGGCCCAGTGGCCAGAGTCAATATCAGCCCCCTCGGCTGGGGCAGTGTGGCCCAATGGCCGGAGTCCCTGACGAGTCCCCTCGGCTGGGGCAGTGTGGCCCAGTGGCCGGAGTCCCGGACGAGTCCCCTCGTCTGGGGCAGTGTAGCCCAGTGGCCGGAGTCCCGGACGAGTCCCCTCGGCTGGGGCAGTGTAGCCCAGTGGCCGGAGTCCCGGACGAGTCCCCTCGGCTGGGGCAGTGTGGCCCAGTGGCCGGAGTCCCTGACGAGTCCCCTCGGCTGGGGCAGTGTGGCCCAATGGCCAGAGTCAATATCAGCCCCCTCGGCTGGGGCAGTGTGGCCCAGTGGTCGGAGTCCCTGACGAGTCCCCTCGGCTGGGGCAGTGTGGCCCAATGGCCAGAGTCAATATCATCCCCCTCGGCTGGGGCAGTGTGGCCCAGTGGCCGGAGTGCCTGACGAGTCCCCTCGGCTGGGGCACTGTGGCCCAGTGGCCAGAGTCAATATCAGCCCCCTCGGCTGGGGCAGTGTGGCCCAGTGGCCGGAGTCCCTGACGAGTCCCCTCGGCTGGGGCAGTGTGGCCCAGTGGCCAGAGTCAATATCAGCCCCCTCGGCTGGGGCAGTGTGGCCCAATGGCCAGAGTCAATATCAGCCCCCTCGGCTGGGGCAGTGTGGCCCAGTGGCCGGAGTGCCTGACGAGTCCCCTCGGCTGGGGCACTGTGGCCCAGTGGCCAGAGTCAATATCAGCCCCCTCGGCTGGGGCAGTGTGGCCCAGTGGCCGGAGTCCCTGACGAGTCCCCTCGGCTGGGGCAGTGTGGCCCAGTGGCCGGAGTCCCTGACGAGTCCCCTCGGCTGGGGCAGTGTGGCCCAGTGGCCGGAGTCCCTGACGAGTCCCCTCGGCTGCGGCAGTGTGGCCCAGTGGCCAGAGTCAATATCAGCCCCCTCGGCTGGGGCAGTGTGGCCCAGTGGCCAGAGTCAATATCAGCCCCCTCGGCTGGGGCAGTGTGGCCCAGTGGCCAGAGTCAATATCAGCCCCCTCGGCTGGGGCAGTGTGGCCCAGTGGCCAGAGTCAATATCAGCCCCCTCGGCTGGGGCAGTGTGGCCCAGTGGCCAGAGTCAATATCAGCCCCGTCGGCTGGGGCAGTGTGGCCCAAAGGCCAGAGTCAATATCAGCCCCGTCGGCTAGGGCAGTGTGGCCCAATGGCCAGAGTCAATATCAGCCCCCTCGGCTGGGGCAGTGTGGCCCAGTGGCCGGAGTGCCTGACGAGTCCCCTCGGCTGGGGCACTGTGGCCCAGTGGCCAGAGTCAATATCAGCCCCCTCGGCTGGGGCAGTGTGGCCCAGTGGCCGGAGTCCCTGACGAGTCCCCTCGGCTGGGGCAGTGTGGCCCAGTGGCCGGAGTCCCTGACGAGTCCCCTCGGCTGCGGCAGTGTGGCCCAGTGGCCAGAGTCAATATCAGCCCCCTCGGCTGGGGCAGTGTGGCCCAATGGCCAGAGTCAATATCAGCCCCCTCGGCTGCGGCAGTGTGGCCCAGTGGCCAGAGTCAATATCAGCCCCCTCGGCTGGGGCAGTGTGGCCCAGTGGCCAGAGTCAATATCAGCCCCCTCGGCTGGGGCAGTGTGGCCCAATGGCCAGAGTCAATATCAGCCCCCTCGGCTGGGGCAGTGTGGCCCAGTGGCCGGAGTGCCTGACGAGTCCCCTCGGCTGCGGCACTGTGGCCCAGTGGCCAGAGTCAATATCAGCCCCCTCGGCTGGGGCAGTGTGGCCCAGTGGCCGGAGTCCCTGACGAGTCCCCTCGGCTGGGGCAGTGTGGCCCAGTGGCCGGAGTCCCTGACGAGTCCCCTCGGCTGCGGCAGTATGGCCCAGTGGCCAGAGTCAATATCAGCCCCCTCGGCTGGGGCAGTGTGGCCCAGTGGCCAGAGTCAATATCAGCCCCCTCGGCTGGGGCAGTGTGGCCCAGTGGCCAGAGTCAATATCAGCCCCGTCGGCTGGGGCAGTGTGGCCCAATGGCCAGAGTCAATATAAGCCCCCTCGGCTGGGGCAGTGTGGCCCAGTGGCCGGAGTGCCTGACGAGTCCCCTCGGCTGGGGCACTGTGGCCCAGTGGCCAGAGTCAATATCAGCCCCCTCGGCTGGGGCAGTGTGGCCCAGTGGCCGGAGTCCCTGACGAGTCCCCTCGGCTGGGGCAGTGTGGCCCAGTGGCCGGAGTCCCTGACGAGTCCCCTCGGCTGGGGCAGTGTGGCCCAGTGGCCAGAGTCAATATCAGCCCCCTCGGCTGGGGCAGTGTGGCCCAGTGGCCAGAGTCAATATCAGCCCCCTCGGCTGCGGCAGTGTGGCCCAGTGGCCAGAGTCAATATCAGCCCCCTCGGCTGGGGCAGTGTGGCCCAGTGGCCAGAGTCAATATCAGCCCCCTCGGCTGGGGCAGTGTGGCCCAATGGCCAGAGTCAATATCAGCCCCCTCGGCTGGGGCAGTGTGGCCCAGTGGCCGGAGTGCCTGACGAGTCCCCTCGGCTGCGGCACTGTGGCCCAGTGGCCAGAGTCAATATCAGCCCCCTCGGCTGGGGCAGTGTGGCCCAGTGGCCGGAGTCCCTGACGAGTCCCCTCGGCTGGGGCAGTGTGGCCCAGTGGCCGGAGTCCCTGACGAGTCCCCTCGGCTGCGGCAGTATGGCCCAGTGGCCAGAGTCAATATCAGCCCCCTCGGCTGGGGCAGTGTGGCCCAGTGGCCAGAGTCAATATCAGCCCCCTCGGCTGCGGCAGTGTGGCCCAGTGGCCAGAGTCAATATCAGCCCCCTCGGCTGGGGCAGTGTGGCCCAGTGGCCCGAGTCCCTGACGAGCCCCCTCGGCTGGGGCTGTGTGGCCCAGTGGCCCGAGTCCCTGACGAGTCCCCTCGGCTGGGGCTGTGTGGCCCAGTGGCCGGAGTCCCTGACGAGTCCCCTCGGCTGGGGCAGTGTGGCCCAGTGGCCGGAGTCCCTGACGAGTCCCCTCGGCTGGGGCAGTGTGGCCCAGTGGCCAGAGTCAATATCAGCCCCCTCGGCTGGGGCAGTGTGGCCCAGTGGCCAGAGTCCCTGACGAGTCCCCTCGGCTGGGGCAGTGTGGCCCAATGGCCAGAGTCAATATCAGCCCCCCTGGCTGGGGCAGTGTGGCCCAGTGGCCAGAGTCAATATCAGCCCCCTCGGCTGGGGCAGTGAGGCCCAGTGGCCAGAGTCAATATCAGCCCCCTCGGCTGGGGCAGTGAGGCCCAGTGGCCAGAGTCAATATCAGCCCCCTCGGCTGGGGCAGTGTGGCCCCGTGGCCGGAGTCCCTGACGAGTCCCCTCGGCTGGGGCAGTGTGGCCCAGTGGCCGGAGTCCCGGACGAGTCCCCTCGGCTGGGGCAGTGTGGCCCAGTGGCCGGAGTCCCGGACGAGTCCCCTCGGCTGGGGCAGTGTGGCCCAGTGGCCGGAGTCCCTGACGAGTCCCCTCGGCTGGGGCAGTGTGGCCCAGTGGCCAGAGTCAATGTCAGCCCCCTCGGCTGGGGCAGTGTGGCCCAGTGGCCAGAGTCAATATCAGCCCCCTCGGCTGGGGCAGTGTGGCCCAGTGGCCGGAGTCCCTGACGAGTCCCCTCGGCTGGGGCAGTGTGGCCCAGTGGCCAGACACAATATCAGCCCCCCTGGCTGGGGCAGTGTGGCCCAGTGGCCAGAGTCAATATCAGCCCCCCTGGCTGGGGCAGTGTGGCCCAGTGGCCAGAGTCAATATCAGCCCCCTCGGCTGGGGCAGTGTGGCCCAGTGGCCAGAGTCCCTGACGAGTCCCCTCGGCTGGGGCAGTGTGGCCCAATGGCCAGAGTCAATATCAGCCCCCCTGGCTGGGGCAGTGTGGCCCAGTGGCCAGAGTCAATATCAGCCCCCTCGGCTGGGGCAGTGAGGCCCAGTGGCCAGAGTCAATATCAGCCCCCTCGGCTGGGGCAGTGTGGCCCAGTGGCCGGAGTCAATATCAGCCCCCTCGGCTGGGGCAGTGTGGCCCCGTGGCCGGAGTCCCTGACGAGTCCCCTCGGCTGGGGCAGTGTGGCCCAGTGGCCGGAGTCCCGGACGAGTCCCCTCGGCTGGGGCAGTGTGGCCCAGTGGCCGGAGTCCCTGACGAGTCCCCTCGGCTGGGGCAGTGTGGCCCAATGGCCACAGTCAATATCAGCCCCCTCGGCTGGGGCAGTGAGGCCCAGTGGCCAGAGTCAATATCAGCCCCCTCGGCTGGGGCAGTGTGGCCCAGTGGCCGGAGTCAATATCAGCCCCCTCGGCTGGGGCAGTGTGGCCCCGTGGCCGGAGTCCCTGACGAGTCCCCTCGGCTGGGGCAGTGTGGCCCAGTGGCCGGAGTCCCTGACGAGTCCCCTTGGATGGGGCTGTGTGGCCCAGTGGCCGGAGTCCCTGACGAGTCCCCTCGGCTGGGGCAGTGTGGCTCAGTGGCCAGAGTCAATATCAGCCCCCTCGGCTGGGGCAGTGTGGCTCAATGGCCAGAGTCAATATCAGCCGCCTCGGCTGGGGCAGTGTGGCTCAATGGCCAGAGTCAACCCCCCTTCACTGGGGCAGTGTGGCCTAGCGGCCAGAGTCAATATCAATCTCCTTGCACTAGGGCAGTGTGGCCTAGCGGCCAGAGTCCATAGCAGTCCCCCTTCCCTGGGGCAGTGTGGCCCAATGGCCAACGCCACTACCAGCCCCCTTCCCTGGGGCGGTGTGGCCTAGCGGTCAGAGTCTGTAACAATCCCCCTTCCCTGGGGCAGTGTGGCCTAGCAGCCAGAGTCTGTAACAATCCCCCTTCCCTGGGGCAGTGTGGCCTAGCGGCCAGAGTATGTAACAATCCCCCTTCACTGGGGCAGTGTGGCCTAGCGGGACTTGGAGCACTTGGCGGCACTTGGAGCATGCCCAGTACGGCGGGGGTGGGACTGCAATCTTTTCCCATTCGAGAGTGGACAAGTCTGGCTTCAGGATGGCAAAGTTGGTACAAAGTTGGTATAAGACTTGAGGATGGTAAAGTTGGTATAAGGCTGGTATAAGGCTTGAGGATGGTAAAGTTGGTATAAGGCTTGAGGATGGTAAAGTTGGTATTAAGATGGTTTAAATCTGGTATGAAGCTTGAGGACGGCAATGCTGGTATCAAGTTGGTATAAAGTTTGAGGATGGCAAAGTTGGTCTAAGGCTGGTGTAAGGCTGGGATAAAGCTTGAGAAGGGCAATGTTACTGTAAAGCTGGTATGAATCTTGAGGACAGCAAAGTTGGTATAAAGCTGTAGCGCCAAGGGTCATGAATAGTATAAGGGCTCTCCCATCAATCAAATGTTAACCCCCCTGTTGGCCCCATAAACCCTGCGCACCAGTCACCGGTAATCCCATCCCATGGGGTGTCACCAGGAACAGCACCGTCACATGGCAATATTACTTCTGGGGTCAAGGTGGACCAGGGCCGGCGACAGGGGGGTACAATGGGTAGAGCTGTCCTGAAGTCCGGGGACCCGTACACAGCTCTACTCGTAGTCGTCCCCTCTGGGCACCACACCGCATTTCCCCGGCTGTGTCCGGTGCTGCGGCCGGCTGCCTCCCGAGCCCTTCAGCCGCTGCTCGTCCCGTGCCCCCCCCCCCAGGAGCCGCCCTGAGGCACCCCCGGCTCCATCGCCGCCCCCGCCCCGGCGGCTGCAGAGGACGGCGGGGCGCACCGCTCCCGCGGCACCCCCGGCTGCAGCGCTTCCCCTGCCCACCTGCAAGAGCCGGGCCAGCCCTTGGTGTGGGGGGGGGGGGCACAAATGCTCAGAGTAGGGGGCCCCAAAATTTCTGTCACCGGCCCTGAGGTGGACACATGACCAGAAGCAGCATGGGGCATGGGGCACTGTCTGGAGGATCCTCTGGCCCATTTTCTCCTCTGGCCACGCCACGGGGCACTCATCCCTTTGCTCCTCCAGCCATGCTGCTGCTGCGAGCCCCCCTTTGCGCCTACAGCCCTACTACGGGGGCAGTCACCCCTGTGCACATGGGGCCTGTGACGGGGTCGGTCACTCACCCTGCGGCGCCCCCGTCTGGTCATCACGAGAATTAGTTCTTTGACCCCGGAGCGCCCTCTGCCGGCCGACGTCCGCCTCTCCACTCTGGCCCCGTGCCCCTCCCGGACCCCGGAGCCCCTTGCTGAGGGGGCTGCACCCCTGCAGTACCCCCCTGGTCTTAGGGTCTCCCCTCCCTGGGGGAACCAACACCCACTGTCCCCAACTTGCCTCAGATACCGCCACTGCCAGTCATCACTGGCCTCAGTTCCCTGAGGCCGACTGCAGTCTCATGGCTACTCATCACCGGCAAGAAGGGGTTGGCCTGCTGCTTCTATTACTAGCCCTGGGACGCCCCCTTGCAACCCCCAGTACCCCGTGGGTCGGGCCTTCTCTAGGTTCAGCAAGCTGGGGCCCTCTCACTAGAGTTTAGGCTCCCAGCTGCCTCGCCCACGCCCTGTCCCAGTCTGGATACTCTGATCAAGGCTCCCTGCAGCCAGGCCCTGTCCCCCTCTGACTACAGAGGAGACTCCCTGCTTCTCTGTCTCCCAGCCCTTATATCCTGGCTGGGCAGTGTTTGGGGCGTGGCCACATAGCTGAGCCAAACTCCCAATCAGCCTGGGAGTTTGCAGGCTCCCAGCCACAGTCCCTTCCCTGGCTGTTTCAAGCCCCTTCCGGTAGGGGGCGGGTGGTCACCCCACCCCACATCCCCCCCCTTAAGATACCACCGATGGGGGGGGGGAAGAGAATCCCTAACGCCCTTGGGCCCCTCGCAAGTGGGCCCGTAGAGCATCCCTCTCTTCCCGCAGGCCCCGCACCACTTGGAGCCATCTGTCTCCCCCTACCACCGTCTGGGTCCCCTCCGTGGCCCTGTTGGCTCCCTCAGGGGGTCCTCCCCCCATTTGGGTTCCCTGGTGGACGGTGTCTACAGCGACCGTCTGGGTCCCAACCACCCTCAGGGCCCCGGTCGCTGCCCCCCACATCCCCCTTCAATTTTGGCCCTTCTGGGCCTCTAGGCACCTCTGCAAGCCCCTTCTTCGTTTCCCTACGGGGGCAGTGCCTCCGGATATGGCCTGGCTCTTGGCAGCCCCAACAGGCTCTCTGCCGCTTGGCCGCCCTCGGCCTAGGCTTTGCTGGCCCCTTCTTCTCGGGGTCAGCCCTTCTTATATGGCCCAAGTCCTGGTTTAGCCTCCTGCGGGTGGGGCAGTCTTCCTTCAGATGCCCCCCCTGACCGCA
This sequence comes from Sternotherus odoratus, assembly GCA_032164245.1. Classification (NCBI taxonomy): domain Eukaryota; kingdom Metazoa; phylum Chordata; order Testudines; family Kinosternidae; genus Sternotherus; species Sternotherus odoratus. The sequence continues at coordinate 106,050,254 of JAVMKO010000007.1, forward strand.
GGCCCAACATAGTCCCCCCCCACCTGGGTTTCCTCACCCAGCGGGGTAGGCGAGGGCTGCACCCTTGCCCGGGGTACACCCTCCTGCCCCCAGTCCAATAGGGACAGTCCTTTCTTAAATGTCCTGGCCTTCCGCAGGCATAACAAGTCTTCTGCTCTGCGCCTAGCCTCCTGGCCCTGGCGCCAAAGTCCTCCTCTCTCCCCAGGAACCCCTTCCTGAGGAGCTTGACTAGGGCTCGCTGCTCCTTCACGAGCTGCCCTATCTGTCCCTGGAGGGCTTTTATCTCCTTCAGGCTCCCCTGGCCTTCCCGGGGCCCCCTCAGGTCTTCTGCCCCCTTTTTCGGGCCACTTGACCCTGGGGCCCAGCCGGGGATGACCTCTGGGGTCTCAAATATACGCCCCAACATGTACTAGTTCCATAGTCCCCAAAAAAGTCTCTCAGGCAATTCCAGTCCTTGCCTCAGTTTCCCGGCACTCTCCGTGCCCTGCCCCTTGTATCAGGGGCGGACCGCTAGTGCCTGCATTCTCCACCATGTGTAACAGGGTCGGTCACTCACCCTGCGGCGCCCCCGTCTGGTCATCACAGGAATTAGCTCTTTGACCCCGGAGCGCCCTCTGCCGGGCCGACGTCCGCTTCTCCACGCTGGCCCCGTGCCCCTCCCGGACCCCGGAGCCCCTTGCTGAGGGGGCTGCACCCCTGCAGTACCCCCCCGGTCTTAGGGTCTCTCCTCCCTGGGGGAACCCACCACCCACTGTCCCCAACTTGCCTCAGATACCGCCACTGCCAGTCATCACTGGCCTCAGTTCCCTGAGGCCGACTGCAGTCTCATGGCTACTCATCACCGGCAAGAAGGGGTTGGCCTGCTGCTCTTATCAGCCCAGGGGCCGCCCCCTTGCAACCCCCAGTACCCCGTGGGTCGGGCCTTCTCTAGGTTCAGCAAGCTGGGGCCCTCTCCCTAGAGCTTAGGCTCCCAGCTGCCTCGCCCACGCCCTGTCCCAGTCTGGATACTCTGATTAAGGCTCCCTGCAGCCAGGCCCTGTCCCCCTCTGACTACAGAGGAGACTGACTGCTTCTCTGTCTCCCAGCCCTTATATCCTGGCTGGGCAGTGTTTGGGGCGTGTCCGCCTTGGCCCCAGAAGTAATACCCTCATGAGGTGGGAGTTCTGGTGACCAGTGGGCAGGGCCCTTATACTATGGTAGGGCCCTTATACTATTTTAATGGTGTCCCATGGGGCATTGGCCCAAGTACCTGATTGAGTAGACTTGGGCCATAATCTTCTCAGTAACATTCTCCTGCTGAAAGGGAAAAGGGACAAGTCAGAGACTCGGACACCCCTTCGCAACGAGAGTTATTAATAGTACCTGGAGCCAATAGAAGTTCCACCCAGTCTCTCCCCACGTCTGAGGGATGGATTCCCCCTCCCAATCCCTAGATGGATTCCAGCCTCCTCTCCATTGAACTCCAACCCCACTCTCACCATTGTAGAATGAAGATCCTGTCCCCATTTCTCTCAGTCCCCCCCATGAGAGCTCTTCTACCTCCAAACCCAGCGTGGGAAGCAGCCCAGATCCCCATAATCCTCTCAGCCACTCCCTGCTTCTCCAGCTGAGGTGTTGGGAGGCTTTTGGCAGCAGGGAAATGGGGTGGGAGGAAATTGAGACCTTTCCCTAAGTGATCCCCAGCCCGGCCAGCAGCAAGGGATCCCCAGCCCACGTGCCTTGGCCCAGCCTGGTTAGTCTTCAATCCTGGGCCTGCAAGGCTGTCAATGACGGGGCAACTCTGGTTGGTGGCTCAGATGACATGGACACTAGGAACTGGTCTAATGCCCTGCGGGTATGAAGGGCTGGCAGAGATCACTAGGAGAGTTTCCCGCCCCTCACATGAGCAATGGCAGCTTGCCCTGTTGATGTGATGCTGGTAATTAACTAGCCTGGCTCAAAAGCTGGGTGTGAACTGCTTTGAGCTCCACAGGGGACAAACTGGCTCTACCCTATGCATGGAGCTGAATCCATCTCTAACAATGTCACCTGCAACAACGCATCCACCTCCTTGAGCCCCGGCCAGTGAATGGGGATGGGAGGAGAGTGACTTTTCCTGGCATAGAGGTGAAAGGCCCTAGATCCCTCCCCAAAACTAGATTAATTCTCCTCTGGTTACCTCGTCTCCTAGCAGCTGGTCGGCTTATCCCTCGATGGACAAATTTAATGCCTGCCCTGCATCTCTGACCCATACCCGGGGGTCGTAAACGGTCAGCCGCAGAACATCCAGGAATGATCTCCGCTGGCGTTTTGAGAAAATCCATCTGAAGACCTAAAACCAACAGCACATGAGCCTGTCACGTTACTGAAATAATTTGGGATCCTATAGATCACGAGTGCAGCCAGAGTCCTATAGTGGCACCAAATCCTATGTACAGGGGGTCATAATGGGTGTCTATGACCAGGTTATGGATTGCTGATTATGAATATGCCATTGATAGGTGTGTATCTTTTTTGTAGTTAAAATTGTGGCTATTGGCTACATGGTGACTGTATTTCAAACTTATGTTTGGCTTCTGGGTGAAATCTCAGACTAGTTGTTGTGAACCTGACTGGCCTGGCTGATGGGCAGTTAAGGTCACAATGAACTTTGCAGATGCCTGTCCACACCCCAGCTTCTCCAGGAATGTAGCCTGGCTGGTCAGGAACTGAATCTTGAACTATGAACCTTGATTTTGCAAGGGGACTCTGCCTAATGTGGCAGGGTGCTGGCCAGGAGTGCCTGAGCCAGCCCTGCCGGCCCTTTAAGAGGGAGAAAAGCCCTCTGCAAACCTCCCTGCAGAGAAGCCTAATTAGCCACCTGGGCTGCAGGGCAATCAGCCTTGATGAGTGGCACCTGGCAGCCTTCTCAGGGGGATAAAAGGCCTGCCAGGAAGCAAGCCCAGTGTGGTGGGGATGGTATAGAGTGAGGTGGTGTGAAGAGCTAGTCAGAGCTGAGTGTTTGGAGTTGTAAGCTGGACTATATAGAGTCTGTAGAGCTGGGAACTGTACAAAGCTGTATATATTGGTGGTGGGGTCCTGCACTGTTCATTAAAGAGCACTGTTTGATGCAAAGAAGGGTTTCCTGCCTGTGTTCCTGCGAGGGGTGAGAAGGCGGTCTGTCACACTAAGAACAGAAAGTCTATAAAACCTGGGAGAAACTCCCTCCAGTTTTGTCTTCAATCTGCAACCTTGAGCTAGCAACTACCTCTGGATGGGATTTTGCTACACATGGAAGCTCTGACCATTGGATTGATAATGCATCCCCTGCAAGGATGGGTCTTCAGAGACTTTTATCTGAACCTGCAGTTTGTTTTACAGCTGCAAGCCTGAACCAAGAGATGTGCCATTACTGCATGTAACTGATTTCTTTTAACCATTCTTAACCCTCACCTAGACCTTTTTCCTTGTATAATAAACCTTTAGATTTTAGATTCTAAAGGATTGGCAACAGCGTGATTTGTGGGAAGATCTGATTTGTATATTGACCTGGGTCTGGGGCCTGGTTCTTTGGAATTGGGGAGAACCGTTTTCTTTATTTGGGGGATTGGTTTTCATAACCATTGGTCCCCAGGACAGGTGGCTACTGGTGGTGATACTGGGAAGCTGGAGTCTAAGGGAATTGCTTGTGTGACTTGTGGTTAGCCAGTGGGGCGAAACCAAAGTCTTTTCTGTTTGGCTGGTTTGGTTTGCCTTAGTGTGGAAAAACCCCAGCTTTGGGCTTTAGTTGCCCCTTTGGAAGCAATCTGTCCCGATCTGACACTCCCAGTTGGATCCCACCAGGAACAGCCCCGTCACAGAGCCCTTGGCAGATTGCCCAGAACTAGGCTCCAAATCCCGCTAGTGGCTCACATACGGGGTAAGAGTCATGCTGCAGCCAAGGCGGCTAATTCCCCTTGAGGAACTTTGGGGGTCCATGACTCAGGGTACCCTCTTCAATAAGAGGTCACAGGCACTGAGGCCTCTAACAATAGCTCATTCTGGAGCAGGATTCACCTCGGGAGATTTAAAGGGCCCGGGGCTCCACTACGGTAGCTCTGGCAGTGATTTAAAGGGCCTGGGGCTTCCAGCCACCACTACCACAGCCAGAACCAGGGGCCCTTTACATCTTGATTCAAAGGACTCAGGGCTCTAAAGGCCCTGTCCATTCTGGTTGAGGCCCAGCTCCCTGCTCAGGACTCCGGAGCACCGGTAAGTCCTTGCTCGGGTGTCCTCCAGGGAGACAGTGAGTGGAGCCAGATCCCTCGAGATACAATCCTGCATTAACTCAACGCCCCACAGGTTTCCTTTTATGCCATGGAGAAATGGATCCATGTATCGCCCCAAACTAGGACCGTTAGGAAGGCTCTGAACCAGGATCCTCAGCCTCTCCCAGCTGAACTCTGTCAGCTGGAAACACACAGCAGGCTTTTGGCCTGTATCTAGGCACAGCCACTGCAGGGGGAGACAGCTCCACACCTGAGCTGCTGCAGTGCACCAGCTGAGACCTTACCTCCCCGACTCTGGCCATATCTTGATATTCCGGGCCCTCGATGTCCTCGAGCCCGTCCATACACCACAGATCTTCTTCCTCCTCATTCCGTCCTGGGAGAGAAAGACACATTTGTGAGGTTGACAGGTTTCAGAGTGGTAGCCATGTTAGTCCGTATCCGCAAAAAGAACGAGCAGTATGTGTGACACCTTAGAGACTAAATACATTTGCTATGCCCAAATAAATTGTTAGTCCCTAAGGTGCTACAAGTACTCCTCATTCTATTGGCGAGGTTGGCATTCTGGTTTCAGTGCCTGTCTCCTTCTGTTCCTATTGCTGGGTGCCCACTGACTGGGGCCTTCACGGTATCCATATCCTAGTGGAATAGCAGGGTCCTCACCAGGCAGTTTAGTATCTGGAGGGGGATTGTTCCATTTATCACAGAAATCATCTGACCATTACAGTCTCTGGGCTCTGGGAGTCGGTCCCTGCTAATGGTGGCGTGTAATGCTGAGAAACTACATCCCCACCCACCCACCCACCCACTGAAATCAGGATCGGACCGTAGGTACCCAGCTGGTGACATCCTGCAAAGCTTTGTGTCCTTCCCCTGTGGTCCCTGATTCTGTCCCTACCCTCACTGTGGGCTCATTCCCTCCATCTGTCTCAAAGCTCCATTCCTGCCCCCTCACCACCTGGCAGCCCCATGGCAGCTCAGCTGTGTCCCATGAGAGAAGAGAGCCGATTTCCTTGGCACTTTCACACTCATCACTTCCTAATTCAGGGAGTGGGGAAGAGAAAGAATCATCATCTAAGCTGGGGTCGGTCTCAGAGGAGGAGGCTCCGTTCTATAGAGTCCCATTGCCGCGCCGAGGGAGTCGCAAAGGGCACCACTTCTCCATAGAGGTCCGTTGCCCAGCTGGGGTCAGTCTCAAAGGAGGAACCTCGTTTCTATTGGTGTCACTTCTGCCCAGCTAGGGTTGGTCTAAAAGGAGAGCCCTTAGTTCTACGGGGGTCCCATTGCCCTGCTGCAGTTACTCTCCCAGGGGCTTGTTTCTACAGCGTTCCATTTCCTAGCCGGGTTTCTTACCCCTCTGCCGCAGCAGAAGCTGGTACAGGCTGAATATGCCCTCCTTGGCTTCACAGCGGATGTCGGATACTGGGTCATTGAGGTGCAGACTCAGCTTAGCCACAAAATACCCCGCCTTGGGGAAGTTAGATGAGCTCTGATGGGAGAAGGAGGAGGAGGAGAGGGGAATCCATCAGTATTCTACCTGCGGCTCTTCATCTCCCGTGGACCAGGAGTCTCTCTCCTCTGTAGCAGGTGCTGGGGGAGGGGAACTAGAGCTACAACCCTCATGCTCTCTGCCCCCAAGGGAGCTTGGAGCAAAGGGACCAGGGCAAGGGCTCTCCCGGAGGACTCCAGCGGCTCCAGAAGAACACGAGCCCAATGGGCTCTGGAGCACAGCCCCTCCCAGATCCAGGGGACCCACTTAGCCAGGCGAAGAGGAACTTGACTCAAGCCGAGCGGATTCTCAGTTTGGACTCTGCCTCCCCACAGGAGCCCTCTCCATCGAGAATCCCTGTAGTTCCAAATCTCCCAGCCTGTCAGATCCAGCCCTGCCCATTCAGGAAGCTGGAAGGGTCAAAGGTCACTTACATCAAATCCCGGGAGGCAGGTGGCATGATGGAGGAGGGAAGCGCTGTTTCTTATGGCGCTCTCTCTCTCCAGGTGCACTCTGGAGCACACCCAGAAATCGATGTACTGTGGGAGAAGGAGACAGGTGAGGATCAGGGGACAGGCGCATGCTCTACAAATGAGTCTCTTCCCCCGCCCCATGGGGCTGAGACATTGTGCTCAGGGTGGAACACCCACCAATCGCAGAGTTTGAAAAGGGGGTTCTTGCACCCAGGATGCTGCCCACGTCCTGCTGGTTACGAGCTGTCCTTGTCTCTCCCGACTGGGACAACATTCGGTCATGGGATTGGTCCTATCATCTCTAAATCCAGGATCCATCAGGATCCTTCCCTCTGGGCCAGCAAAGGCGAAAGGGCCCCAGCATTGCACTGCACTGATAGCTCTGGCCCGCTGGGTCCCAGCTGAGAGGACACAATGTAGACATGGTGTGACGCTCTGTACCTCAAAATAGCACCCTGGAACCCCCATATTCACCACTGTGATGTGATGATGATACGGTCGGTACAAAGTATGCCTTGTGAGGTACCATTTGAGAAGTCATGATCTGTTGGACGTTACTCTCCGGTTGAACTGGGTGTACTAGTCCTGTGTGTGTGAAGGGATGAAGTGCTGCTGTGTGTGTGTTACTGAAGTACACGGTGAGGTTGGGAGATGCTCACAGCCAGCCTTTCAATGGCAACAAAGGAGCAACTGACAAGACACATTTACATCAGGACCAGCCAGACATGTGTGGATGGCCCATCAAGAAGACTCCTCAGAGAGGGCACGTTCAAAATAGGGGCTGCCTACGCCCCATGTCAGGGCAAGGATCTTTCAAGCACCTGGACAGAAAGGTAAGCAAGGGTCGATGACATCACCATTTGGCCTCTCTCCTCCCCATCTTAATAGCTGGCAGATTGTTGGGAAGACAAAGCCTTTGAATGGGGGAGATTGCTCCCAGGCTAAGAGGGAGCTCAGCCCATGTGATAAGAACTGTAAATTGCCTGAAACATCCAGTGGGGTGAACAACTGCTTTAGTCAAATCTTCCTTAGTAAAATTTAGACTGTGAGTTCATTTCTATTTCTTACTTTGATCTCTGCCTACTACTTATAATCCCTTCAGATCCCTATTGTCTGCAGGGAATCAGTCTGTGTTCCAGTGTATCGAAAACAGGGTGATTCTGGATGAAGTGTGTGGAGAATCTCAGCTCAGGATACCAAGGGCTGTTGCATGTCTACCACCCTTTGTTGGAGTGGCAAACTAATGAATGAGCTTGCGCTGTCCCAGGAAGTCTTGAGCAGTGTATGCTGGGATACTTCTGAGGTGTCAGGCAGGGGTTGGGGTGATTTGCTGGGGCTCCTCCCTGTATAATTCATGAGGGGCTTGGAGAGCCTTCATGCAATTTAGCTGGGTGTGGGCCTCCACAAGCTGAGGGCTGCGTGATCACAGCGTCTGGAGGGGTTTGCAGTTGGTCACTGGCCCGGCACTGGTCAGAGACAGCTAAGGCTGCAGAGGTAAAGGGGCACAGTGGTCCCACAGTTTCAGGTTGTTGCGACAAAGTAGGAATACTGTGTGTGCGTGCCTCAGTTTCCCCTATGCAGTTCTTAAGGAATAGGGGCTGACACTGGAAGTAAGGAGGCAACCCCTCCCCTCTCAAGGAGGCATCCCAGATGCTGTAATCTGACCCCAGGTGTTGGAGAGAGGTCAGGTGATACCTCGAGCCCGGGAAAGGGACAAAGGAAAGCAGGGAGGGGCTGGAGGTGGAGTAGTCAGTCTGGGTCTGGCTGGAAAGGGGAGAGGAGCCATCTCACTCTCTGGCCCCAAGATGGATCCAGCTGAGGGCTCACGCTCGCTGTATGGTCTGTGATTAGAAGTTATCGAATAAGCCTGTTTTACTGGCTGGCTGAGAGTCACGTTTGACTGTGGATTTGGGGTTCAGAATCCATGGGCTCCCCCAGGACCCCGCCCAGGCGGGCTTGCTGGGGGAAGCACATGGAGGGGCAGAAGATGCTGAATGCTCTGAGGTCAGACGCAGGAAGGTGGAAGTGGGGACCCATGAAGCTCCTAGCCTTGGAAACAGGCTGTATACAGAGAAGGGGCCCTTCACCCGGAGTCCAGTCTGGCTCGCTAGGGAGCGGTTCCAGTCCATCGCCCTGGCACTCTGTGACAGCTGTACCCTACGATCCCATCACACAGGGCTCTTCTACTCTCTCCTTTGCAGCCCGCCGACAGAGTTAAGGTGAAATTCCCCCCAGACCCTCTCCTTGTGCTCACCTCCAGGAGGATTTGCAGCTTCTGGCAGGTGGGGTTTTCAGAAAGCAGGCCACTCAGCAGGATATCCAGGCAGCCTGTGTAGTTCTTTTGCAGATCCTGCAAGAGGAGGGAGTGCCCGACAGTCATGGGATCTGAGCCTACAATGATCAGGGGATGATTTGGAGGAGGGGGCCCTGGGGATCCCTGGCCCCCGACAAGACCCCAAAGATACATCCTGGCCCCTCCCAATCCTATCACTCCAGAGACTCTTAGCAAGAGTTCATGGCAGAATGACACCTGGCTCTTCAGTCCTGGCCCTTAGCAGTTCTCTGCAGAGGGCCTGGTATGCGGCTGTGTATGGAACAGCCAAAGTGCTCTGGATGGGAGCTAGGTGCCTGAGCAGAGTCCAAGCAGCAGAGCCGAGAAGGAGGAGGGAAGGCCAGGATCAGCCCCAGAGGGTAATGGGATCCCCTCCGTGCCATTTTGTTAACCCTAGACCTGTTCCCAGCTCTGCTCACCCCTCCCCTATTCTCAGCAGCTCCACCAAACCAAGGGAGCAGGGACCACAGGCCACTCCTGCTCCTGGGATAGAGAAGTAGGAGGAGGACCTACCTGGAAATAAGCGGTGTCCTGCTCTGTCCCCAGTGTATAGACCATATACAGGACCTCCCGCAGGAGGGGACCTTCTACCTCCAGCTCCAGTGGCGGCTTCAGTTGGCTGGCAGGAGAGAGGAGCCTGTCTTAGACTTTGCGGCACGACCATGGGACAGGAAGAGGCCCAGACCAGCAAAAACAGAAAGAGGGGCGCTAAGAAGTGCAGTGACCTGGCCGAAGTCACAGAGCCAGTCAGTGGGAGGCTAGAACAGGGCCCGTTCACCTGATCTCACCCCTGGACCTTCCCCTCTTCTATAACCCTTTACCCCGGCGATCCTCCCCCTAAGGCCAGTAAAGTTCTTGGTGTGAAATCACCCACCAGCCAGGAAAGAGCGAACATTCCCACCGCCTCAGACGCTGGATGCGAACAGCCACAATTGGGGGTGACCTAGGAGTGGGAGGATCTGTGACTCCCGGCTCTGGGACTGAACAGCACCAGGGTTAGGGCAGCTGGGCAGGCGGGTTCTGGTACCTGAGCTTCCAAACTGCAGCCATGGCGCTGGAGAGGATGGACATTAGCTTGGACTTCTGCGGGAGGCTTGCAATCAGCTCCTGGGAGACCCAAAGGGGACAGAGCAGCAGGTGAGATTCAGGCCCCACAGGCACTTCCCACTGAGGGGGCCAAACTGCACTGGAGACGCAGCAGCATAACTCCTCCTCCACCCACCTTGGCCCCCCTTTCCTCCCTCCCATCAAACTAACCCCCTCTCCAGCTCAACCCCCACATTCCTCCCTCCCCTCTGCTGCCCCCTCCAGCCCCACCATCTCCCCCCACTGGCCCATGTCTGGCTCCCACCCCACAAGGCCCCGGGTCTCACTCACCGTAATGCTCTCCACAAGGGCCGCTTTGGAGCAATATGGCTCCAGGCTGTCCTGGCCCAGCTGTTGCACACGGAAGCAGAGGGTGGGGATGGCCTCCAGGAAGGTGAGCTGCTGGGCCCTGTCCTGCACCCACTGGGAGTGGGGTTGGGGGAGAGAGAGAGACGGTTAGTTAGGGGCCTCCCCGCCCCACCCAAACCAGCTCCAGGGCTCAAGTCCTCCATGGGGGAGAGCAGGCAAAGCCCCCCCTTCCCAAAATCACTGTGTCTGTGGGGGGAGGAGACCCTAACCCTCCGGGGTCCCAGATAACATGGGGGAAGTGCCCCCATTCGGAGGTGATGGTTCTCGGGGTGGGGATGGCACAAGGGGCAAGACAGACTCGACGCCGGCTCAGCCAGGGGAGGTTTGTACCTCGTCTCTGCACAGCAGATATTCTTGGATGACGCTAACGGCTGTTTCTAGTGCAGGCCCGTTCTCCTCCTCCTCCTCCTCCTGTTCCTGGTCCGGGTCCTGGTCCTGGTCCTCCAGCTGGTCCCTGGGGCTCCCTGGGGGTGGTGCTGAGGAGCTGGGCTCTCCACAGGCCAGGGAAGGGGATGTTCCTGCCTCGGCACTGGAGTTGGGCTCCTGGCTCCTCTGCTTCCTAGACAGGAAGCCCCAGAGCCTCTTTCCCTGGCTCCCGCCCTGTACGGGGTCCAACCTCCGTGCTGGCCCACAAGGTGCCTCAGGGCCTGATGTTCTATCCGGAGCCGTTCTCCTGAGCCATTTGGGGCACTTCCACCCCCTGGAGAGCCCAGAACCTGCTTCCCCACCAGCCAGGACACCGGGGCCGCTCCCTTCCTCTGCCAGCTGACAGCCGCTTTCCAATGGAGCCACTTTCGCTGACCTTTTGCGGAGCATCTGCCTGAACCTCTTCATCCTGGAAGTGAGAGGGGAGCAGCCATGAGTCTGGATTCAAGGCAGCCTTTCACTAACAGGCCTTCCTGTCCCCCCCACCTCCCCTCTGCCGGGGCAACCCCCCTCCCCCCGGCCCCGGGACTGCAATCTACACACACGGACAGGAGCTCACAGGACAGGCTGCTCCCAAAGTCCCCCCCCCCCCCCACTGAGGCACCAGGGGAGTCTCATCCGAGCAGTGGAGTTTTCAGTTACGTTGGACAAGCAACTCTGCCCCCCCAGCCCCCGCCCCAGGCCACACTCCCTGCCAAGCTAGAGAAAGAACAGAACCCGGGAAGGAGTCGGAGTCTGCCCTGGAAACCCCCAGCTAATGTTCACAAGGTCCCAAGCACATGAGGCATCCCCCCCCCCCCAGTTCCCAGTGATTTCATTGATTGGGGTTGGGGAGGTTCAGCAGCTGGCAGGGTCTACCTCCCCCAGAGGCTCTCGGCCTGGGAACAGTCTCAGACGAGGGAAGGGCTGCCCAGGCCCAGAGCGAAGGGCTGCAGGGGGCTGTGTTAGCAAATCCAGACTCATTGGGTGGAGATTTCCCCCCATTTCTGCCCCTCCCCAAGCAGAAAAGGGAAGTATCGGAGGACAAGCTAAGTGCAACTCACTTGCTCTAGATGGTCTTGAGCCGGCAGGCAGATGCTCGGCGTTGGTCTCTCCCTTTCCCTTGAGCTGGGCAGCACAATGCCCCGCCCAGGAGGGCGGGGTGTAGATACTGAGAGACTGACAGTCAGTGGCTGTGAAAACAAGAGGATGTTTTATTGCCAAGGGATGGATAAACTCAGGCCTACAGCCGGGGGTCCAGAACACAGACCTACTGCAGGCAGGATGCCTCCCATCTCAAGGTCACTAGCAATTTACACACATTTCTGAAGCCTGAGAAGCCCTGGGCCCCGGGGAAGGGACCCCAATCCCACTGACCGAAAACCATGGCCTGGGCAGGGGAAGCCACTGGGAGTCAGTGACAGAGCCAGGGATGGAGCCCAGGAGTCTTGTGTCCAGGCTCCTGCACTAACCACTAGAAGAACGCTCCCTTCCAGAGCTGGCAATTGCAAGCAGCACCTATTGCCAGTCTCCCTGGCTTGGAGAGAGAATGTGGCCTGCTGCAGTGAGTGAGACGGGGGATTGGGAGTCAGGACTCCTGGCTTCCAGTGGTGGTTTCTCTATTGACCTTGGACAAGCCATTCCCCCACTCAAGGTGTCAGTCCCCGTCGGTAAAAAGGGTATTTAATACTTAGCCACTATTGCAAAGCGCTGTGAGATTTACCCAGAAAAAGTTGCTTTGCAAGTGCAAGGCAGCATTGGACCATCAAAGGTCAGATCCAAATTCCTAGCGTGAGTATTTGGATCTGGGCTTTAAATTCAGCCCAATAAAGAGGAGAGGAGCCCACCCTAGAGTTGGATTGAGGAGGATCAGTCCTTCCTGGGTTGGGGAATGACAGAAGAGGCCTTTCTATCCCTAGCCGGGTAGATAAAAATAGATGATTTTAAAAATATGAACTGAATTTTTTAATTAAATTAACCACAGGTTTATCAAAAATAATCTGCCTAAAATGAACTTTGAAATTGAGCACCTATGTTAAGGCCTCCAGTTATTACAAAATCTTCAAATAAGTTTAAAAGAATTGAAGACAGTATATTAAACGGAACATGTTTACTGCCATGTTTTAAAGCCAGTCAGACCACTGAAGTGATGGCTAAGTTCCTGGAACCAAAGTTAGCCAAAATGCTAAAACAGCTTTGGACAGCAGGAGCGTCCTTGGAAGTTGCAGAGAATAATTCTTTATTTTTAAAGTACTGAAATAGTTCTGTTAATTGAAATGTAAGAAACCCATTGGGAGCTGGCAAAGCAGGCAAACTTGTTCTCCTCCTTCAATCTATGAATAAAACCTAGGTGTGAGAGAGGAAGAGATCTACTGGTTCATAAATCACGAAGGACATAATGACCAGAATGGATCATGTCACTTCAGTTACTACACATAACATTTCCTTTCTCTAATCAATCAATTCGTTTTAAATGCAAGTCACTGCTGGTCAAACTTTTCTTCCCCATCTATATAATGGGGATGGAGACACTTCTCTAACTCCTGGCAGTAGGGAGATTAGTGTAGGTCAAGAGCTTTAGGGCCTTTGAGCTCAAAAAGACAATGGATTGTTGTTTGGGGCAAGAATCCCTACTGATTTCCTACTTATTATTTAATTTTCCTACTTTTTTCACTTAATTTTTTTTACTTAATTTGAATTAGTTTAATACATTATAGCAACTTTAGGCATTAATTTTGGTTGTCATAGTTTCAAATTTAATCCCCAATAGGTCAGGTTTTTCAAAAAATAAACCTATTTTTTATTTAAATTTGAAAAATACAATTTAAATTTTAAAAAAAATCCTTTTTGCGGGGTTGGTGTTGAAACAAGCATTGATTTTTATTGACCTTGATTTTAGAAGAACTACTACATTCAAGAGAATCATAAACTGCATTTATTCAGTTAAAGGAGAGACGGCAGCAAAATTAATCTCATCAATCATTTGTTGTTTATTTGCTCACTTTTAAAGGAGACAAACTTGAGGGCTGGACACTTGTTTATGTAGGCCCAGCTAACAGGTGGTGGGGTGGGCGGGAATACTGTCTCCATCCCTGACTGAGTAGCAGTTGCACAGGATACTGCCACAGAACCTACATTTTATTGTCAAATCATCTCAGCCGTTCCTCTCGTCTCTTCTGATGTTACAAGTTTCAGCTCAACAAAAACTTCCCCTTGACAGTCACTGCCCATGTGGCTCTGCAGGCAGAGGAGCCTGAGCAGTAGCATTGTGACATCAGCGGTAACTCAGCACCCACCCATCACTCCCTCCCTCCCTTCAATAACCTTGACCCTAACTCCTTGGTCATCTCTCCCATTGAAACCTGCAGGTTCAGTTGCTGATTTATTTTCACCAATGGGGTTGAATTATGCAAATCAGCTGCAGAGAGGTAGCACCGACTGGCTGAGTTAACTCTAAAGTCACAATGGCCTTCACCTTCCAACTTCTTGGGCATGGTGTGGAAATCAGGCTTTTCTGGTGTTGCTGTTTCCTATCGCTACCAAAACAAACAACATTCTTCTCACTGATGCCTAGAAATTCCCTGAAATTTTGGAATGCATTTGACGTAGTCTTCAAAAATGATCGTGTTCCAGACAAACAAAGCAATGCCGTTGAACTGAGCATTAGGCCTCACTGCATTCAGCCAACAGTAGCCTGAATCTCCTCTCTATTGACTCAGTAATGACCCCAAACTCAGCTAATCAGCATGGAGACTCTCAGGGACTGGAGGCTGAGCATTCTCAACAGATGCCCAAAAGACAGCATTAGTCACCACGGGAGATCTGTCTGCTGGAGATCACGGTCAGCACACGATTCCAGACCCACCTCTTTGTGAGGGGCTCTTACAATGAGAGCTAGACAAGAGCCCCACCCTCCTCAGCAAGAAGAGCAGCAGAGAGAAATAGAACCAAAAAAAGGGGGGGGGGGAGGGAGAAGAGAAGACAAGAGGGAAGGAGGGAAAGGGAAGCCAAGAGGTCAAATTCCAAATGCCCAGAGCGAGTCACTGATTCATAAATTCCCAGGCCAGAAGGAACCACTTTGGTCATCTATTCTAGTCTGATCTTCCATAGAACATGGGCCATAGAACTTCCCTCAAAATCATTCCTATGTGAATTTGAGCACATCTTCTAGAAAAACAGCTCTTGATTTTAAAAATGCCAATTATGGAGGATCCATCACAACCCTGGGTAAATTGTTTCAAACCCTGACTGTTAAAATGTTCGCCTTATTACCAGTCTGAATTTATCCAACTTCAGCTTGCAGCTATTGGATCTTGCTATGCCTTTGTCTGCTAAAGTGAAGAGCCCATTAGCATACATTTGTTCCCTTATGCTCATCCCTTAACCGTCTCTTTCTTAAACTAAATACATTTTGCTCCTTGAGTCTATTATCAGGCAAGTTTTCTAATCCTTCAAGCATTCTTCTGACTCTTCTCTGAGCCATCTCAAATTTACAAGTATCTGTCGCAAATTGTGGACACCAGAACTGGATCCAGAATTCCAAGAGTGGTTGCACCCGTGCTAAATACAAAGATATAGAACTTCTCTACTGTAGGAGCAGGATTTTATAATTGTACTAATTGTTATAAGAATTTATGTAAACTTTAATTTCATTCTATAACAGAAAGAAATGACTGAAACTGTGTGATGTTTCCAGTATGCATTACAATTAGGACCTGTTATGAAGTTTAGCTAGTAAGAGAGGATTTTGTATTGTGTCTATGATAAATAGATTAAAGAAATGTTGAGGGCCTGAAGGCCCCAGTGTGAATTGTTTTAGTTATAAGACTGAGGGAGGCTTAATTTACAATGTATTCTGTATTCTGCTACCTTTAAAGATGTCTGTAAGAGATTGTGTGATTGTTTGTGTGAAAGAGGAATGCAACCGTCACAAATATCCAAAGGGGGTCAAGAAAAGTGAGAGACTTAAAAAGACCAGGAGACAAGCAGACAATCAGAAAACCTCCATAGTATCCGATGTTAAATATGTTATGCAGCATTGACGACCTCAGAGGTGAGCAGGCATCCCTGAAGGCGAGACAACAAATAGAAGATAATGATGGGAAGCCCAACAATAACCATCAAAGGATGACAGCGGGGAAACCCCAAGATTAACACCATTTAAGAACTAATGATTACAGGATGACATTGCAAAATTCATGGACTCAACTGGAAATTTACAGGTATAAAGCATGGATGTTTTGCCATGAAACTCTGGGTTCACTCCTGCAAAGCCGCGGAGCATCATGACCAACAGAGACCCCCCAGCTTCTTACTCGTGATCAATCTAACTGGCCATTAGATTGACTCAAACTACAACAAGAGACTGGTAACTAAGAACATCAACTGGCAGGACTGTGTGCACAATGTGTGTGTGTGTGTGTGTGTGTGTGTGTGAAATGCATGATGTGTGTGTGTGTGACTGAAATGCTAACTGTGTTGTATGCTTAATAAACTATGGTGTATTGCCTTCCTCTTATAAAAGATCCTGTGTGCTCTGTATAGCATAACACTACTTCTACCTGAGATTTCTGCTGTGTGTGCATCCAAAGACCGCATTTGTCCTTTTGGCCAAAGCGTCCCGATGGGAGCTCAAGGTCACCTGATTAGCCAAAATGACCCCAAATCTTTTTCAGGGTCGCCACCTCCCATTTAGACATACTAAAATGTATGTTGCTTGTGCTCAGCTTACCGAGCAGTCCGGACGGCTCTGTGTCAGTGAAATGTCCTCTTTGTTATTTACCACTCTCCCAATCTTTCTGTCATCTGCAGATTTTGCAGTGATGATTGTACATTTACTTCCAAGTCAATGATCTATTCCAGTGCTTCACCAGACCCAGTGAAATAGTGTTTCCTAATATGCAACCTAGACCTCCCTCATTGCAACTTGAGACCACTGCTTCTTGTTCTGTCACCTGCCACCACTGAGAACGGCCTAGCTCCATCCTCTTTGGAACCCCCCTTTCAGGTAGTTGAAGGCTGCTATCAAATCCCCACTCGCTTTTCTCTTCTGCAGGCTAAATAATGTCGGTTCTCTGAGCCTCTCCTCATAAATTATGGGCCCCAGCCCCCTAATCGTTTTCGTTGCCCTCTGCTGGACTCTCTCCAATTTGTTCACATCCCTTCTGTAGTGGGGGGACTGTAGCGGGGTGACCACCCGCTCCCTGCCCGAAGGGGCTTGAAACAGCCCAGGAAGGGGGTTGTGGCCGGGAGCCAGCAAACTCCCAGCTTGGTTGGGAAGTAGGCTCAGCTGGGTGGCAACGCCCCAAACACTCAGAGGCCTGGATAAAAAGGCTGCGGGGCAGGGAGACAGAGAGAGAGAGAGAGTCTCCTTCTCTTGTGAGGAGGCAGACTGGCCTAGCTGCTTGGAGCCTGAGTGAGTATCCAGGGTGGTGCAGGGCTGGGGCTAGGCACGAGGAGCTGGGGAAGCTCTAGCCTGGGAGCCCCAGGATGCAGGGCCTAGAGGAGGGCCCCACCCAGGGGTACTGGGGTTGCAGGGGGCAGCCCAGGGCTAGTAATAGAAGCAGCAGGTCAACCCCCCTTGCCGGTGATGAGTGGCAATGATACTGCAGTCTGCCCCAGTGAGCGGGGGCAAGTGATGACTGGCAGTGGCCCATTCTGAGGTGAGGTGGGGATAGGGGGTGCAGGGTTCCCCAGGGAGGGGAGACCCTTAGACTTGAGGGGGTTCTGCAGGGGTGCAGCACCCTCAGTTAGAGGGCACCGGGGTCCGGGAGGGACACGGGGCCAGAGCAGGAGCGGGACATCGGCCTGCAGAGGGGGCTCCAGACGCTGGAGAGCTAATTCCCAGACAAGCCAGCAGGAGGCGCCGCAGGAGTGAGTCGCCGCCGTGTTACAGGGACCAAAATTGGACACAGTACTCTAGGTTTGGCCTCACCAGTGCCGAATCGAGGGGAATAATCACTTTCCGTGATCTGCTCCCCATGCTCCTTCTAATACAACCCAATATGCCGTTGGCCTTCTTGGCAATAAGGGCACACTGCTGACTCCTATCCAGCTTCGCATCCACTGGAATCCCTTTTCTGCAGAACTGATGCTTAGCCAGTGGGTCCCCAGCCTGTAGCAGTGCGTGGGATTCTCCCTAAGTGCAGGACTCTGCACTTCTTCTTGTTGAACCTCATCAGATTTCTTTTGTCCCCATCCTCCAATTTGTCTAGGTCACTCTGGACCCCACCCCTATCCTCCAGCATCTCTACCTCTCCCCCCAGCTTAGTGGCATCTGCAGACTTGCTGAGGATGCAAGTTGCACCCCGATCATTAATAAAGATGTTAAACAAAACCGACCCCAGGACCAACTCCTGGGGCATCCGTTTGACACCGGCTGAGAACTAGTCATCAAGACGCTGATCACTATCCCTTGAGCCCGAAAGTCTAGCCAGCTTTTGATCCACTTTATAGTCCATTCATCCAATCCATACTTTAACTTGCTGGCAGGAATACTGTGGGAGACTGTATCAAAAGCTTTGCTAAAGTCAAGATACTTCAGAACATCCACCACTTTCCCCATATCTACAGAGCCAGTTATCTCATCATAGAAGGCAATCAGGTTGGTCAGGCATGACTTGCCCTTGGTGAAGCCATGTTGACTCTTCCTCATCACCTTCCTCTCCTCCAAGTGGCTTTCTCGGCTATATTGAAAAGCACTTTGGTACTTGTTATTTTCTCTCCCTGAAGGCACTTCTACACTGGAATCAAGTCACCTCTCAATAGCTTCTTCAATAGCTGCATAAGCTTGAGCGCCTTAAATACCTCACTTTAAGACACATTCTCGAGCTCTCAAATGATTCTTATGGTTCTTTTATGCACCCCCTCCAATTTTTCAACAGCCCTATTCAAATGTGGATGCCAGAACTGCACAGAGAATTCCAGTAGCCGTCTCACCAGTGCTATATACGGAAGTGAAATTACCTCCCTTCTCCTCCTGGCTAAATCCCTTTTTATACAGCCAAGGATTGCACTAGCCCTTTTTGACACAGCATCACACTGGGAGCTCTGGTTGAGTTCCATGCCCTCTAGAGCCCCAAATCCTTCTCAGAGTCCCTGCTTTCCAGGATCGAGTCCGCTGTTCAGTAGGTCTGGCCTATGTTCTTTGTGCCTAGATCAGGACTGGGCATTTGCTGTATTCAAATGTGTTTTGTTTGAATGGGCTGCCCTGTCCTCAGCATTATTTACCAGGACACCAATCTATGTGCCAGCTTGTGATTTGTTATGGACTTCTAGATTATTGAGAAAAATGTTGAAAACCATTGGTGGCTGTGAGCCTGTTCAATCCCCAGCCACCATGCACCCACTTCCCCCTGTAGAACAGGAAAAGAACACCCAGCCCTACTCTAATAGGGGGTCAAAAATCATGCGTAGCAGCCATGTCATCTATGGGGTTATGAACCATGTTTGGAGTTCACCTGCTAACAAACTCACTTGATATCTAGAATCAGAGAGGTAGCCGTGTTAGTCTGGAATAGCAGAGGTAACAAAGTCCTGTGGCACCTTAAAGACTAACTATAAAGTTTTGAAGCATAAGCTTTCGTGGGCTATCTAGAGTGTCATCAGGCCCCAGTTCTGTGTGTCTGACATTCCCAGCTTCTAAATTGGTATATAAACTCCACCTTGAGGATCTCTATTTAAAAACTGGGAGAAACTGAGGCACAGTCTCCACCCTCACATCACCTCCAAATGCCAGTTTCTTTCACCTCCTGCCAGCTTCCAGGATGCTTTAGGCTCTTTAGGCTCCCAATTTACTCACCCTTGTCCCCTTTTCTCTGCATTTGAATCAGATTCTTCCTCCTCTGCACCCAGCAGGAAGGGTAGGGCGGGGGCACTGAGAGCACAGGAGAGACAGGCTCTCTCCTCTGAGTTCAGGTATCTGGACCCAACACAGACCGCAGCAGCGGGGTCTGTGTGAACTTTTCAAAGACTTCTAATTTGGTCAGTTTAGGTAGATTTTCAGAGACAGCAAAAAGCGCCTCCCTGGTACAAAGGCCGCCCTCCTTGCGAAATCTAAAATCCCTGCTTCGAGGCCTGGAGGTGGTAGAGCTTTTCAAAGAAAACATCTCCCATTTTACTGTGAGTAAAACAGTGTCTTCATTGACTCATAGCTTTTAAGGACAGAAGGGACCATCATGATCATCTAGTCCCCGTCCTGAAAGAGACCCAGAACATCTTACCTAGCCTCATTCTCACCACCCGCTGCTTTTATCAGGAAATATTCAGCCTGAGAGCAGAGGCCCAGCATGGAAAATTTCAACCCAAACATTTCAACTTACCTTCTACACAGGGGAGGTCCGCTTTATACAAAAGGAAGATCAGCACACAGCAACTTTAGAGAAATCCCGTCAGGAACACAAGACTGCAGCAAAGCTACCGGAGTCTCCGAGTTTCCCGTTGGACTGACCCCCTTTTAGCCACGGCTGTTCTCAAGGGAGCTCTGTGAGGTCACAGCCTGCTCATCACCTTTGCCCAATAAGCGGCGTTCCTCCCAAAGGCCCTTGTGACATCACTGCAACTGCATCTCCCTGCACCTGGTGTGACGGGGCTGTTCCTGGTGGGATCCAACTGTGAGTGTCAGATCAGGACAGATTGCTTCCAAAGAGGCAACTACAGCCCAAAGCTGGGGGTTTTCCACACTAAGGCACCAAACCAGCCAAACAGAAAAGACTTTGGTCTCACCCCACTGGCTAACCACAAGTCACACAAGCAATCCCCTTAAGACACTCCAGAATCCCAGTATCACCACCAGCAGTCACCTATCCTGGGGACCAATGGTTATGAAAACCAATGCCCCAAATAAAGAAAACGGTTCTCCCCAATTCCAAGGAATCAGGCCCCAGACCCAGGCCAATATACCAATCGGATCTTCCCACAAATCACGCTGTTGCCAATCCTTTAGAATCTAAAATCTAAAGGTTTATTGTACAAGGAAAAAGGTCTAGGTGAGGGTTAGGAAAGGTTAAAAGAAATCAATTACATGCAGTAATGGCACATCTCTTGGTTCAGGCTTGCAGCAAAGGTAGAGTAACTGCAGGTTTAAATCACAGTCTTTAGAAAGCATCCCATTTAGGGATGGGTCAGCACCTTAGTCCAGAGTTCACCTGGGTAGCAAAGTCCATTCAGAGCTGGAAGCAAGACAGGCCGCAAGCTGAAGGTAGAAGACCAAGATGAGGGGCTGTAGCAGCTTCCTTTATAGTTTTTTCTCTTCCTGCTGTGAAAAGTCCAGCCCCATGGAGTTCTGGAGCCACATGGGCAGACGACATGACCATGCATATCTCATTATTTGCAGGCAGCAGCCATTATGCCCAGGCTTTCTCTCGTAGACTTTTGTCTGGATTGGAGCATTCCAAGCTCCCAGAGTCCATTGTGTTGCTGATAGTCCCTTAATGAGCCATCAGGCAGCCCAAGCCAAGCTGAGGCCCAGTATTCAGGAATCTTCTCCCCCAGCAGAGCACAATATTTGGAAGGACAGACAGTCCAGAGCCAATATTCTAGCTCTAACTACAGAATTGATACACACACATCACTGGCATATTCATAATCAGCCATTCATAACCTGGTTGTAGGCACCCATTATGACCCCCTGTACATAAGATTTGGTGCCACTATAGGACCCTGGTTGCAACAATGATTTATAGGGTCCCAAATTATTTCAGTAACGTGACAGCTCCCCCACCTCTGCCAGCTCAGTCCTGCCCCACAGCTCCCCGCTACCCAGTCCTGGGCTCCCCCTCGGTCCTGCCCCACAGCTCCCTGCGATCCAGCCCTAGGCTCCCCCACCTCTGCCAGCTCAGTCCTGCCCCACAGCTCCCCGCTACCCAGTCCTGGGCTCCCCCTCGGTCCTGCCCACAGCTCCCTGCGATCCAGCCCTAGGCTCCCCCACCTCTGCCAGCTCAGTCCTGCCCCACAGCTCCCCGCTACCCAGTCCTGGGCTCCCCCTCAGTCCTGCCCCACAGCTCCCTGTGATCCAGCCCTAGGCTCCCCCACCTCTGCCAGCTCAGTCCTGCCCCACAGCTCCCTGCGATCCAGCCCTAGGCTCCCCCACCTCTGCCAGCTCAGTCCTGCCCCACAGCTCCCCGCTACCCAGTCCTGGGCTCCCCCTCGGTCCTGCCCCACAGCTCCCCGCTACCCAGTCCTGGGCTCCCCCTCGGTCCTGTCCCACAGTTCTCTGCTCTGCTGTTCTCTTGCAGTCTCCAGCCCCCTTCCCTTGCCCCCGGGGCTGGAGGCTGCAGGCTCCCTGTTACCTCGCTCTCTCCCCCCAGCCCAGGAGCTGTGCACCTGAAGACCCTGTCTTTGTCCCACAATGCCCTGGGCTCCACCGGCCTGGAGCTGCTGCTTGGGAGCCTGCCCTGTGCCACCCTTACCCGGCTGGAGATCGGCTCGGTGGCTGCCCGGATGGAGGAGCCACTTGTGGATCCAGTGGTCAGGTACCTGACGCAGGTAATGGGCTCCAGGCCTGGTGCGGGGGGAGGGGGGGGCTGTAACCCTTGCCTGGCTCCAGGAATTGCAGGAGCTCGGCGTGTGCTATGACCATGTGTGACGAAGTGGGAGTACTGTGTGTGTGTGCTTCAGTTTCCCCTATGCATTTCTTAAGTGTCTATGTGAAGGGATAGGGGCTAATGCTGGAAGCAAGGAGGCAACGCCCTCCCCTCTGTGCATCCCTGGGGTCAGGTTACAGCTTCCAGGGATGCACAGAGGGGAGGGCGTTGCCTCCTTGCTTCCAGCATTAGCCCCTATCCCTTCACATAGACACTTAAGAAATGCATAGGGGAAACTGAAGCACACACACACAGTACTCCCACTTCGTCACACCATGGCTCTGGCCGGGGCCTCCGCCCCCGCCCTGCAGAGCACACGGTCCCTCTGTGGGGCTCGGGGGGGGACCGTGCTGTCCTTCCTCAGGCGCGTGCCCATGCGGTGCTCCTGGCTCTGCTTCTCCTGGGTTCTCTGGGGATCTCGGGCCCCAGGCCCTGCCCTGGTCAGCTGGGGTGTGGCTTTGGGATCAGTTCCCTTCCAGGAGGGATGTGCTCTCACCCACCTGGCTGTGTCTGGGAACCACCTGAGCGACCCGGCTGTTGTGGAGCTGGCCAGGTAAAGGGCAGTGCTGGAGTGTCTGGGCCTGGGAGTTTGCTAGGGGGCGGGTGGTTGTGGGGTATGGGCATGCCCAGGGCCACCCCTAGCTAGGTGGTTACCCTACACAGCCGCCCCAGCCCTCTGCAAGGGGGTGGGGGAAAACTGCTTCCCGGCCCCAGCCTGCTTCACTCTGCTCCCCTGGCTACTGGCCTTGCAGGGCAAGGGGGAACTTCCCCTCCCCTCCTCGCCAGCGGCATGGTTGGGGGCCAGGGGCTCGGAGCAGGCTGCAGCCGTCTCACTCCACTTGCCACCTGGTGAGTGCAGGCCCGACCCCTGCAGCAGTCCTCAGGGAGGCGGAGCAGCACGCAGCCCCGCAGGGCACCAGGAAACATGGTGTGTAAGGATAAGGATGACCCTGGGTGGTCCGCTGACCACCAGGGCCTGTGATGTGGAGCTGAACTGGGAGCCTGAGCTCTGAACTTCACCCCACTGGGACCTACTGGAAGTGACACCCCGTCAGCTGCTGTGTCTGTTTCTTGGGGGGGGGGGAAGGGGCGGAGTTAAGAAATGCATTGTTCGATGTCTTGTTGACAGCCGGAATCGAGCGGAGTGCCCCGAGGGTCGGTCCTGGGGCCGGTTTTATTCAATATCTTTATCAATGATCTGGGGGATGGTGTGGACCGCACCCTCAGCAAGTTTGCAGATGACGCTAAACTGGGAGCAGTGGTAGATACACTGGAGGGTAGGGATCGGATACAGAGGGACCTAGACAAATTAGAGGACTGGGCCAAAAGAAATTTGATGAGGTTCAACAAGGAGAAGTGCAGAGTCCTGCACTTAGGACGGAAGAATCCCATGCACTGCTACAGACTAGGGACCGAATGGCTAGGCAGCAGTTCTACAGAAAAGGACCTGGGGGTTACAGTGGATGAGAAGCTGGACATGAGTCAACAGTGTGCCCTTGGTGCCAAGAAGGCTAATGGCATTTTGGGCTCTATAAGTAGGGGCATTGCCAGCAGATCAAGGGATGTGATTGTTCCCCTCTATTCGACATTGGTGAGGCCTCATCTGGAGTACTGTGTCCAATTTTGGGGCCCACACTACAAGAAGGATGTGGAAAAATTGGAAAGAATCCAGAGAAGGGCAACAAAAATGATCAGTGGACTGGAGCGCCTGACTTATGAGAAGAGGCTGAGAGAACTGGGGTTGTTTAGTCTACAGAAGAGAAGACTGAGGGGGGATTTGATAGCTGCTTTCAACTACTTGGAAGGGGGGTTCAAAGAGGATGGATCTAGACCAGGGGTCTCCAAACTACGGCCCGCGGGCCGGATGCGGCCCGCGAGGCCCTCTCATCCGGCCCGTGGAGATCTTTTTGTCTACCGCACTTCCAGTCCCGCCCCCTCCAGGTAGCGGCGTCACTTCCGCCTGGCCCTGCGTGCGCCCGTCGCTCCGGCCGGCCGTCTCCATGGTTACGGTACGGGCTCCCGCTCTCGCCCTCGCGGCGTCTCCATGGTGCCGGGCGGGAGGGCCGGGTCGCTCTAGCCGGCTGCCTCGATGCCCCGGAGTACCGCGGAACCCACGCGCCCCCTTCTCCGTCTCGCGCCGGCTTCCGCGTTCCCTCCCGCCGGGCGCGGTGAACCAATCGGGACGCGCCCTGACGCGGACGGGCAACGCCGGGAGCCAATGGGCGCGAGGCACCGGGCCGGGGGGCGGGGCTAGGACTGGGGAGGTGAGGGTCGGGGGGGGGTTCGGAAGGGGTCCTGGGGGGTTTTGGGGGCTGGGCGGGGGTCCTGGGGGTTTCTTGTGGGAGGGGGGCTGGGCGGGGGTCCTGAGGGGTTCTTGGGGGAGGGGGGCTGGGTGGGGGTCCTGAGGGGTTCTTGGGGGAGGAGGTCCAGGGGGGCTGGGCAGGGGTCCTGGGGCGGTTGGGCAGGGGTCCTGGGGGGTTCTTGGGGGAGAGGGTCCAGGGGGGCTGGGTGGGGGTCCTGAGGGGTTCTTGGGGGAGGGGGGCTGGGTGGGGGTCCTGGGGGGTTCTTGGGGGAGGGGGTCCAGGGGGGCTGGGCGGGGGTCCTGGGGGGTTCTTGGGGGAGGGGGTCCGGGGGGGCTGGGCGGGGGTCCTGGGGGGTTCTTGGGGGAGGGAGTCCAGGGGGGCTGGGCGGGGGTCCTAGGGAGGGTCCTGGGGCGGTTGGGCGGGGGTCCTTGGGGGGTTCTCTCCAGATACCCCCTAACCTCCCCAAGACCTCATCCCCCCATCTAAACCCCGCTGCTCCTTTGCCCCTGACACCCCCTCCCCCTAATCACCCCCCGGGACCCCACCCCCATCCAACCCCGTCTGCTCTGACCCCTATCCACCCCCCCGCTCCCCCTGGGACTCGCACAAACTCCCCCCTGTTCTTCGCCCCCCGAGACCCTCTGAGACCCTATTAATATTAAATAAATAATAAAAAACAACATCCATGTTTTGATTCTTTTTTATTTGGACCTCGAGTGTGTTGTCGGCCCCTGAACTGCTATTTGATAGTTAATGCGGCCCTCGGGCTGAAACGTTTGGAGACCCCTGATCTAGACTGTTCTCAGTGGTAGCAGATGACAGAACAAGGAGTAATGGTCTCAAGTTGCAGTGGGGGAGGTTTAGGTTGGATATTAGGAAAAACTTTTTCCCTAGGAGGGTGGTGAAGCACTGGAATGGGTTTCCTAGGGAGGTGGTGGAATCTCCTTCCTTAGAGGTTTACAGTCAGGCTTGACAAAGCCCTGGCTGGGACGATTTAGTTGGGGTTGTTCCTGTTTTGAGCAGGGGTTTGGACTAGAACCTCAAGGTCCCTTCCAACCATGAGATTCTACGACTGTGGGTGGGAAGAGTGAGGCCGGGAGCTGTTTGACTCACTTGTTCCTTCTTGGCTCCAGGTGCCTCCCGGTTTGTCCAGCTTTGGTCTCGCTGGATTTGTCTGCAAACCCGGGGATCACCATTGTGGGCCTGCGGATGCTGGTGTCAGCCCTGTATGAGAGGAACCAAGGGCTCCACTATCTCAGCTTAGCAGGTGAGGGTGCAAAGGACTCGGAGGTCCCTGGGTCATTGAGGTCTGGGGAAGGGTCCTGCTTCCCCGGCTGGGGGGGGGGGGGAAATGCGGCCACTGCTGGGCCTGTCATGAGACTGACCCTGGGCCCCAGGCGTGGGGTGGGTTGGAGTTAGCTCTAGAGCCGGCCCGGTCACATGCTGCGTCTCCCTGCCTACCTGGGGGAGTCCCTACTGGCAAAACAAGGTCTTACCCCACAAATCCTTAGGAATGCTTGATTATAGGTATCAGTTGTGATCAGCATTACCAGCAGCAACACTCGCTCAATTGATTCATTTAGGACATGGAGGTTAAGAATGAGGAAACCCTCAAGTGTCCATTTTAGGGCATCCTCGAAGATCCTAAAATGGACACAAGTCACACACTACGAGAAGCGATTTAGCCACAAATACTCTATGTCTTGTTTAACTTTTCTTTTATGTCCAGAGCTGACATGAAGAAGAAAGAGAATCAACAACAATCATCATTTAACAAAAGTGAACTTAGAAGATGAGAGCCTACTTATTAATTCTTTAGCGTTTGCTGCATTTTATCTAAGGCAAAGAAAGCCAAAAACAAATCTCTCTCTTTGGTGCTAAATATCCCCTACAATGCAATCTACTGACATTAAGTGCTGAGTGTGGTTCTCTTGGAATTAGAAAGATTCTCTCTGAGCACATGTATGATATGCCGTGAAAAGGGAGGGGAAGGGCCCCACATTTTGGAGAATGAAACACTGAGGTACTGTAGCAAAGTAGCTTATTTCTATTATTTTACCGTCAGACTGTTCATGCATTTGAGAAGAAAGATGGCCCTCTATCTAGTTAAAGCACAGAGTTACACACGTCGGAAGATCTGGGTACTTTTCCTAGGTCTGCAAGAGACTTTGAGATGCTTCAGGCAAACCACTACCATAATCTCTCTGTGTGTCTATGCCTTGTTATGCAAAAGAGGGTTAATTATAATTTACCTCCCTGACAAGGTTATTGTACCGTTTGATAACTTTGTCTATAAATTGCTTTGCGATTACCTGCTTCACTTATCACTTCAGATTAACTCCCAAAAGACCACATTTCCAAAGAAGCCTCAAACCTGACCTCTACGAGCAGATAGGCATCTGTATTAGCAAAAAGCCTCTTCTGTGCACTAAATCAGCAGGCAAAACTTATGGGCCAGCTCCGTAGCTGGTGTAAAGCAGTGCAGATGTACAGACATGTGATAAATGAAGGAGAGGGGAGAGCTCCCTTTTTTAGACACCCAGCCACCAGGAAATCCGCTTTTGCATGGGCTACCACAAGCAGGGCTGGTGACAGAAATTTTGGGACCCCCTACTCTGAGCATTTGGGCCCCCCCACCCCGCCAAGGGCTGGCCCAGCTCTTGCAGGTGGGCGGGGGAAGCGCTGCAGCCGGGGGTGCCTCGGGAGCGGCACGCCCGGCCAGTGCTCTGAAGCCGCCGGCATCCTGTGGTGCCAGGGGGCCTCCTCCCCCCCCCCCCCCCCCGCCAAGGGCTGGCTCGGCTCTTGATATGGGTGGGCGGGGGAGGCGATGGAGCCGGGGGTGCCTCGGGGAGGCTCCTGGGGCGCGGGACGAGCAGCGGCTGAAGGGCTCTGGAGGCAGCCAGCCGCTGCGCCGGACACAGCCGGGAAAATGCGGTGTGGTGCCCAGAGGGGACGACTACGAGTAGAGCTGTGTACCGGTCCCCGGAGTTCAGGGGGCCCCCCTGAAGTCCGGGGCCCGGTACAGCTCTACCCATTGTACCCCCCTGTCGCCGGCCCTGGAAATTTGAGCCAGTGCAGACCTAGACTTCTGATTGTAGGGTCACAGGGCTGGAATCTGGAGCAGTGGGCGGGTCTGGATTCCCATACTAGTCCCTGGGAAAGGGGTGGGATTGGTTGGGAAGACAGCCTGGCATGGCACCTGGACAGCACGTTACCCCAGAAGAGGAAAACCGGTGAGCCAAGCCATGAAGATGCAGCGCCGTGACTCCTAGAGAACAGGAGGGGCGATGATGCGAGTGACCAAAGGAAGAGGGTGTCAGACCAGGCAGAGCGAATCTCCACATGCAGCCACCCAGGGCACCCAGCAGTGAGTAAGCCCCTGACCTACCCCATGGTCAACGATTCAGTGCAGTTACCCGGGGAATGTAGGGCTGGTTCCGGGAACTTCGAGGTAACAGTGAGGATCTAGGCAGCAGTCCCAGAGACACCTGGGTAACAGATCACATGGTGCTGGGTCTGAGCCGTAGGCTGGGGTGTGGGAATAGTTAATGTTCTCTACCTTGTGCTTGTTCGTAGAGTCTGCCTGTTTCTCTGCGCTCTGCTCTGCATCTCAGGTGTGCCGTCTACGCTTTGGTAGAGAGAAAGGTCCCCTTTGTGCTTTCCCAGTGCCATGAAATCCACGGATCTCATTTCCTCTTGCTGAGTGAAAGTGGAAGTTGTCCTCCTGGCAGCAACACCTGCAGGAAAGCCGAACCAGATGGAGGGGCCAGAGGGAACCCTTTGCTAATCCCAAGAGCCCTGCCAAAGCAGAAAGAGGGAAGGCAAATGCAGCCAGGAAAGAGGGAAAGTCCAGAACGGTGGAACTCCAAAAGGACTACCTGAAAGGGGGTTCTAAAGAGGATGGATCTAGACTGTTCTCAGTGGTACCAGGTGACAGAACAAGGAGTAATGGTCTCAAGTTGCAGCGGGGGAGGTTTAGGTTGGATATTAGGAAAAACTTTTTCAGCAGCAGGGTGGTGAAGCACTGGAATGGGTTACCTAGGAAGGTGGTGGAATCTCCTTCCTTAGAGGTTTTTAAGGTCAGGCTTGACAAAGCCCTGGCTGGGATGATTTAGTTGGGGTTGGTCCTGCTTTGAGCGGGGGGTTGGAGTAGATGCCTCCTGAGGTCCCTTCCAACCCTGAGATTCTATGACCCTGGCGACAGCCGTGCACTGATTGTCCATACGGAAGCCCAGGCCCGCATGTCTTCACTGCTGTCCAACCGCAAGAAAGCGACCTGTCCTGCAGGCAGTGTAGACAGCCTGGCCCCCAGGGCTGTGCTGTGGAGCTGTGTGTCTTCCCACAGTGCTGGCGGTGGCTCACCAGCCTCCCCTGACCCACCCTGCCATAGCAGTGCAAAAGGAGCAGCAGAGAGCCAATGCTCAGGGGGGTGCACTCTGCCCGCCACCCCCACTGAGGGCTCCTGTCCCCCCATCTGCTATGGGCAGCGCCCTGCGTGGCAGGAATTCATGGATTACGAGGCCAGAAAGGACCATTGAGATCAGCGGAGGGGGCCAGATTTGCGGGACACTTGCCAGAGCCGGCGATTGTCCCTGGGTCTGGGAGTGACCTGGCTGAGCCGCCTGCCTCCCCTCACCGTGACCTCGTTCTCTCCGGCGCTCGGGCTGCACAGAGATGAGGAGGCAAGTCCCGGGAGTCCCGGCCGGGACAGCTGGCGGGGATTTCTGTGGTGGTTAATTCTCAGTCCTTCCTGGCTCTGAGCGGGGGATTCAGCTTGTTCGCTGAAATGAAGGGGGGTCACATGGGGACTCAGCACAGCTGGAGCAAGGGCTCCATCAAGAGTCCATCAAGTCATCCATCACTGTTATGATTTGTGTTATTCACTGGGCACGATCTGTGCTCAGCTCTGTTCAGAATATGCCAGAAAATCCAGTCCTTGAGCCAGTGCATTTAAGCTGTGTCCACCTGGATAAGATGGCTCAGATATTTAACTATGAAGTGCATAGTTATTGATGACACATGTTATCACATGTTCACTGTGATGCTAATATCTCTGGGTGGAGGCACTGATTACAATAGAAGTTTTACTTGATTTAGACCTAGAACAGCAGAGTCCAATACGCTTGCCACTAGCCACATGTGGGGAACAGACTATTGAATTGTGCCTAATGCATGAGCAGTGCGTTGGTGTATTGAACACAGCAATACTGGAAGACAGTGCAGTGTAGGCATAGAATACTGTACAAACGCTGATGACAGTCAGTAATTAGCAGTGATAAGGAACGAGTTCAGTCAAGTTCTGTCTCTGCCCTTTTGTGCCTGTGATTACATAAACTCATGTAAATTTAAATGCCAAAAGGTGGGGGGGGGGGTTTGGCTCACTTATCTTGAATTTATACATTGCTAATTAAAATTAATAATAATAATAATAATGTTATATACGTGACAATCTGGAGGCTGAGTTAAGATGCACAGCCAGTATGAATTGTACACCAGATTTCAGGGCTATGGTACAAGAAAAACAATGCAAAGTGTCACACTGAAGTAATTTTGTGTTGTTAGTACCTATTCATATATTTTGTAACTAGTGTAAAAGCCCGTGGACACAGGCCAACGGTAACGGCTCGCGGCCCCCCCAGTCGCTCAGCTCTCTCCCCCCTTCCCCCTCCAAGGGCCCCTCCGCTCACTCAGCCTTTCCCCCCCACTCCAAGGCCCCCCCACTCGCTCAGCTCTCTCCCCCTCCCCCACTCCAACGGCCCCTCAACCACTTGTCATGCGCCCGACAGCCCAGCCTGCTCCCTCCCATCCCCCCAGCAGCATGGGGAACGTGGCCCGCTCCGGCTAGGCTGGGCGCAGCTGGAGCGCCTCCGCCCCGCCAGAGCCCCCTGCCTGCACCTCCTGTGCCCAGCCACCCTCCTGCCCGAGCCCCCTGATCCAGACCCTGCTTCCCTCTCGGCGGCGTACGCGCGGTGGCCATGTTGTGCTGCCGAACTACACCTCCCAGCATGCCGTTCGTCTGAGCCCTCTCTACTGCGCATGACGGCTTCACACGAACTTCCTTAGCCTTTTATTATATAGGATGTCTACTTATTTTTATATTAATAAAAAATAATTTGAAATGTCATTTGTAGTATGGTTGTAATCCTTTTTTATAATGTGGCAAATAAGAAAAATTCAAAACCACAAGTGTGGCAATTTCTATTCGACATCACTGAAAAATACTTACATACTTTACATCTGTTAAACCCTTTTCCTGTTATGTGTGGCAGGGTGGGCTTGACCCAGCCCTGCCGCCCCTTTAAGAGGGAGAAAAGCCCTCTGCAAACCTCCCTGTTAGGAAGGCTAATTAGCCACCTGAGGTGCAGGCCCATCAACCTGCCTGAGTTGCACCTGGCAGCCTCCTCTGGGGGATATAAGGCTGCCAGGAAGGAAGCCCAGGGTGGTGGTGGTGGCATGAGCTATCAAGAGCTGTGTGTGTTGGTTGAGCTATCAAGAGCTGTTTAGAGCTGTATATATTGGTGGTGGGGTCCTGCACTGTAAATTAAAGAGCACTGTTTGGAGCAAAGAAGGGTTTCCTGCCTGTTCCTGAGAGGGGTGAGAGAAGGCGATTGGCCACATATGTAACTGCCAAAAAAATCATTTCAGACCTGTTTTTTGTGCTAAGCCCTGAAGATGAAAAACCTGTGAGTTCACCCAATGACATTTGGCAGGAATTCAGTGCTGAATGTAAGCTAAACTTTTTATTCAAGCTAATAGCATTGTGGGAAGAGAGATCTTGTGAAACCGCCCTCGTTTAACTGCACAGATTGGGAGGAAATGCTGAGCATGCTTAGCTGGTATTTTGACCCCATTTATTTAGTAATACAGCTGTATATTTCTAGCACATGCAGAGGACCTCAGAGGCCTCTCCACACAGATGTACACTATCTCCACTATACACATGAATTGTTCCACCAACCACTGAACCCTCCTCCAGAGTAGATCACCGCCAGGACAGAATAGCAACAGCTAAGCCCGGTAAGTGAAAAATAAGAGACACAAATGGAAGTGCAGGGAGGCAGAGTGTATGTAGTTCTCTGTTGCAGCTTGACCAGAACACTGGGCTTAACACTCTAGCTCTTCAGAAAAGTGCACTGAGGAGCCCTTAAAGACCATCAGCAGTCAGGACCTCGGACCTTATTTGAATGACAACCCCTCCAGCGACAGCACCCTGGCCACTAGGTCAGGACAGCCTCTCCTGAAGCTGCAGCCACAGCTAGATTACCAGGCAAGAAGGGATGTGTCACAGGGTGGCTTGCCAGTGGGCGAGAGAGCCTGGGGCTAAGCCAGCCCTCATTACACAGGACAAGCCACATCGGGGTTGAATCAGATGGTCCCAGTTCCCAGGGGAAAAGCCAGCGGGAAGCTCCTGCAGCAAGGGAGGTGCAGCGGGTCGCTGGATCCAGGGAAAGAGTGAATGGCTTTGTGTTTGTTTGAGAACTTTGTTCATTTAATAAATACCCAGACCCTACCCTGGGCTGTGACTGAAAATGAGGGGCAGGGCACAGCAGAGGCATTCCTGGCCACAATGGTGTGCTCAGGTGGACTCGGATTCCAGCCAGGGTCCCCCCAGTGCCACATGCAGAAATTACAATAACCTCTCTGCTCCTCCTTGAGATTCCCCTGTTCATGCTTCCAAGGATCACGTGAGCTCTTTTGGCCACAGCATCCGAGCTAGGAAGTCATGTTCAGCTGACTGTCCACCAGGATCCAGTCCCCTGCGTTCTTTCTTTCTAGCTGTATGCATTTCTGTTTAGCTATATTAAAATGCCTGTTTCCTTGCACTCAGTTTATCAAATGATCCAGATGGCTCTGTGACCTGTAGCAGCTGGTTTTTGCCTTCTAGTTCTCCCATCTGGATATTTCCCAGACCAAACACTGCTCAGGTTGTGACATTGGGAGGAAGCATGGTGCTTAGACCACTGACCTGAGACTCCGGAGATGCAGGTTAAATTCCCAATTCCTGTGTTACTTACTCTCTGTGCTTCAATTCCTCACCTGTACAATGAAGACCACAGCACTTCCCTGCCTCCCTGGGGTGCTGAAGGTAAATCCGTGAAGCACTCTGCTACAATGGCTATATAAAATAGATACACAAGGCGGTCTGCCTGCCTTTGGATTACAAATCTCTGCTCCAAAAGGCTGGGCAAGGGCAGCTCCTGAAGGGCAGCTATTGAAGTCAAATAGAAGCTAGGAGCCAAAATACTTTTGTGGATTCGGGCTTAATGGCTTGTCTACACCTAAATAGCACTGGCTTAACTAAGTCTGTTAGGAATTAGTTATACCTAGCTCTTAGATAGCACTTTTCAATGCTAGATCTCAAAGCACTTCACAATCTGTCATGTATTTATCCTCACCACACTCCAGTGAGATAGCGTTTTCCTATTATCGCTGTTTTTACAGATGAAGAACTCAGGTACAGAGAGGTTAAGTGACTTGCCCAGGATGAAACAGGAAGTTGAGTCAAGTAAGAAACAACAGAGAGGAGGCAAGAAGGGCATAGATGACGAAACAGTGTGTGTGGTCAGTGGGAGTCACCTCGTGACTCTAAGGCAGGAGCAGGCTGACAGTTTATTGGACTGATGTGTCCAATGTTTCAACATGAATCACAGAAATGTAGGATTGGAAGGGGCCTTGAGAAGCCATCTAGTTCAGCCCCTGCTCTGAGGCAGGACCAAGTAAACGTATGCCACCCCTGACAGGTGTTTATCTAACCTCCAGTGACAGGGATTCCACAGTTGCCCTTGATAAGATATTCCAGAGCTTAACTATCTTTATACTTGGGCCATGTCTACACTACCGGCTGGGTCGGCGGTTAGAGATCGATCTATTGGGGATCGATTTATCGCGTAACCTCAGGACGCGATAAATCGATTCCAAAGTCGACTCCGGAACTCCAGCTCACCAAAAGGCACAAGGCAGAGTCGACAGGGGAGCCCACTTTCGACCGCTGCTGCGAGGACAGCAGGTAAGTCAACCTAAGATGCGTCCACTTCAGCCACGCTATTCACGTAGCTGAAGTTGCACATCTTAGGTCGACCCTCCCCGCTAGTGTAGGCCGGGCCTAAGAACGTTTTTCCATCAAAGTGAAATCTCCCTTGCTGCAAATCAAGACCATTACTTCTGGTGCCACCATCAGCAGACAGAGAACAATTAACATGTTCAAAGGCTGTTATCCAGTCCCCCTTCAGTCGTCTTTTCTCAGTCTAAACATGCCCAGGTTTTTAAACCTTCCCTCAGAGGTCAGAGTTTCTAAATCTTTGATCATTTTTGCTGCTTTCTTCTGGACTCTCTCCAGTTTATGTACGTTTCTAAAAGTGTGGCGCTCAAAACAGGACACAATACTCCTGCTGAGGCCTGGGACAATTCCCTCCCATGCCTTACACATGACACTCCTATTAATACAACCCAGAATGATAGTGGCTTATTTTGCCACTGCATCATGCTGTAAACTCCTATTCACTTTGTGATCCACTATAACCCCCAGATCTTTTTCTGCTGTACTGCTGCATAGCCATTTATTCCCCACTTTGTAGTTGTGTGTTTGATTTTTCCCTCTTAAGTGTAGAACTTTGCACTTTTCTTCACTTAATTTCATTTTGTTGCTGTCAGACCCCAATTCTCCAATGTATCCAGGTCATTTTGAATTCTAATCCTGTCCTCCAATGTGCGTGTAACTCCACTCCTCTCAGTGTCATCTGCAAATGCTACAAGCGAACACTCTACTCCATTATCCAAATAATTAAATGAAGCGGACAAGCAACGGAATAGGAGCTCCCAGTGCAAAGCTATGGCAAAAAGGGCCAATGTGATCCCAGGATGTGTAAACAGGAATAAGATGTAAGAGCAGGAGGTGATTTTACCTCTGCTTACAGCTTTGGTAAGACTGACTCAAATACTGCATCCAGTTCGTGTGTGACATTTTTACAAGGATGTTGGAAAACTGGAAAGGGCCCAGAACACAGCCTCAGCATTATTTTAAGGGCTGGAGAAAATGTCTTCCAGTAAGAGAATTACAGAGCTCAATCGGCTTAGCCTATCAGAAAAAAGATTGGTTGTCTCTTGATTATGATGTGTAAATACTTTCATGTGGACAAATTCCTGGGTACTAAACGGCAGAGAAAGGCAGACCAAGAAGCAAGGGCTGGAAGTTGAAGCCAGACAAATTCAAATTAGACACAAATAACAGTGAGGGTGATGAGTCTTTAGAACGGCCTACAAAGAAGAATGTGGATTCGGCGTCTCTTGATGCCATTCCAGAAGATCTATTTTAGTCAAAACACCAGTTACTGGATTCAATACAGGGGTAACTGGATGAAATTCTATGGTCATGTGCAGATCAGCCTACATGACCTAATGGTCCCTTCTGGCCTGAAAAATCTCTGACTCTGTGAAACCCTTGTACAGGCCCTTCTACACAAACAACGTCATCAAGTGCTTCCCCTCCAGGATGTGAATTGGTATGGTAGTTGGTTGTGTCAAGATTACAGACCATAAAAACCTCCCTGTGGAGAGGCAGTCACTCAGCACCAAATTATGCAGAAATTCATGAGGAAACTGCCCAGCAGCCGGGGATGGCAAAGCCACGGGCTGGGGTGGCCAGTTGCTCCTCTGGGTGGTGTGCAGAGGGGAGCGGCAGGACTGGACTAGCTGGGGGTGCAGCTGATGAAAGGCAGGGGCCTTTCCCTCCCCTGGCTCCCAGAATTCCCTACGTCCCTCCCTGGCACAACGGCCTCGTCCCTTCCCTCAGGCTGCAGCGGGCGAGGCCCATTGGACAGCGCCACGTGGGCCCGGGGGTCCGCCAAGGTGCAGGAGCTGCGACTCTGCAGCCAGCAGCTGAGCAGGAGTGACCAGCGGGGGGTGGGCGAGTCCTGGCGCGGCCCCGCGGGCACCTCTCTGTGCACAGTCACCCGGCAACACAAGCTATTCTGCAAGAGCGTGTGAAGGGCCCTGCCGCCTCCCGCCGTGTGGGCCCCCCGGCGCCTGCTTGACTCCTTCCTCATCCAGCCCGGAACTGCAGGGCTAGCGGGGAGCACACGGCACACAGCAGTGGCCTCTGGCCGAGGGGGCTTTGGGTGGGTAGGCGGAAGCAAGCAGTGGCTGGCCTGTGCCAGCAGCCGTTCTGCCCTCTGAACTCAGCCCTAGCCCATGGGGAGATGGTCCCCCCGCGGGACAGGGACCCAGGCATCCAAGCACGCCCCCACGGGACGGGGACCCAGGCGTCCGAGCGCCCACCCCCACACGCTCCTTGACAATATGTACAAATAAATTTATAGACAAACTGTAAAATTGTAGCTATTTTTAATTGGACCCAATAAGCCTCCAATCATTCCTTATGCAGAAAAACCTAGCTAGGAGACTTGAATCTGCAGAGATCCCCTTACAGAATTTCCTGTGGGAAAGTGGGATTTGCCCCCTTCCTCCACACAGAGTTTGCCCTCACTGCGTGCCCACATTTCAGGGAACTCCATCAAAAGCGAGGGGAGTCCATGCTGAGATTCCTTGGTTTGACACTGCAGGCCATCTCCTCTCTATTGAATGTGGCCCATTAACACAGGTACCCTGGTACCTCACTCAGAAAGACTTCAGGGCTTTGAGTTACTATGCAAGTTGCTGCAGTTTGTTGCCTCATGGGTTTGGTTGGGAGAAGCTGGCAGCACCCTGCTGCCCCACTTACCCTCCTTCTTGCCTATGGAACGGGAACTCTGGGGAGCACCCATGGCTGGAAGTTCCATGGGGATGAGGAGGAAAGGGAAAGTATGCTGTGGAGGCAGCGCTCCCTGAGTGTGCCCCACAGCCAGGATCACTGCCGTGGGGTAGCTGTGAATAAGATGTGTGAGTGCGGCCTGCTTTTGCTGATAGAATTGACCAAACAAAAAAAATCAGCTAACCAGAAACCATGTGTAAAAGCAGAAGAAACCTTTTCAATTAGTTGGCAGATGGTTCATGTCCACTGGTATTGCTCTACTGACCTGAGTGGAGTTTTGTTCTACCCATTTCCCACTGGAAAGTGGAACTAGACTAGCAGTCACTACTTGAAAGAGGAAGGATAATCCAGGGGTTACAGGACTCAGGAGACCAGAATTCAATCCCTTGCTACCCTATGGAGTTTACATGTGATTATGGGCAAGTCCCTTCTCTGTGCCTCAGTTCCCCATCTGTAAAATCAGGATAACAATGCACCCCTAGGTCAGCGGGGGGGGGGGGTGAGGATAAATGTATAAAAGATTGTGAGGTGCTCAGATAATACAGCAGTGGGAGCCATATAAGCCTCATGTGGGCCCTGCTACTGCTCACTAAAAGTTGTGCAATGCACACTGCTGTGCTCCTCTTTAATGCTACAGACCTGTTAGTGCACAGTCCTAGAATCCCCAGGGCTAGTCAGCGCATGGCCTGCAAACACACTGTACATCGACACCCTGGCTTGCTGTGCACTCACATTCCACGTAGACAAGCCTTAAGATAGATCAATAGGATCTGGCTCTTTATTTACTGAATATTGACTGAAACTACTTGTGAACTGGCTCAAATACAATCGTCATCCAGTCAATCAAATACTGCCTTTCAATAATGGTAGTAAACAGTGGGATAAAGTCAGACCTGACAGCTAGAAGAGACTGGAAGGCTGGTAGATCAGCCCTAGAATGATGAAAGCCCTTTCCCTATGAACTAAAAAGAGGGTACCTCGGGCTAATTATATATACCTGAGTCCAATTAAGGGCTTCCAGTGGACTTTAAAAATCCCTCTTTCGGTGAAAGAGAGTCAGGAAGGGGAGAAACAAGGTGAAGCAGGGGGGGAAAGGCTTCTCTTGGGGGAAAGCTGTTCTCTCTATTGGAGAAACAATCAAGTTAACTTCTATTGGGGGAAGGAATCAAGTTCACTTTCTGTTAAACAGAAGCCAGTATAATAAAGCAATGCCCTGGAGAGGTGCAAGAGGGAGCCAGAGGCTAGGGGCTCAAATGGTTGTTGAGTTAAGCAGGATAATACTAAGTGAAGGTCCCACCGAGGGGCAGTAGGTCTGGGGACAATAAAGAGGCCAGAGTCAGCTATCCTGGACTGAAATACTGAGCAAAGGTCTCTGAAAGAGCTGCCCCAAGAGAGCCCAGAGTGTAAAACAACCCTCCCAAGAGCGGAAGCAAGTTGGAAATTTGTGCAGTGTACCTCTGGACAGTATGGATACAGGATAACCTCCCGCTACCTCCCGTCCGCCTCTCTCTGGGTCTTCCCTACAAACGGGGACGGTTCGCCCGGGCAGCATGTTAGTACATATGACAGTAAGTCAGGG
Organism: Sternotherus odoratus; assembly: GCA_032164245.1. Lineage (NCBI taxonomy): Eukaryota > Metazoa > Chordata > Testudines > Kinosternidae > Sternotherus > Sternotherus odoratus. The sequence continues at coordinate 106,087,844 of JAVMKO010000007.1, forward strand.
TTTGAGCACTAATTGCCTTTTCTTCCCTTGGAGGGACGTGGAAGTAGTCCCCACATTCGCTGCTGTTTTATTTGATTAATGAAGTTTTAAACTTCAGTCACTCTTCATCTCCACCCCTACGATCCTGTGGTCTCAGCCTTGAACCAGGACTTACAGGCAGAAAAAGTGGAACGCACCCGCCTGAAAGCACTGGCTAAGCAAGTACCAGTCCTTCAGGCCATGTCAAAAAAATTAACCATTTGTGTTCAGCATAAGCCGCAAGAGTAGCATGCCTGCCCTAAAGAGGAAATTGGACAGTTAAAACACTAATCGGCCATGCATTTTGCCCAGGTGAGAAGCCTCACAGGGAAGGACTCGGGTAGCCCTTGTGAGTAAAAATGGTTTTAAAAAGAGACCAGAAGGGAGGGGGCTAGTTAAAAAGCCCCCCCCTCCTCGCTAAATTGGTAGTGAATCAAAGCTGGTGCTCATTGAAAAAGATGGTTCAGCAAAAAAAAAAAAAAAAAAAAAAAAAAAAGAAGCAGGATCGGGCCCAGACACGCAGTAGTTACAGACTTAGGAAACTGGTAAATCGAAATTGTTGGGGTGCTGGTTTGGGAGATAAACAAGTAATTTAACGGGGGGGGGGAAAAGAGAGTGTAAAAAGTTAACTCTATAATTGCTGGAGGAAGTGTAGCAGTCAAATTTTGTAAAATGCTTAAAGAAAAAAAAATCTTAGTTTCTTTGCAGCTGTTCTGAAGAAAAAAGGGGCCCTTTTCCAAAGAAATGTGTATAAATAAATCCAGGCAAAAAGATTATTTGACTGGAATCTTTTGGCTGTGAACATTTAGTCAAATTAGCTAAAGGAACATAAGGGATTTTACTGGAACTTAATCACCCCAAATGTATAGAAAAATGTAAATATACAGTGCTACTTAATTAAAATCCTATTAGGCTCGAAGGAACTAGAATAGGTGATGTTTTCCCTTTTCAAATCGCTGTGTGTTTCAAAAGCAGAAGTTAAAAGTAAAAGACAATCAAAATTCTGGTAAAGGTCAATGGTGTCCCTTTTAAGGAAGAGTCTAAGTTTTGAATAGCTCTGGATCCAAAAGCAAGCAGGAAAGCATCTGTGTTAATGCAAATTACCTAACTGATAAGGTAAAAGTCACTGAAACCTGCCCTGCCTATGAAACAAAAACAAGAAAATATGGGGGTAATTCCTCTGTCTTGCCTGCAATCAATAAGGGTATTCGTATAAAAAAATATATTTCAAGCAATGACTGACTGCCCCAGAGAGGTAGACATATGTTCTTTCTGTCCTTCAGAAAATCAGAAAAAAACTGATGCCAATATACCATGCATTTATTGGCACAATAGGGATTGTGTTTTGTGTTCTATATCCTGCTGTGTGGTGTTTGTCTTGTGGCTAGAACTGTTGTGTTTAATTTTTCATAGGACAGCCTAGTTCAAAACCAAATAGAAGGGTTAAATTAAAATGCAAATACTTGTTTTATTCAATTTGGAACACAAAGGGTTTGGGATAATACCAGGGAACTTGATACAATAAAGTTTAATACACTTCCTAAAGTAAGAAGAAATTCCTATATACACTAATTTCTATGAGATGTTCTTGCAATTCCTATATACACTATTGTCAGGGTTCGTGCCCCCAGGCGGGGCAGTGAGGCCCAGTGGCCAGAGTCCCTGACGAGTCCCCTCGGCTGGGGCAGTGTGGCCCAGTGGCCGGAGTCCCTGACGAGTCCCCTCGGCTGGGGCAGTGTGGCCCAGTGGCCGGAGTCCCTGACGAGTCCCCTCGGCTGGGGCAGTGTGGCCCAGTGGCCGGAGTCCCTGACATAAGAACATAAGAACATAAGAACGGCCATACTGGGTCAGACCAAAGGTCCATCTAGCCCAGCATCCTGTCTACCGACAGTGGCCAATGCCAGGTGCCCCGGAGTGAGTGAACCTAACAGGTATGATCGAGCGATCTCTCTCCTGCCATCCATCACCCCCCTCTGACAGACAGAGGCTAGGGACACCATTCATTACCCATCCCGGCTAATAGCCATTTATGGACTTAGCCTCCATGAATTTATCCAGCTCTCTTTTAAACCCTGTTATAGTCCTAGCCTTCACAGCCTCCTCAGGTAAGGAGTTCCACAGGTTGACTGTGCGCTGTGTGAAGAAGAACTTCCTTTTATTTGTTTTAAACCTGCTGCACGCCAATTTCATTGAGTGGCCCCTAGTTCTTCTATTTTGGGAACAAGTGTGGCCCAGTGGAAGGAGTCCCTGACGAGTCCCCTCGGCTGGGGCCGTGTGGCCCAGTGGCCGGAGTCCCTGACGAGTCCCCTCGGCTGGGGCCGTGTGGCCCAGTGGCCGGAGTCCCTGACGAGTCCCCTCGGCTAGGGCCGTGTGGCCCAGTGGCCGGAGTCCCTGACGAGTCCCCTCGGCTGGGGCCGTGTGGCCCAGTGGCCGGAGTCCCTGACGAGTCCCCTCGGCTGGGGCCGTGTGGCCCAATGGCCAGAGTCAATATCAGCCCCCTCGGCTGGGGCAGTGTGGCCCAGTGGCCAGAGTCAATATCAGTCCCCTCGGCTGGGGCAGTGTGGCCCAATGGCCAGAGTCAATATCAGCCCTCTCGGCTGGGGCAGTGTGGCCCAGTGGCCAGAGTCAATATCAGCCCCCTCGGCTGGGGCAGTGTGGCCCACTGGCCAGAGTCAATATCAGCCCCCTCGGCTGGGGCAGTGTGGCCCAGTGGCCGGAGTCCGTGACGAGTCCCCTCGGCTGGGGCAGTGTGGCCCAGTGGCCGGAGTCCGTGACGAGTCCCCTCGGCTGGGGCGGTGTGGCCCAGTGGCCGGAGTCCCTGACGAGTCCCCTCGGTTGGGGCCGTGTGGCCCAGTGGCCAGAGTCAATATCAGCCCCCGCGGCTGGGGCAGTGTGGCCCAGTGGCCAGAGTCAATATGAGCCCCCTCGGCTGGGGCAGTGTGGCCCAATGGCCAGAGTCAATATCAGCCCCCTCGGCTGGGGCAGTGTGGCCCAGTGGCCGGAGTCAATATCAGCCCCCTCGGCTGGGGCAGTGTGGCCCAGTGGCCGGAGTCAATATCAGCCCCCTCGGCTGGGGCAGTGTGGCCCAGTGGCCGGAGTCAATATCAGCCCCCTCGGCTGGGGCAGTGTGGCCCAGTGGCCAGAGTCCCTGACGAGTCCCCTCAGCTGGGGCAGTGTGGCCCAGTGGCCGGAGTCCCTGACGAGTCCCCTCGGCTGGGGTAGTGTGGCCCAGTGGCCGGAGTCCCTGACGAGTCCCCTCGGCTGGGGCAGTGTAGCCCAGTGGCCGGAGTCCCTGACGAGTCCCCTCGGCTGGGGCAGTGTGGCCCAGTGGCCAGAGTCAATATCAGCCCCCTCGGCTGGGGCAGTGTGGCCCAATGGGCAGAGTCAATATCAGCCCCCTCGGCTGGGGCAGTGTGTCCCAATGGCCGGAGTCCCTGACGAGTCCCATCGGCTGGGGCAGTGTGGCCCAGTGGCCGGAGTCCCTGACGAGTCCCCTCGGCTGGGGCAGTGTGGCACAGTGGCCGGAGTCCCTGACGAGTCCCCTCGGCTGGGGCAGTGTGGCCCAGTGGCCAGAGTCCCTGACGAGTCCCCTCGGCTGGAGCAGTGTGGCCCAGTGGCCGGAGTCCCTGACGAGTCCCCTCGGCTGGGGCAGTGTGGCCCAGTGGCCGGAGTCCCTGACGAGTCCCCTCGGCTGGGGCAGTGTGGCCCAGTGGCCAGAGTCAATATCAGCCCCCTCGGCTGGGGCAGTGTGGCCCAATGGGCAGAGTCAATATCAGCCCCCTCGGCTGGGGCAGTGTGTCCCAATGGCCGGAGTCCCTGACGAGTCCCCTCGGCTGCGGCAGTGTGTCCCAATAGCCGGAGTCCTTGACGAGTCCCCTCGGCTGGGGCAGTGTGGCCCAATGGCCGGAGTCCCTGACGAGTCCCCTCGGCTGGGGCAGTGTGGCCCAGTGGCCGGAGTCCCTGACGAGTCCCATCGGCTGGGGCAGTGTGGCCCAGTGGCCGGAGTCCCTGACGAGTCCCCTCGGCTGGGGCAGTGTGGCCCAGTGGCCAGAGTCCCTGACGAGTCCCCTCGGCTGGGGCAGTGTGGCCCAGTGGCCGGAGTCCCTGACGAGTCCCCTCGGCTGGGGCAGTGTGGCCCAATGGCCGGAGTCAATATCAGCCCCCTCGGCTGGGGCAGTGTGGCCCAGTGGCCGGAGTCAATATCAGCCCCCTCGGCTGGGGCAGTGCGGCCCAGTGGCCGGAGTCCCTGACGAGTCCCCTCGGCCGGGGCAGTGCGGCCCAGTGGCCGGAGTCCCTGACGAGTCCCCTCGGCCGGGGCAGTGTGGCCCAGTGGCCGGAGTCCCTGACGAGTCCCCTCGGCCGGGGCAGTGTGGCCCAGTGGCCGGAGTCCCTGACGAGTCCCCTCGGCCGGGGCAGTGTGGCCCAGTGGCCGGAGTCCCTGACGAGTCCCCTCGGCGGGGGCAGTGTGGCCCAGTGGCCGGAGTCCCTGACGAGTCCCCTCGGCCGGGGCAGTGTGGCCCAGTGGCCGGAGTCCCTGACGAGTCCCCTCGGCCGGGGCAGTGTGGCCCAGTGGCCAGAGTCAATATCAGCCCCCTCGGCTGGGGCAGTGTGGCCCAATGGCCAGAGTCAATATCAGCCCCCTCGGCTGGGGCAGTGTGGGCCAGTGGCCGGAGTCCCTGACGAGTCCCCTCGGACGGGGCAGTGTGGCCCAGTGGCCGGAGTCCCTGACGAGTCCCCTCGGCTGGGGCAGTGTGGCCCAGTGGCCAGAGTCAATATCAGCCCCCTCGGCTGGGGCAGTGTGGCCCAATGGCCAGAGTCAATATCAGCCCCCTCGGCTGGGGCAGTGTGGCCCAGTGGCCAGAGTCCCTGACGAGTCCCCTCGGCTGGGGCAGTGTGGCCCAATGGCCAGAGTCAATATCAGCCCCCTCGGCTGGGGCAGTGTGGCCCAATGGCCAGAGTCAATATCAGCCCCCTCGGCTGGGGCAGTGTGGCTCAGTGGCCGGAGTCCCTGACGAGTCCCCTCGGCCGGGGCAGTGTGGCCCAGTGGCCGGAGTCCCTGACGAGTCCCATCGGCCGGGGCAGTGTGGCCCAGTGGCCAGAGTGAATATCAGCCCCCTCGGTTGGGGCAGTGTGGCCCAATGGCCAGAGTCAATATCAGCCCCCTCGGCTGGGACAGTGTGGCCCAATGGCCAGAGTCAATATCAGCCCCCTCGGCTGGGGCAGTGTGGCCCAGTGGCCGGAGTCAATATCAGCCCCCTCGGCTGGGGCAGTGTGGCCCAGTGGCCGGAGTCAATATCAGCCCCCTCGGCTGGTGCAGTGCGGCCCAGTGGCCGGAGTCAATATCAGCCCCCTCGGCTGGGGCAGTGTGGCCCAGTGGCCGGAGTCAATATCAGCCCCCTCGGCTGGGGCAGTGCGGCCCAGTGGCCGGAGTCCCTGACGAGTCCCCTCGGCTGGGGCAGTGCGGCCCAATGGCCAGAGTCAATATCAGCCCCCTCGGCTGGGGCAGTGTGGCCCAGTGGCCAGAGTCAATATCAGCCCCCTCGGCTGGGCAGTGTGGCCCAATGGCCAGAGTCAATATCAGCCCCCTCGGCTGGGGCAGTGTGGCCCAGTGGCCGGAGTCAATATCAGCCCCCTCGGCTGGGGCAGTGTGGCCCAGTGGCCGGAGTCAATATCAGCCCCCTCGGCTGGGGCAGTGCGGCCCAGTGGCCGGAGTCCCTGACGAGTCCCCTCGGCTGGGGCAGTGTGGCCCAGTGGCCAGAGTCAATATCAGCCCCCTCGGCTGGGGCAGTGTGGCCCAGTGGCCAGAGTCAATATCAGCCCCCTCGGCTGGGTCAGTGTGGCCCAGTGGCCGGAGTCCGTGACGAGTCCCCTCGGCCGGGGCAGTGTGGCCCAGTGGCCGGAGTCCGTGACGAGTCCCCTCGGCTGGGGCAGTGTGGCCCAGTGGCCAGAGTCCCTGACGAGTCCCCTCGGCTGGGGCAGTGTGGCCCAATGGCCAGAGTCAATATCAGCCCCCTCGGCAGGGGCAGTGTGGCCCAATGGCCAGAGTCAATATCGGCCCCCTCGGCTGGGGCAGTGTGGCCCAGTGGCCGGAGTCCCTGACGAGTCCCCTCGGCTGGGGCAGTGTGGCCCAATGGCCAGAGTCCCAGACGAGTCCCCTCGGCTGGGGCAGTGTGGCCCAATGGCCAGAGGCCCTAACGAGCCCCCTCGGCTGGGGCAGTGTGGCCCAATGGCCAGAGTCAATATCAGCCCCCTCGGCTGGGCAGTGTGGCCCAATGGCCAGAGTCAATATCAGCCCCCTCGGCCGGGGCAGTGTGGCCCAGTGGCCGGAGTCCCTGACGAGTCCCCTCGGCTGGGGCAGTGTGGCCCAGTGGCCAGAGTCAATATCAGCCCCCTCGGCTGGGGCAGTGTGGCCCAGTGGCCAGAGTCAATATCAGCCCCCTCGGCTGGGGCAGTGTGGCCCAGTGGCCAGAGTCCCTGACGAGTCCCCTCGGCCTGGGCAGTGTGGCCCAGTGGCCGGAGTCCCTGACGAGTCCCCTCTGCCGGGGCAGTGTGGCCCAGTGGCCAGAGTCAATATCAGCCCCCTCGGCTGGGGCGGTGTGGCCCAATGGCCAGAGTCAATATCATCCCCCTCGGCTGGGGCAGTGTGGCCCAATGGCCAGAGTCAATATCAGCCCCCTCGGCTGGGGCAGTGTGGCCCAGTGGCCGGAGTCGCTGACGAGTCCCCTCGGCCTGGGCAGTGTGGCCCAGTGGCCAGAGTCAATATCAGCCCCCTCGGCTGGGGCAGTGTGGCCCAGTGGCCAGAGTCAATATCAGCCCCCTCGGCTGGGGCAGTGTGGCCCAGTGGCCGGAGTCCCTGACGAGTCCCCTCGGCCGGGGCAGTGTGGCCCAGTGGCCGGAGTCCCTGACGAGTCCCCTCTGTCGGGGCAGTGTGGCCCAGTGGCCGGAGTCTCTGACGAGTCCCCTCGGCTGGGGCAGTGTGGCCCAGTGGCCAGAGTCCCTGACGAGTCCCCTCGGCTGGGGCAGTGTGGCCCAGTGGCCAGAGTCAATATCAGCCCCCTCGGCTGGGGCAGTGTGGCCCAGTGGCCAGAGTCAATATCAGCCCCCTCGGCTGGGGCAGTGTGGCCCAATGGCCAGAGTCAATATCAGCCCCCTCGGCTGGGGCAGTGTGGCCCAGTGGCCAGAGTCAATATCAGCCCCCTCGGCTGGGGCAGTGTGGCCCAGTGGCCGGAGTCCCTGACGAGTCCCCTCGGCCGGGGCAGTGTGGCCCAGTGGCCGGAGTCCCTGACGAGTCCCCTCGGCTGGGGCAGTGTGGCCCAGTGGCCAGAGTCAATATCAGCCCCCTCGGCTGGGGCAGTGTGGCCCAATGGCCAGAGTCAATATCAGCCCCCTCGGCTGGGGCAGTGTGGCCCACTGGCCAGAGTCCCTGACGAGTCCCCTCAGCTAGGGAAGTGTGGCCCAATGGCCAGAGTCAATATCAGCCCCCTCGGCTGGGGCAGTGTGGCCCAATGGCCAGAGTCAATATCAGCCCCCTCGGCTGGGGCAGTGTGGCCCAGTGGCCGGAGTCCCTGACGAGTCCCCTCGGCCGGGGCAGTGTGGCCCAGTGGCCGGAGTCCCTGACGAGTCCCCTCGGCCGGGGCAGTGTGGCCCAGTGGCCAGAGTCAATATCAGCCCCCTCGGTTGGGGCAGTGTGGCCCAATGGCCAGAGTCAATATCAGCCCCCTCGGCTGGGACAGTGTGGCCCAATGGCCAGAGTCAATATCAGCCCCCTCGGCTGGGGCAGTGTGGCCCAGTGGCCAGAGTCAATATCAGCCCCCTCGGCTGGGGCAGTGTGGCCCAGTGGCCAGAGTCAATATCAGCCCCCTCGGCTGGGGCAGTGATGCCCAGTGGCCAGAGTCAATATCAACCCCCTCGGCCGGGGAAGTGTGGCCCAGTGGCCGGAGTCCCTGACGAGTCCCCTCGGCTGGGGCAGTGTGGCCCAGTGGCCGGAGTCCCTGACGAGTCCCCTCGGCCGGGGCAGTGTGGCCCAGTGGCCGGAGTCTCTGACGAGTCCCCTCGGCTGGGGCAGTGTGGCCCAGTGGCCAGAGTCAATATCAGCCCCCTCGGCTGGGGCAGTGTGGCCCAGTGGCCAGAGTCCCTGACGAGTCCCCTCGGCTGGGCAGTGTGGCCCAATGGCCAGAGTCAATATCAGCCCCCTCGGCTGGGCAGTGTGGCCCAATGGCCAGAGTCAATATCAGCCCCCTCGGCTGGGGCAGTGTGGCCCAGTGGCCGGAGTCAATATCAGCCCCCTCGGCTGGGGCAGTGTGGCCCAGTGGCCAGAGTCAATATCAGCCCCCTCGGCTGGGTCAGTGTGGCCCAGTGGCCGGAGTCCGTGACGAGTCCCCTCGGCCGGGGCAGTGTGGCCCAGTGGCCAGAGTCCCTGACGAGTCCCCTCGGCTGGGGCAGTGTGGCCCAGTGGCCGGAGTCCGTGACGAGTCCCCTCGGCCGGGGCAGTGTGGCCCAGTGGCCAGAGTCCCTGACGAGTCCCCTCGGCTGGGGCAGTGTGGCCCAATGGCCAGAGTCAATATCAGCCCCCTCGGCTGGGTCAGTGTGGCCCAGTGGCCGGAGTCCGTGACGAGTCCCCTCGGCCGGGGCAGTGTGGCCCAGTGGCCAGAGTCCCTGACGAGTCCCCTCGGCTGGGGCAGTGTGGCCCAGTGGCCGGAGTCCGTGACGAGTCCCCTCGGCCGGGGCAGTGTGGCCCAGTGGCCGGAGTCCGTGACGAGTCCCCTCGGCCGGGGCAGTGTGGCCCAGTGGCCAGAGTCCCTGACGAGTCCCCTCGGCTGGGGCAGTGTGGCCCAATGGCCAGAGTCAATATCAGCCCCCTCGGCTGGGGCAGTGTGGCCCAATGGCCAGAGTCAATATCAGCCCCCTCGGCTGGGGCAGTGTGGCCCAGTGGCCGGAGTCCCTGACGAGTCCCCTCGGCTGGGGCAGTGTGGCCCAATGGCCAGAGTCCCAGACGAGTCCCCTCGGCTGGGGCAGTGTGGCCCAATGGCCAGAGGCCCTGACGAGTCCCCTCGGCTGGGGCAGTGTGGCCCAATGGCCAGAGTCAATATCAGCCCCCTCGGCTGGGCAGTGTGGCCCAATGGCCAGAGTCAATATCAGCCCCCTCGGCCGGGGCAGTGTGGCCCAGTGGCCGGAGTCCCTAACGAGTCCCCTCGGCTGGGGCAGTGTGGCCCAGTGGCCAGAGTCAATATCAGCCCCCTCGGCTGGGGCAGTGTGGCCCAGTGGCCAGAGTCCCTGACGAGTCCCCTCGGCCTGGGCAGTGTGGCCCAGTGGCCGGAGTCCCTGACGAGTCCCCTCTGCCGGGGCAGTGTGGCCCAGTGGCCAGAGTCAATATCAGCCCCCTCGGCTGGGGCGGTGTGGCCCAATGGCCAGAGTCAATATCATCCCCCTCGGCTGGGGCAGTGTGGCCCAATGGCCAGAGTCAATATCAGCCCCCTCGGCTGGGGCAGTGTGGCCCAATGGCCAGAGTCAATATCAGCCCCCTCGGCCGGGGCAGTGTGGCCCAGTGGCCGGAGTCCCTGACGAGTCCCCTCGGCTGGGGCAGTGTGGCCCAGTGGCCAGAGTCAATATCAGCCCCCTCGGCTGGGGCAGTGTGGCCCAATGGCCAGAGTCAATATCAGCCCCCTCGGCTGGGGCAGTGTGGCCCAATGGCCAGAGTCAATATCAGCCCCCTCGGCTGGGGCAGTGTGGCCCAATGGCCGGAGTCCCTGACGAGTCCCCTCGGCCGGGGCAGTGTGGCCCAGTGGCCGGAGTCCCTGACGAGTCCCCTCGGCCGGGGCAGTGTGGCCCAGTGGCCAGAGTCAATATCAGCCCCCTGGCCTAGGGCAGTGTGGCCCAATGGCCAGAGTCAATATCAGCCCCTCGGCTGGGGCAGTGTGGCCCAATGGCCAGAGTCAATATCAGCCCCCTCGGCTGGGGCAGTGTGGCCCAGTGGCCAGAGTCAATATCAACCCCCTCGGCTGGGGCAGTGTGGCCCAGTGGCCAGAGTCAATATCAGCCCCCTCGGCTGGGGCACTGTGGCCCAATGGCCGGAGTCCCTGACGAGTCTCCTCGGCCGGGGCAGTGTGGCCCAGTGGCCGGAGTCCCTGACGAGTCCCCTCGGCTGGGGAAGTGTGGCCCAGTGGCCGGAGTCCCTGACGAGTCCCCTCGGCCGGGGCAGTGTGGCCCAGTGGCCGGAGTCCCTGACGAGTCCCCTCGGCCGGGGCAGTGTGGCCCAGTGGCCGGAGTCCCTGACGAGTCCCCTCGGCTTGGGCAGTGTGGCCCAGTGGCCAGAGTCAATATCAGCCCCCTCGGCTGGGGCAGTGTGGCCCAATGGCCAGAGTCAATATCAGCCCCCTCGGCTGGGGCAGTGTGGCCCAATGGCCAGAGTCAATATCAGCCCCCTCGGCTGGGGCAGTGTGGCCCAGTGGCCGGAGTCCCTGACGAGTCCCCTCGGCTGGGGCAGTGTGGCCCAATGGCCGGAGTCCCTGACGAGTCCCCTCGGCCGGGGCAGTGTGGCCCAGTGGCCGGAGTCCCTGACGAGTCCCCTCGGCCGGGGCAGTGTGGCCCAGTGGCCGGAGTCCCTGACGAGTCTCCTCGGCCGGGGCAGTGTGGCCCAGTGGCCGGAGTCCCTGACGAGTCCCCTCGGCTGGGGCAGTGTGGCCCAGTGGCCAGAGTCAATATCAGCCCCCTCGGCTGGGGCAGTGTGGCCCAATGGCGAGAGTCAATATCAGCCCCCTCGGCTGGGGCAGTGTAGCCCAGTGGCCGGAGTCCCTGACGAGTCCCGTCGGCCGGGGCAGTGTGGCCCAGTGGCCGGAGTCCCTGACGAGTCCCCTCGGCTGGGGCAGTGTGGCCCAGTGGCCGGAGTCCCTGACGAGTCCCCTCGGCTGGGGCAGTGTGGCCCAGTGACCAGAGTCAATATCAGCCCCCTCGGCTGGGGCAGTGTGGCCCAATGGCCAGAGTCAATATCAGCCCCCTCGGCTGGGGCAGTGTGGCCCAATGGCCAGAGTCAATATCAGCCCCCTCGGCTGGGGCAGTGTGGCCCAGTGGCCGGAGTCCCTGACGAGTCCCCTCGGCTGGGGCAGTGTGGCCCAATGGCCGGAGTCCCTGACGAGTCCCCTCGGCCGGGGCAGTGTGGCCCAGTGGCCGGAGTCCCTGACGAGTCCCCTCGGCCGGGGCAGTGTGGCCCAGTGGCCGGAGTCCCTGACGAGTCTCCTCGGCCGGGGCAGTGTGGCCCAGTGGCCGGAGTCCCTGACGAGTCCCCTCGGCTGGGGCAGTGTGGCCCAGTGGCCAGAGTCAATATCAGCCCCCTCGGCTGGGGCAGTGTGGCCCAATGGCGAGAGTCAATATCAGCCCCCTCGGCTGGGGCAGTGTAGCCCAGTGGCCGGAGTCCCTGACGAGTCCCGTCGGCCGGGGCAGTGTGGCCCAGTGGCCGGAGTCCCTGACGAGTCCCCTCAGCCGGGGCAGTCTGGCCCAGTGGCCAGAGTCAATATCAGCCCCCTCGGCTGGGGCAGTGTGGCCCAATGGCCAGAGTCAATATCAGCCCCCTCGGCTGGGGCAGTGTGGCCCAGTGGCCAGAGTCAATATCAGCCCCCTCGGCTGGGGCAGTGTGGCCCAGTGGCCAGAGTCAATATCAGCACCCTCGGCTGGGTCAGTGTGGCCCAGTGGCCGGAGTCCCTGACGAGTCCCCTCGGCCGGGGCAGTGTGACCCAGTGGCCGGAGTACCTGACGAGTCCCCTCGGCCGGGGCAGTGTGGCCCAGTGGCCGGAGCCCCTGACGAGTCCCCTCGGCTGGGGCAGTGTGGCCCAGTGGCCGGAGTCCCTGACGAGTCCCCTCGGCTGCGGCAGTGTGGCCCAGTGGCCAGAGTCAATATCAGCCCCCTCGGCTGGGGCAGTGAGGCCCAGTGGCCAGAGTCCCTGACGAGTCCCCTCGGCTGGGGCAGTGTGGCCCAATGGCCAGAGTCAATATCAGCCCCCTCGGCTGGGGCAGTGTGGCCCAGTGGCCGGAGTCCCTGACGAGTCCCCTTGGCTGGGGCAGTGTGGCCCAATGGCCAGAGTCCCTGACGAGTCCCCTCGGCTGGGGCAGTGTGGCCCAATGGCCAGAGTCCCTGACGAGTCCCCTCGGCTGGGGCAGTGTGGCCCAATGGCCAGAGTCAATATCAGCCCCCTCGGCTGGGGCAGTGTGGCCCAGTGGCCAGAGTCAATATCAGCCCCCTCGGCTGGGGCAGTGTGGCCCAGTGGCCAGAGTCAATATCAGCCCCCTCGGCTGGGGCAGTGTGGCCCAGTGGCCAGAGTCAATATCAACCCCCTCGGCTGGGGCAGTGTGGCCCAGTGGCCAGAGTCAATATCAGCCCCCTCGGCTGGGGCAGTGTGGCCCAGTGGCCGGAGTCCCTGACGAGTCTCCTCGGCCGGGGAAGTGTGGCCCAATGGCCAGAGTCAATATCAGCCCCCTCGGCTGGGGCAGTGTGGCCCAATGGCCAGAGTCAATATCAGCCCCCTCGGCTGGTGCAGTGTGGCCCAGTGGCCAGAGTCAATATCAGCCCCCTCGGCTGGGCAGTGTGGCCCAGTGGCCAGAGTCTATAACAGCTCCCTCGGCTGGGGCAGTGTGGCCCAGTGGCCGGAGTCCCTGACGAGTCCCCTCGGCGGGGGCAGTGTGGCCCAGTGGCCGGAGTCCCTGACGAGTCCCCTCGGCCGGGGCAGTGTGGCCCAGTGGCCAGAGTCCCTGACGAGTCCCCTCGGCCGGGGCAGTATGGCCCAGTGGCCGGAGTCCCTGACGAGTCCCCTCGGCTGGGGCAGTGTGGCCCAGTGGCCAGAGTCAATATCAGCCCCCTCGGCTGGGGCAGTGTGGCCCAGTGGCCAGAGTCCCTGACGAGTCCCCTCGGCTGGGGCAGTGTGGCCCAATGGCCAGAGTCAATATCATCCCCCTCGGCTGGGGCAGTGTGGCCCAATGGCCAGAGTCAATATCAGCCCCCTCGGCTGGGGCAGTGTGGCCCAGTGGCCGGAGTCACTGACGAGTCCCCTCGGCCTGGGCAGTGTGGCCCAGTGGCCGGAGTCCCTGACGAGTCCCCTCGGCCGGGGCTGTGTGGCCCAGTGGCCAGAGTCAATATCAGCCCCCTCGGCTGGGGCAGTGTGGCCCAATGGCCAGAGTCAATATCAGACCCCTCGGCTGGGGCAGTGTGGCCCACTGGCCAGAGTCAATATCAGCCCCCTCGGCCGGGGCAGTGTGGCCCAGTGGCCGGAGTCCCTGACGAGTCCCCTCGGCCGGGGCAGTGTGGCCCAGTGGCCGGAGTCCCTGACGAGTCCCCTCGGCCGGGGCAGTGTGGCCCAGTGGCCGGAGTCCCTGACGAGTCCCCTCGGCCGGGGCAGTGTGGCCCAGTGGCCGGAGTCCCTGACGAGTCCCCTCGGCCGGGGCAGTGTTGCCCAGTGGCCAGAGTCAATATCAGCCCCCTCGGCTGGGGCAGTGTGGCCCAATGGCCAGAGTCAATATCAGCCCCCTCAGCTGGGGCAGTGTGGCCCAGTGGCCGGAGTCCCTGACGAGTCTCCTCGGCTGGGGCAGTGTGGCCCAATGGCCGGAGTCCCTGACGAGTCCCCTCGGCCGGGGCAGTGTGGCCCAGTGGCCGGAGTCCCTGACGAGTCCCCTCGGCTGCGGCAGTGTGGCCCAGTGGCCAGAGTCAATATCAGCCCCCTCGGCTGGGGCAGTGAGGCCCAGTGGCCAGAGTCCCTGACGAGTCCCCTCGGCTGCGGCAGTGTGGCCCAGTGGCCAGAGTCAATATCAGCCCCCTCGGCTGGGGCAGTGTGGCCCAGTGGCCGGAGTCCCTGACGAGTCCCCTCGGCTGGGGCAGTGTGGCCCAGTGCCCAGAGTCAATATCAGCCCCCTCGGCTGGGGCAGTGTGGCCCAGTGGCCGGAGTCCCTGACGAGTCCCCTCGGCCAGGGTAGTGTGGACCAGTTGCCGGAGTCCCTGACGAGTCCCCTCGGCCAGGGCAGTGTGGCCCAGTGGCCAGAGTCAATATCAGCCCCCTCGCCTAGGGCAGTGTGGCCCAATGGCCAGAGTCAATATCAGCCCGCTCGGCTGGGGCAGTGTGGCCCAATGGCCAGAGTCAATATCAGCCCCCTCGGCTGGGGCAGTGTGGCCCAATGGCCAGAGTCAATATCAGTCCCCTCGGCTGGGGCAGTGTGGCCCAGTGGCCAGAGTCCCTGACGAGTCCCCTCGGCCTGGGCAGTGTGGCCCAGTGGCCGGAGTCCCTGACGAGTCCCCTCTGCCGGGGCAGTGTGGCCCAGTGGCCAGAGTCAATATCAGCCCCCTCGGCTGGGGCGGTGTGGCCCAATGGCCAGAGTCAATATCATCCCCCTCGGCTGGGGCAGTGTGGCCCAATGGCCAGAGTCAATATCAGCCCCCTCGGCTGGGGCAGTGTGGCCCAGTGGCCGGAGTCGCTGACGAGTCCCCTCGGCCTGGGCAGTGTGGCCCAGTGGCCAGAGTCAATATCAGCCCCCTCGGCTGGGGCAGTGTGGCCCAGTGGCCAGAGTCAATATCAGCCCCCTCGGCTGGGGCAGTGTGGCCCAGTGGCCGGAGTCCCTGACGAGTCCCCTCGGCCGGGGCAGTGTGGCCCAGTGGCCGGAGTCCCTGACGAGTCCCCTCTGTCGGGGCAGTGTGGCCCAGTGGCCGGAGTCTCTGACGAGTCCCCTCGGCTGGGGCAGTGTGGCCCAGTGGCCAGAGTCCCTGACGAGTCCCCTCGGCTGGGGCAGTGTGGCCCAGTGGCCAGAGTCAATATCAGCCCCCTCGGCTGGGGCAGTGTGGCCCAGTGGCCAGAGTCAATATCAGCCCCCTCGGCTGGGGCAGTGTGGCCCAATGGCCAGAGTCAATATCAGCCCCCTCGGCTGGGGCAGTGTGGCCCAGTGGCCAGAGTCAATATCAGCCCCCTCGGCTGGGGCAGTGTGGCCCAGTGGCCGGAGTCCCTGACGAGTCCCCTCGGCCGGGGCAGTGTGGCCCAGTGGCCGGAGTCCCTGACGAGTCCCCTCGGCTGGGGCAGTGTGGCCCAGTGGCCAGAGTCAATATCAGCCCCCTCGGCTGGGGCAGTGTGGCCCAATGGCCAGAGTCAATATCAGCCCCCTCGGCTGGGGCAGTGTGGCCCACTGGCCAGAGTCCCTGACGAGTCCCCTCAGCTAGGGAAGTGTGGCCCAATGGCCAGAGTCAATATCAGCCCCCTCGGCTGGGGCAGTGTGGCCCAGTGGCCGGAGTCCCTGACGAGTCCCCTCGGCTGGGGCAGTGTGGCCCAGTGGCCAGAGTCAATATCAGCCCCCTCGGCTGGGGCAGTGTGGCCCAGTGGCCAGAGTCAATATCAGCCCCCTCGGCTGGGTCAGTGTGGCCCAGTGGCCGGAGTCCGTGACGAGTCCCCTCGGCCGGGGCAGTGTGGCCCAGTGGCCGGAGTCCGTGACGAGTCCCCTCGGCCGGGGCAGTGTGGCCCAGTGGCCAGAGTCCCTGACGAGTCCCCTCGGCTGGGGCAGTGTGGCCCAATGGCCAGAGTCAATATCAGCCCCCTCGGCTGGGGCAGTGTGGCCCAATGGCCAGAGTCAATATCAGCCCCCTCGGCTGGGGCAGTGTGGCCCAGTGGCCGGAGTCCCTGACGAGTCCCCTCGGCTGGGGCAGTGTGGCCCAATGGCCAGAGTCCCAGACGAGTCCCCTCGGCTGGGGCAGTGTGGCCCAATGGCCAGAGGCCCTGACGAGTCCCCTCGGCTGGGGCAGTGTGGCCCAATGGCCAGAGTCAATATCAGCCCCCTCGGCTGGGCAGTGTGGCCCAATGGCCAGAGTCAATATCAGCCCCCTCGGCCGGGGCAGTGTGGCCCAGTGGCCGGAGTCCCTAACGAGTCCCCTCGGCTGGGGCAGTGTGGCCCAGTGGCCAGAGTCAATATCAGCCCCCTCGGCTGGGGCAGTGTGGCCCAGTGGCCAGAGTCCCTGACGAGTCCCCTCGGCCTGGGCAGTGTGGCCCAGTGGCCGGAGTCCCTGACGAGTCCCCTCTGCCGGGGCAGTGTGGCCCAGTGGCCAGAGTCAATATCAGCCCCCTCGGCTGGGGCGGTGTGGCCCAATGGCCAGAGTCAATATCATCCCCCTCGGCTGGGGCAGTGTGGCCCAATGGCCAGAGTCAATATCAGCCCCCTCGGCCGGGGCAGTGTGGCCCAATGGCCAGAGTCAATATCAGCCCCCTCGGCCGGGGCAGTGTGGCCCAGTGGCCGGAGTCCCTGACGAGTCCCCTCGGCTGGGGCAGTGTGGCCCAGTGGCCAGAGTCAATATCAGCCCCCTCGGCTGGGGCAGTGTGGCCCAATGGCCAGAGTCAATATCAGCCCCCTCGGCTGGGGCAGTGTGGCCCAATGGCCAGAGTCAATATCAGCCCCCTCGGCTGGGGCAGTGTGGCCCAATGGCCGGAGTCCCTGACGAGTCCCCTCGGCCGGGGCAGTGTGGCCCAGTGGCCGGAGTCCCTGACGAGTCCCCTCGGCCGGGGCAGTGTGGCCCAGTGGCCAGAGTCAATATCAGCCCCCTGGCCTAGGGCAGTGTGGCCCAATGGCCAGAGTCAATATCAGCCCCTCGGCTGGGGCAGTGTGGCCCAATGGCCAGAGTCAATATCAGCCCCCTCGGCTGGGGCAGTGTGGCCCAGTGGCCAGAGTCAATATCAACCCCCTCGGCTGGGGCAGTGTGGCCCAGTGGCCAGAGTCAATATCAGCCCCCTCGGCTGGGGCACTGTGGCCCAATGGCCGGAGTCCCTGACGAGTCTCCTCGGCCGGGGCAGTGTGGCCCAGTGGCCGGAGTCCCTGACGAGTCCCCTCGGCTGGGGAAGTGTGGCCCAGTGGCCGGAGTCCCTGACGAGTCCCCTCGGCCGGGGCAGTGTGGCCCAGTGGCCGGAGTCCCTGACGAGTCCCCTCGGCCGGGGCAGTGTGGCCCAGTGGCCGGAGTCCCTGACGAGTCCCCTCGGCTTGGGCAGTGTGGCCCAGTGGCCAGAGTCAATATCAGCCCCCTCGGCTGGGGCAGTGTGGCCCAATGGCCAGAGTCAATATCAGCCCCCTCGGCTGGGGCAGTGTGGCCCAATGGCCAGAGTCAATATCAGCCCCCTCGGCTGGGGCAGTGTGGCCCAGTGGCCGGAGTCCCTGACGAGTCCCCTCGGCTGGGGCAGTGTGGCCCAATGGCCGGAGTCCCTGACGAGTCCCCTCGGCCGGGGCAGTGTGGCCCAGTGGCCGGAGTCCCTGACGAGTCCCCTCGGCCGGGGCAGTGTGGCCCAGTGGCCGGAGTCCCTGACGAGTCTCCTCGGCCGGGGCAGTGTGGCCCAGTGGCCGGAGTCCCTGACGAGTCCCCTCGGCTGGGGCAGTGTGGCCCAGTGGCCAGAGTCAATATCAGCCCCCTCGGCTGGGGCAGTGTGGCCCAATGGCGAGAGTCAATATCAGCCCCCTCGGCTGGGGCAGTGTAGCCCAGTGGCCGGAGTCCCTGACGAGTCCCGTCGGCCGGGGCAGTGTGGCCCAGTGGCCGGAGTCCCTGACGAGTCCCCTCGGCTGGGGAAGTGTGGCCCAGTGGCCGGAGTCCCTGACGAGTCCCCTCGGCCGGGGCAGTGTGGCCCAGTGGCCGGAGTCCCTGACGAGTCCCCTCGGCCGGGGCAGTGTGGCCCAGTGGCCGGAGTCCCTGACGAGTCCCCTCGGCTTGGGCAGTGTGGCCCAGTGGCCAGAGTCAATATCAGCCCCCTCGGCTGGGGCAGTGTGGCCCAATGGCCAGAGTCAATATCAGCCCCCTCGGCTGGGGCAGTGTGGCCCAATGGCCAGAGTCAATATCAGCCCCCTCGGCTGGGGCAGTGTGGCCCAGTGGCCGGAGTCCCTGACGAGTCCCCTCGGCTGGGGCAGTGTGGCCCAATGGCCGGAGTCCCTGACGAGTCCCCTCGGCCGGGGCAGTGTGGCCCAGTGGCCGGAGTCCCTGACGAGTCTCCTCGGCCGGGGCAGTGTGGCCCAGTGGCCGGAGTCCCTGACGAGTCTCCTCGGCCGGGGCAGTGTGGCCCAGTGGCCGGAGTCCCTGACGAGTCCCCTCGGCTGGGGCAGTGTGGCCCAGTGGCCAGAGTCAATATCAGCCCCCTCGGCTGGGGCAGTGTGGCCCAATGGCGAGAGTCAATATCAGCCCCCTCGGCTGGGGCAGGGTAGCCCAGTGGCCGGAGTCCCTGACGAGTCCCGTCGGCCGGGGCAGTGTGGCCCAGTGGCCGGAGTCCCTGACGAGTCCCCTCAGCCGGGGCAGTCTGGCCCAGTGGCCAGAGTCAATATCAGCCCCCTCGGCTGGGGCAGTGTGGCCCAATGGCCAGAGTCAATATCAGCCCCCTCGGCTGGGGCAGTGTGGCCCAGTGGCCAGAGTCAATATCAGCCCCCTCGGCTGGGGCAGTGTGGCCCAGTGGCCAGAGTCAATATCAGCACCCTCGGCTGGGTCAGTGTGGCCCAGTGGCCGGAGTCCCTGACGAGTCCCCTCGGCCGGGGCAGTGTGACCCAGTGGCCGGAGTACCTGACGAGTCCCCTCGGCCGGGGCAGTGTGGCCCAGTGGCCGGAGCCCCTGACGAGTCCCCTCGGCTGGGGCAGTGTGGCCCAGTGGCCGGAGTCCCTGACGAGTCCCCTCGGCTGCGGCAGTGTGGCCCAGTGGCCAGAGTCAATATCAGCCCCCTCGGCTGGGGCAGTGAGGCCCAGTGGCCAGAGTCCCTGACGAGTCCCCTCGGCTGGGGCAGTGTGGCCCAATGGCCAGAGTCAATATCAGCCCCCTCGGCTGGGGCAGTGTGGCCCAGTGGCCGGAGTCCCTGACGAGTCCCCTCGGCTGGGGCAGTGTGGCCCAATGGCCAGAGTCCCTGACGAGTCCCCTCGGCTGGGGCAGTGTGGCCCAATGGCCAGAGTCCCTGACGAGTCCCCTCGGCTGGGGCAGTGTGGCCCAATGGCCAGAGTCAATATCAGCCCCCTCGGCTGGGGCAGTGTGGCCCAGTGGCCAGAGTCAATATCAGCCCCCTCGGCTGGGGCAGTGTGGCCCAGTGGCCAGAGTCAATATCAGCCCCCTCGGCTGGGGCAGTGTGGCCCAGTGGCCAGAGTCAATATCAACCCCCTCGGCTGGGGCAGTGTGGCCCAGTGGCCAGAGTCAATATCAGCCCCCTCGGCTGGGGCAGTGTGGCCCAGTGGCCGGAGTCCCTGACGAGTCTCCTCGGCCGGGGAAGTGTGGCCCAATGGCCAGAGTCAATATCAGCCCCCTCGGCTGGGGCAGTGTGGCCCAATGGCCAGAGTCAATATCAGCCCCCTCGGCTGGTGCAGTGTGGCCCAGTGGCCAGAGTCAATATCAGCCCCCTCGGCTGGGCAGTGTGGCCCAGTGGCCAGAGTCTATAACAGCTCCCTCGGCTGGGGCAGTGTGGCCCAGTGGCCGGAGTCCCTGACGAGTCCCCTCGGCGGGGGCAGTGTGGCCCAGTGGCCGGAGTCCCTGACGAGTCCCCTCGGCCGGGGCAGTGTGGCCCAGTGGCCAGAGTCCCTGACGAGTCCCCTCGGCCGGGGCAGTATGGCCCAGTGGCCGGAGTCCCTGACGAGTCCCCTCGGCTGGGGCAGTGTGGCCCAGTGGCCAGAGTCAATATCAGCCCCCTCGGCTGGGGCAGTGTGGCCCAGTGGCCAGAGTCCCTGACGAGTCCCCTCGGCTGGGGCAGTGTGGCCCAATGGCCAGAGTCAATATCATCCCCCTCGGCTGGGGCAGTGTGGCCCAATGGCCAGAGTCAATATCAGCCCCCTCGGCTGGGGCAGTGTGGCCCAGTGGCCGGAGTCACTGACGAGTCCCCTCGGCCTGGGCAGTGTGGCCCAGTGGCCGGAGTCCCTGACGAGTCCCCTCGGCCGGGGCAGTGTGGCCCAGTGGCCAGAGTCAATATCAGCCCCCTCGGCTGGGGCAGTGTGGCCCAATGGCCAGAGTCAATATCAGACCCCTCGGCTGGGGCAGTGTGGCCCACTGGCCAGAGTCAATATCAGCCCCCTCGGCCGGGGCAGTGTGGCCCACTGGCCGGAGTCCCTGACGAGTCCCCTCGGCCGGGGCAGTGTGGCCCAGTGGCCGGAGTCCCTGACGAGTCCCCTCGGCCGGGGCAGTGTGGCCCAGTGGCCGGAGTCCCTGACGAGTCCCCTCGGCCGGGGCAGTGTGGCCCAGTGGCCAGAGTCAATATCAGCCCCCTCGGCTGGGGCAGTGTGGCCCAATGGCCAGAGTCAATATCAGCCCCCTCAGCTGGGGCAGTGTGGCCCAGTGGCCGGAGTCCCTGACGAGTCTCCTCGGCTGGGGCAGTGTGGCCCAATGGCCGGAGTCCCTGACAAGTCCCCTCGGCCGGGGCAGTGTGGCCCAGTGGCCGGAGTCCCTGACGAGTCCCCTCGGCTGCGGCAGTGTGGCCCAGTGGCCAGAGTCAATATCAGCCCCCTCGGCTGGGGCAGTGAGGCCCAGTGGCCAGAGTCCCTGACGAGTCCCCTCGGCTGCGGCAGTGTGGCCCAGTGGCCAGAGTCAATATCAGCCCCCTCGGCTGGGGCAGTGTGGCCCAGTGGCCGGAGTCCCTGACGAGTCCCCTCGGCTGGGGCAGTGAGGCCCAGTGGCCAGAGTCCCTGACGAGTCCCCTCGGCTGCGGCAGTGTGGCCCAGTGCCCAGAGTCAATATCAGCCCCCTCGGCTGGGGCAGTGTGGCCCAGTGGCCGGAGTCCCTGACGAGTCCCCTCGGCCAGGGTAGTGTGGACCAGTTGCCGAAGTCCCTGACGAGTCCCCTCGGCCAGGGCAGTGTGGCCCAGTGGCCAGAGTCAATATCAGCCCCCTCGCCTAGGGCAGTGTGGCCCAATGGCCAGAGTCAATATCAGCCCGCTCGGCTGGGGCAGTGTGGCCCAATGGCCAGAGTCAATATCAGCCCCCTCGGCTGGGGCAGTGTGGCCCAATGGCCAGAGTCAATATCAGTCCCCTCGGCTGGGGCAGTGTGGCCCAGTGGCCAGAGTCAATATCAGCCCCCTCGGTTGGGGCAGTGTGGCCCAGTGGCCGGAGTCCCTGACGAGTCCCCTCGGCCGGGGCAGTGTGGCCCAGTGGCCGGAGTCCCTGACGAGTCCCCTCGGCCGGGGCAGTGTGGCCCAGTGGCCGGAGTCCCTGACGAGTCCCCTCGGCCGGGGCAGTGTGGCCCAGTGGCCGGAGTCCCTGACGAATCTCCTCGGCCGGGGCAGTGTGGCCCAGTGGCCAGAGTCAATATCAGCCCCCTCGGCCGGGGCAGTAAGGCCCAATGGCCAGAGTCAATATCAGCCCCCTCGGCTGGGGCAGTGTGGCCCAGTGGCCGGAGTCCCTGACGAGTCCCCTCGGCCGGGGCAGTGTGGCCCAGTGGCCGGAGTCCCTGACGAGTCCCCTCGGCTGGGGCAGTGTGGCCCAGTGGCCGGAGTCCCTGACGAGTCCCCTCGGCTGGGGCAGTGTGGCCCCTGTAGCCAGAGTCAATATCAGCCCCCTCGGCTGGGGCAGTGTGGCCCAATGGCCGGAGTCCCTGACGAGTCCACTCGGCTGGGGCAGTGTGGCCCAGTGGCCGGAGTCCCTGACGAGTCCCCTCGGCTGGGGCAGTGTGGCCAAGTGGCCAGAGTCCCGGACGAGTCCCCTCGGCTGGGGCAGTGTGGCCCAATGGCCAGAGTCCCTGACGAGTCCCCTCGGCTGGGGCAGTGTGGCCCAATGGCCAGAGTCAATATCAGCCCCCTCGGCTGGGGCAGTGTGGCCCAGTGTCCGGAGTCCCTGACGAGTCCCCTCGGCTGGGGCAGTGCGGCCCAGTGGCCGGAGTCCCTGACGAGTCCCCTCGGCTAGGGCAGTTTGGCCCAGTGGCCGGAGTCCCTGACGAGTCCCCTCGGCTGGGGCAGTGTGGCCCAGTGGCCGGAGTCTCTGACGAGTCCCCTCGGCTGGGGCAGTGTGGCCCAGTGGCCAGAGTCAATATCAGCCCCCTCGGCTGGGGCAGTGTGGCCCAGTGGCCAGAGTCAATATCAGCCCCCTCGGCTGGGGCAGTGTGACCCAATGGCCAGAGTCAATATCAGCCCCCTCGGCTGGGGCAGTGTGGCCCAGTGGCCAGAGTCAATATCATCCCCCTCGGCTGGGGCAGTGTGGCCCAGTGGCCAGAGTCAATATCATCCCCCTCGGCTGGGGCAGTGTGGCCCAATGGCCAGAGTCAATATCAGCCCCCTCGGCCGGGGCAGTGTGGCCCAGTGGCCGGAGTCCCTGACGAGTCCCCTCGGCCGGGGCAGTGTGGCCCAGTGGCCAGAGTCAATATCAGCCCCCTCAGCTGGGGCAGTGTGGCCCAGTGGCCGGAGTCCCTGACGAGTCCCCTCGGCTGGGGCAGTGTGGCCCAGTGGCCGGAGTCAATATCAGCCCCCTCGGCTGGGGCAGTGTGGCCCAATGGCCCAAGTCAATATCAGCCCCCTCGGCTTGGGCAGTATGGCCCAGTGGCCGGAGTCCCTGACGAGTCCCCTCAGCTGGGGCAGTGTGGCCCAGTGGCCAGAGTCAATATCAGCCCCCTCGGCTGGGGCAGTGTCGCCCACTGGCCGGACTCAATATCAGCCCCCTCGGCTGGGGCAGTGTGGCCCAGTGGCCAGAGTTCCTGACGAGTCCCCACGGCTGGGGCAGTGTGGTCCAGTGGCCGGAGTCCCTGACGAGTCCCCTCGGCTGGGCCAGTGTGGCCCAATGTCCAGAGTCCCTGACGAGTCCCCTCGGCTGGGCCAGTGTGGCCCAATGGCCAGAGTCCCTGACGAGTCCCCTCGGCTGGGGCAGTGTGGCCCAATGGCCAGAGTCAATATCAGCCCCCTCGGCTGGGGCAGTGTGGCCCAGTGGCCAGAGTCCCTGACGAGTCCCCTCGGCTGGGGCAGTGTGGCCCAGTGGCCAGAGTCAATATCAGCCCCCTCGGCTGGGGCAGTGTGGCCCAGTGGCCGGAGTCCCTGACGAGTCCCCTCGGCTGGGGCAGTGTGGCCCAGTTGCCGGAGTCCCTGACGAGTCCCCTCGGCTGGGGCAGTGTGGCCCAGTGGCCGGAGTCCCTGACGAGTCCCCTCGGCTGGGGCAGTGTGGCCCAGTGGCCGGAGTCCCTGACGAGTCCCCTCGGCTGGGGCAGTGTGGCCCAGTGGCCAGAGTCAATATCAGCCCCCTCGGCTGGGGCAGTGTGGCCCAGTGGCCAGAGTCCCGGACGAGTCCCCTCGGCTGGGGCAGTGTGGCCCAATGGCCAGAGTCCCTGACGAGTCCCCTCGGCTGGGGCAGTGTGGCCCAATGGCCAGAGTCAATATCAGCCCCCTCGGCTGGGGCAGTGTGGCCCAGTGGCCGGAGTCACTGACGAGTCCCCTCGGCTGGGGCAGTGTGGCCCAGTGGCCAGAGTCCCTGACGAGTCCCCTCGGCTGGGGCAGTGTGGTCCAGTGGCCAGAGTCAATATCCGCCCCCTCGGCTGGGGCAGTGTGGCCCAGTGGCCAGAGTCCCGGACGAGTCCCCTCGGCTGGGGCAGTGTGGCCCAATGGCCAGAGTCCCTGACGAGTCCCCTCGGCTGGGGCAGTGTGGCCCAATGGCCAGAGTCAATATCAGCCCCCTCGGCTGGGGCAGTGTGGCCCAGTGGCCGGAGTCCCTGACGAGTCCCCTCGGCTAGGGCAGTGCGGCCCAGTGGCCGGAGTCCCTGACAAGTCCCCTCGGCTGGGGCAGTGTGGCCCAGTGGCCAGAGTCAATATCCGCCCCCTCGGCTGGGGCAGTGTGGCCCAGTGGCCAGAGTCCCTGACGAGTCCCCTCGGCTGGGGCAGTGTGGCCCAATGGCCAGAGTCCCTGACGAGTCCCCTCGGCTGGGGCAGTGTGGCCCAATGGCCAGAGTCAATATCAGCCCCCTCGGCTGGGGCAGTGTGGCCCAGTGGCCGGAGTCCCTGACGAGTCCCCTCGGCTGGGGCAGTGCGGCCCAGTGGCCGGAGTCCCTGACGAGTCCCCTCGGCTAGGGCAGTGTGGCCCAGTGGCCGGAGTCAATATCAGCCCCCTCGGCTGGGGCAGTGTGGCCCAGTGGCCCGAGTCAATATCAGCCCCCTCGGCTGGGGCAGTGTGGCCCAGTGGCCGGAGTCCCTGACGAGTCCCCTCGGCTGGGGCAGTGTGGCCCAGTGGCCGGAGTCCCTGAAGAGTCCCCTCGGCTGGGGCAGTGTGGCCCAGTGGCCGGAGTCCCTGACGAGTCCCCTCGGCTGGGGCAGTGTGGCCCAGTGGCCAGAGTCCCTGACGAGTCCCCTCGGCTGGGGCAGTGTGGCCCAGTGGCCAGAGTCAATATCAGCCCCCTCGGCTGGGGCAGTGTGGCCCAATGGCCAGAGTCAATATCAGCCCCCTCGGCTGGGGCAGTGTGGCCCAGTGGCCGGAGTCCCTGACGAGTCCCCTCGGCTGGGGCAGTGTGGCCCAGTGGCCGGAGTCCCTGACGAGTCCCCTCGGCTGGGGCAGTGTGGCCCAGTGGCCGGAGTCCCTGACGAGTCCCCTCGGCTGGGGCAGTGTGGCCCAGTGGCCGGAGTCCCTGACGAGTCCCCTCGGCTGGGGCAGTGTGGCCCAGTGGCCGGAGTCCCTGACGAGTCCCCTCGGCTGGGGCAGTGTGGCCCAGTGGCCGGAGTCCCTGACGAGTCCCCTCGGCTGGGGCAGTGTGGCCCAGTGGCCAGAGTCCCTGACGAGTCCCCTCGGCTGGGGCAGTGTGGCCCAGTGGCCAGAGTCCCTGACGAGTCCCCTCGGCTGGGGCAGTGTGGCCCAGTGGCCAGAGTCCCGGACGAGTCCCCTCGGCTGGGTCAGTGTGGCCCAATGGCCAGAGTCCCTGACGAGTCCCCTCGGTTGGGGCAGTGTGGCCCAATGGCCAGAGTCAATCTCAGCCCCCTCGGCTGGGGCAGTGTGGCCCAGTGGCCGGAGTCCCTGACGAGTCCCCTCGGCTGGGGCAGTGCGGCCCAGTGAACGGAGTCCCTGACGAGTCCCCTCGGCTAGGGCAGTGTGGCCCAGTGGCCGGAGTCACTGACAAGTCCCCTCGGCTGGGGCAGTGTGGCCAAGTGGCCGGAGTCCCTGACGAGTCCCCTCGGCTGGGGCAGTGTGGCCCAGTGGCCCGAGTCCCTGACGAGTCCCCTCGGCTGGGGCAGTGTGGCCCAGTGGCCAGAGTCAATATCAGCCCCCTCGGCTGGGGCAGTGTGGCCCAGTGGCCCGAGTCAATATCAGCCCCCTCGGCTGGGGCAGTGTGGCCCAGTGGCCGGAGTCCCTGACGAGTCCCCTCGGCTGGGGCAGTGTGGCCCAGTGGCCGGAGTCCCTGACGAGTCCCCTCGGCTGGGGCAGTGTGGCCCAGTGGCCGGAGTCCCTGACGAGTCCCCTCGGCTGGGGCAGTGTGGCCCAGTGGCCGGAGTCCCTGACGAGTCCCCTCGGCTGGGGCAGTGTGGTCCAGTGGCCGGAGTCCCTGACGAGTCCCCTCGGCTGGGGCAGTGTGGCCCAGTGGCCAGAGTCAATATCAGCCCCCTCGGCTGGGGCAGTATGGCCCAGTGGCCGGAGTCCCTGACGAGTCCCCTCGGCTGGGGCAGTGTGGCCCAGTGGCCGGAGTCCCTGACGAGTCCCCTCGGCTGGGGCAGTGTGGCCCAGTGGCCAGAGTCAATATCAGCCCCCTCGGCTGGGGCAGTGTGGCCCAGTGGCCAGAGTCAATATCAGCCCCCTCGGCTGGGGCAGTGTGGCCCAGTGGCCAGAGTCAATATCAGCCCCCTCGGCTGGGGCAGTGTGGCCCAATGGCCAGAGTCAATATCAGCCCCCTCGGCTGGGGCAGTGTGGCCCAGTGGCCGGAGTCCCTGACGAGTCCCCTCGGCCGGGGCAGTGTGGCCCAGTGGCCAGAGTCAATATCAGCCCCCTCGGTTGGGGCAGTGTGGCCCAATGGCCAGAGTCAATATCAGCCCCCTCGGCTGGGGCAGTGTGGCCCAATGGCCAGAGTCAATATCAGCCCCCTCGGCTGGGGCAGTGTGGCCCAGTGGCCAGAGTCAATATCAGCCCCCTCGGCTGGGGCAGTGTGGCCCAGTGGCCAGAGTCAATATCATCCCCCTCGGCTGGGGCAGTGTGGCCCAATGGCCAGAGTCAATATCAGCCCCCTCGGCCGGGGCAGTGTGGCCCAGTGGCCGGAGTCCCTGACGAGTCCCCTCGGCCGGGGCAGTGTGGCCCAGTGGCCAGAGTCAATATCAGCCCCCTCGGCCGGGGCAGTGTGGCCCAGTGGCCGGAGTCCCTGACGAGTCCCCTCGGCTGGGGCAGTGTGGCCCAGTGGCCGGAGTCCCTGACGAGTCCCCTCGGCTGGGGCAGTGTGGCCCAGTGGCCGGAGTCCCTGACGAGTCCCCTCGGCTGGGGCAGTGTGGCCCAGTGGCCGGAGTCCCTGACGAGTCCCCTCGGCTGGGGCAGTGTGGCCCAGTGGCCGGAGTCCCTGACGAGTCCCCTCGGCTGGGGCAGTGTGGCCCAGTGGCCGGAGTCCCTGACGAGTCCCCTCGGCTGGGGCAGTGTGGCCCAGTGGCCGGAGTCAATATCAGCCCCCTCGGCTGGGGCAGTGTGGCCCAATGGCCCAAGTCAATATCAGCCCCCTCGGCTTGGGCAGTATGGCCCAGTGGCCGGAGTCCCTGACGAGTCCCCTCAGCTGGGGCAGTGTGGCCCAGTGGCCAGAGTCAATATCAGCCCCCTCGGCTGGGGCAGTGTCGCCCACTGGCCGGACTCAATATCAGCCCCTTCGGCTGGGGCAGTGTGGCCCAGTGGCCAGAGTCCCTGACGAGTCCCCACGGCTGGGGCAGTGTGGTCCAGTGGCCGGAGTCCCTGACGAGTCCCCTCGGCTGGGCCAGTGTGGCCCAATGGCCAGAGTCCCTGACGAGTCCCCTCGGCTGGGCCAGTGTGGCCCAATGGCCAGAGTCCCTGACGAGTCCCCTCGGCTGGGGCAGTGTGGCCCAATGGCCAGAGTCAATATCAGCCCCCTCGGCTGGGGCAGTGTGGCCCAGTGGCCAGAGTCCCTGACGAGTCCCCTCGGCCGGGGCAGTGTGGCCCAGTGGCCAGAGTCAATATCAGCCCCCTCGGCTGGGGCAGTGTGGCCCAGTGGCCGGAGTCCCTGACGAGTCCCCTCGGCTGGGGCAGTGTGGCCCAGTGGCCGGAGTCCCTGACGAGTCCCCTCGGCTGGGGCAGTGTGGCCCAGTGGCCGGAGTCCCTGACGAGTCCCCTCGGCTGGGGCAGTGTGGCCCAGTGGCCAGAGTCAATATCAGCCCCCTCGGCTGGGGCAGTGTGGCCCAGTGGCCAGAGTCCCGGACGAGTCCCCTCGGCTGGGGCAGTGTGGCCCAATGGCCAGAGTCCCTGACGAGTCCCCTCGGCTGGGGCAGTGTGGCCCAATGGCCAGAGTCAATATCAGCCCCCTCGGCTGGGGCAGTGTGGCCCAGTGGCCGGAGTCACTGACGAGTCCCCTCGGCTGGGGCAGTGTGGCCCAGTGGCCAGAGTCCCTGACGAGTCCCCTCGGCTAGGGCAGTGTGGCCCAGTGGCCGGAGTCAATATCAGCCCCCTCGGCTGGGGCAGTGTGGCCCAGTGGCCCGAGTCAATATCAGCCCCCTCGGCTGGGGCAGTGTGGCCCAGTGGCCGGAGTCCCTG
Organism: Sternotherus odoratus; assembly: GCA_032164245.1. Classification (NCBI taxonomy): domain Eukaryota; kingdom Metazoa; phylum Chordata; order Testudines; family Kinosternidae; genus Sternotherus; species Sternotherus odoratus. Next base: position 106,115,486 of record JAVMKO010000007.1, read on the forward strand.
ACGAGTCCCCTCGGCTGGGGCAGTGTGGCCCAGTGGCCGGAGTCCCTGACGAGTCCCCTCGGCTGGGGCAGTGTGGCCCAGTGGCCGGAGTCCCTGACGAGTCCCCTCGGCTGGGGCAGTGTGGCCCAGTGGCCAGAGTCCCTGACGAGTCCCCTCGGCTGGGGCAGTGTGGCCCCGTGGCCAGAGTCAATATCAGCCCCCTCGGCTGGGGCAGTGTGGCCCAATGGCCAGAGTCAATATCAGCCCCCTCGGCTGGGGCAGTGTGGCCCAGTGGCCGGAGTCCCTGACGAGTCCCCTCGGCTGGGGCAGTGTGGCCCAGTGGCCGGAGTCCCTGACGAGTCCCCTCGGCTGGGGCAGTGTGGCCCAGTGGCCGGAGTCCCTGACGAGTCCCCTCGGCTGGGGCAGTGTGGCCCAGTGGCCGGAGTCCCTGACGAGTCCCCTCGGCTGGGGCAGTGTGGCCCAGTGGCCGGAGTCCCTGACGAGTCCCCTCGGCTGGGGCAGTGTGGCCCAGTGGCCAGAGTCCCTGACGAGTCCCCTCGGCTGGGGCAGTGTGGCCCAATGGCCGGAGTCCCTGACGAGTCCCCTCGGCTGGGGCAGTGTGGCCCAATGGCCGGAGTCCCGGACGAGTCCCCTCGGCTGGGGCAGTGTGGCCAAGTGGCCGGAGTCCCGGACGAGTCCCCTCGGCTGGGGCAGTGTGGCCCAGTGGCCGGAGTCCCGGACGAGTCCCCTCGGCTGGGGCAGTGTGGCCCAGTGGCCAGAGTCAATATCAGCCCCCTCGGCTGGGGCAGTGTGGCCCAATGGCCAGAGTCAATATCAGCCCCCTCGGCTGGGGCAGTGTGGCCCAGTGGCCAGAGTCAATATCAGCCCCCTCGGCTGGGGCAGTGTGGCCCAATGGCCAGAGTCAATATCAGCCCCCTCGGCTGGGGCAGTGTGGCCCAGTGGCCAGAGTCAATATCAGCCCCCTCGGCTGGGGCAGTGTGGCCCAGTGGCCAGAGTCAATATCAGCCCCCTCGGCTGGGGCAGTGTGGCCCAGTGGCCAGAGTAAATATCAGCCAACTCGGCTGGGGCAGTGTGGCCCAGTGGCCAGAGTCAATATCAGCCCCCTCGGCTGGGGCAGTGTGGCCCAGTGGCCGGAGTCCCTGACGAGTCCCCTCGGCTGGGGCAGTGTGGCCCAGTGGCCGGAGTCCCGGACGAGTCCCCTCGGCTGGGGCAGTGTGGCCCAGTGGCCAGAGTCAATATCAGCCCCCTCGGCTGGGGCAGTGTGGCCCAGTGGCCAGAGTCAATATCAGCCCCCTCGGCTGGGGCAGTGTGGCCCAGTGGCCGCAGTCCCGGACGAGTCCCCTCGGCTGGGGCAGTGTGGCCCAGTGGCCGGAGTCCCGGACGAGTCCCCTCAGCTGGGGCAGTGTGGCCCAGTGGCCAGAGTCAATATCAGCCCCCTCGGCTGGGGCAGTGTGGCCCAGTGGCCAGAGTCAATATCAGCCCCCTCGGCTGGGGCAGTGTGGCCCAATGGCCAGAGTCAATATCAGCCCCCTCGGCTGGGGCAGTGTGGCCCAGTGGCCCGAGTCCCTGACGAGTCCCCTCGGCTGGGGCAGTGTGGCCCAGTGGCCGGAGTCAATATCAGCCCCCTCGTCTGGGGCAGTGTGGCCCAGTGGCCAGAGTCAATATCAGCCCCCTCGGCTGGGGCAGTGTGGCCCAGTGGCCGGAGTCCCGGACGAGTCCCCTCGGCTGGGGCAGTGTGGCCCAGTGGCCGGAGTCCCGGACGAGTCCCCTCAGCTGGGGCAGTGTGGCCCAGTGGCCAGAGTCAATATCAGCCCCCTCGGCTGGGGCAGTGTGGCCCAGTGGCCAGAGTCAATATCAGCCCCCTCGGCTGGGGCAGTGTGGCCCAATGGCCAGAGTCAATATCAGCCCCCTCGGCTGGGGCAGTGTGGCCCAGTGGCCGGAGTCCCTGACGAGTCCCCTCGGCTGGGGCAGTGTGGCCCAGTGGCCGGAGTCCCTGACGAGTCCCCTCGGCTGGGGCAGTGTGGCCCAGTGGCCGGAGTCCCTGACGAGTCCCCTCGGCTGGGGCAGTGTGGCCCAGTGGACGGAGTCCCTGACGAGTCCCCTCGGCTGGGGCAGTGTGGCCCAGTGGCCGGAGTCCCTGACGAGTCCCCTCGGCTGGGGCAGTGTGGCCCAGTGGCCGGAGTCCCTGACGAGTCCCCTCGGCTGGGGCAGTGTGGCCCAGTGGCCGGAGTCCCTGACGAGTCCCCTCGGCTGGGGCAGTGTGGCCCAATGGCCAGAGTCAATGTCAGCCCCCTCGGCTGGGGCAGTGTGGCTCAATGGCCAGAGTCAACCCCCCTTAACTGGGGCAGTGTGGCGTAGCGGCCAGAGTCAATATCAATCTCCTTGCATTAGGGCAGTGTGGCCTAGCGGCCAGAGTCCATAGCAGTCCCCCTTCCCTGGGGCAGTGTGGCCCAATGGCCAGAGTCAATATCAGCCCCCTCGGCTGGGGCAGTGTGGCTCAATGGCCAGAGGTAACCCCCCTTCACTGGGGCAGTGTGGCCTAGCGGCCAGAGTCCATAACAGTCCCCCTTTCCTGGGGCAGTGTGGCCCAATGGCCAACGCCAATACCAGCCCCCTTCCCTGGGGCGGTGTGGCCTAGCGGTCAGAGTCTGTAACATTGCCCCTTCACTGGGGGTAGTGTGGCCTAGCAGCCAGAGTCTGTAACAATCCCCCTTCCCTGGGGCAGTGTGGCCTAGCGGCCAGAGTCTGTAACCATCCCCCTTCCCTGGGGCAGTGTGGCCTAGCGGCCAGCGTCTGTAACAATCCCCCTTCCCTGGGGCAGTGTGGCCTAGCGGCCTGCGCCTGACCCCCACTCAGCGGGGAGGTCCTACCGCAACACGCCGAGTGTCTTCGGGTGGGCAATACCACTCCCTGACTATCCTGGGGTCAGTTCCTACCTGATCCAGCGACGGGGTCCCCTGGCTCGTTGCTGATCCCCCGTATAAGGCTGGGTCCGTCGCCCCCTCAGTCAGGTAGTGGTCTAAGGCTCCTGGCTGGCTGTGGTCGGCTTCAGACTCGGAGGCAGGGTCCTGCCACGGCTCCAGTTCCGGCTCCTGGTGTGGCTGGAGCTGGTCCTCCGTGGGAGCTCTCCAGGCACGTCCTCCTCCTACGGCAGTCGGCCCAGACTGAGCTGTGCTCTCTTCCTTTATACTGCCTGAGCACTTGGAGCATGCCCAGTACGGCGGGGGCGGGACTTGGAGCACTTGGCGGCACTTGGAGCATGCCCAGTACGGCGGGGGCGGGACTGCAATCTTTTCCCATTCGAGAGTGGAGAAGTCTGGCTTCAGGATGGCAAAGTTGGTACAAAGATGGTATAAATCTGGTATAAGGCTTGAGGATGGTAAAGTTGGTATAAGGCTTGAGGATGGTAAAGTTGGTATTAAGATGGTTTACATCTGGTATGAAGCTTGAGGACGGCAATGCTGGTATCAAGTTGGTATAAAGTTTGAGGACGGCAAAGTTGGTCTAAGGCTGGTGTAAGGCTGGGATAAAGCTTGAGAAGGGCAATGTTACTGTAAAGCTGGTATGAATCTTGAGGACAGCAAAGTTGGTATAAAGCTGTAGCGCCAAGGGTCATGAATAGTATAAGGGCTCTCCCATCAATCAAATGTTAACCCCCCTGTTGGCCCCATAAACCCTGCGCACCAGTCACCGGTAATCCCATCCCATGGGGTGTCACCAGGAACAGCACCGTCACATGGCAATATTACTTCTGGGGTCAAGGTGGACCAGGGCCGGCGACAGGGGGGTACAATGGGTAGAGCTGTCCTGAAGTCCGGGGACCCGTACACAGCTCTACTCGTAGTCGTCTCCAGGAGGTGAGGACCGCCCTGTCTCCCGTCTCTCTCGGTTTCCTGCAGCGGGCCTTGAGAGAGGGTTCTCCCCGCCCACCCCTCACCCCGAGCCCTCCGGAAATGGTACTCGGGCCTCGGCTTCGTGAGCCCCCCCGGCCTCTCCACTCCCACACCCCGAGCCGGCTGCACACCTTGCAGCCGGTCTCGTTTCGAACCGCGTCGAGGAAACAGCTTTACACGCTCGTGCTTCACACGGTACATCTCCTCACCCTCGCGTCCCGCCCCGATACCAAGTGGCGGGACTACCTACCACCGAACGAGGGTGAGCGGCCCCGGTGGGACACCTTCTACTCCACACTGATTCCACGGCCCGCCGGGGATATTAGCTGGCGGCTCCTTCACGGAGCCGTGAGCACGGGCGTGTACTTGGCGCGGTTCCTCCCCATGCCCGACACCTGCCCCTTTTGCGGAGTGAGGGAGGACCTGGCGCACGCCTACCTCGAGTGCGCCAGGCTGCAGCCCCTATTCCGGCTCCTCCAGAACCTCCTATTGAGGTTCTGGCTGCACTTTTCCCCACACCTTTTTCTTTTTGGACACCAAATCCGTGGCCCCACAAAGTCGCGAGACCTCCTCGTCAACCTCCTCCTGGCGCTTGCCAAAACCACCATCTATAACACCAGGAGGAGGATGCTAGACGAGGGGGTACAGTGCGACTGTGGGGCCTATTTCCGGTCACTCATTCAGTCACGTATCCGGGCAGAGTTCCACTGGGCAGCGTCCACTGGCTCCCTCGACAGCTTCGCGGAGCAGTGGGCGCTGTGTGGGGTTCTCTGCTCGGTGTCCCCATCCTGTACCCTTGTTTTAAACCTGTAACCCTCACACACTCCCTTGTCCTTTTTTCATTAGTTGTCCCCCGTAATTAATTGGCCCCGGGTCCAGTGTCCCTCCCGCCAGGCTGGAGGAGGGACTTCAGTAATGGACGGGCTTAGGCCCGCCCACCTCCTGGGTAAACCAAAAGGTACTCGTAGTCGTCCCCTCTGGGCACCACACCGCATTTCCCCGGCTGTGTCCGGTGCCGCGGCCGGCTGCCTCCCGAGCCCTTCAGCCGCTGCTCGTCCCGTGCCCCCCCCAGGAGCCGCCCTGAGGCACCCCCGGCCCCATCGCCTCCCCCGCCCCGGCGGCTGCAGAGGACGGCGGGGCGCACCGCTCCCGCGGCACCCCCGGCTGCAGCACTTCCCCTGCCCACCTGCAAGAGCCGGGTCAGCCCTTGGTGTGGGGGGGGGGCACAAATGCTCAGACTAGGGGGCCCCAAAATTTCTGTCACCGGCCCTGAGGTGGACACATGACCAGAAGCAGCATGGGGCATGGGGCACTGTCTGGAGGATCCTCTGGCCCATTTTCTCCTCTGGCCACGCCACGGGGCACTCATCCCTTTGCTCCTCCAGCCATGCTGCTGCTGCGACCCCCCCTTTGCGCCTCCAGCCCTACTACGGGGGCAGTCACCCCTGTGCACATGGGGCCTGTGACGGGGTCGGTCACTCACCCTGCGGCGCCCCCGTCTGGTCATCACAGGAATATGCTCTTTGACCCCGGAGCGCCCTCTGCCGGCCGACGTCCGCCTCTCCACTCTGGCCCCGTGCCCCTCCTGGACCCCGGAGCCCCTTGCTGAGGGGGCTGCACCCCTGCAGTACCCCCCTGGTCTTAGAGTCTCCCCTCCCTGGGGGAACCAACACCCACTGTCCCCAACTTGCCTCAGATACCGCCACTGCCAGTCATCACTGGCCTCAGTTCCCTGAGGCCGACTGCAGTCTCATGGCTACTCATCACCGGCAAGAAGGGGTTGGCCTGCTGCTCTTAACAGCCCAGGGGCCGCCCCCTTGCAATCCCCAGTACCCCGTGGGTCGGGCCTTCTCTAGGTTCAGCAAGCTGGGGCCCTCTCCCTAGAGCTTAGGCTCCCAGCTGCCTCGCCCACGCCCTGTCCCAGTCTGGATACTCTGATTAAGGCTCCCTGCAGCCAGGCCCTGTCCCCCTCTGACTACAGAGGAGACTGACGGCTTCTCTGTCTCCCAACCCTTATATCCTGGCTGGGCAGTGTTTGGGGCGTGTCCGCCTTGGCCCCAGAAGTAATACCCTCATGAGGTGGGAGTTCTGGTGACCAGTGGGCAGGGCCCTTATACTATGGTAGGGCCCTTATACTATTTTAATGGTGTCCCATGGGGCATTGGCCCAAGTACCTGATTGAGTAGACTTGGGCCATAATCTTCTCAGTAACATTCTCCTGCTGAAAGGGAAAAGGGACAAGTCAGAGACTCGGACACCCCTTCGCAACGAGAGTTATTAATAGTACCTGGAGCCAATAGAAGTTCCACCCAGTCTCTCCCCACGTCTGAGGGATGGATTCCCCCTCCCAATCCCTAGATGGATTCCAGTCTCCTCTCCATTGAACTCCAACCCCACTCTCACCATTGTAGAATGAAGATCCTGTCCCCATTTCTCTCAGTCCCCCCCATGAGAGCTCTTCTACCTCCAAACCCAGCGTGGGAAGCAGCCCAGATCCCCATAATCCTCTCAGCCACTCCCTGCTTCTCCAGCTGAGGTGTTGGGAGGCTTTTGGCAGCAGGGAAATGGGGTGGGAGGAAATTGAGACCTTTCCCTAAGTGATCCCCAGCCCTGCCAGCAGCAAGGGATCCCCAGCCCACGTGCCTTGGCCCAGCCTGGTTAGTCTTCAATCCTGGGCCTGCAAGGCTGTCAATGACGGGGCAACTCTGGTTGGTGGCTCAGATGACATGGACACTAGGAACTGGTCTAATGCCCTGCGGGGTATGAAGGGCTGGCAGAGATCACTAGGAGAGTTTCCCGCCCCTCACATGAGCAATGGCAGCTTGCCCTGTTGATGTGATGCTGGTAATTAACTAGCCTGGCTCAAAAGCTGGGTGTGAACTGCTTTGAGCTCCACAGGGGACAAACTGGCTCTACCCTATGCATGGAGCTGAATTCATCTCTAACAATGTCACCTGCAACAACGCATTCACCTCCTTGAGCCCCGGCCAGTGAATGGGGATGGGAGGAGAGTGACTTTTCCTGGCATAGAGGTGAAAGGCCCTAGATCCCTCCCCAAAACTAGATTAATTCTCCTCTGGTTACCTCGTCTCCTAGCAGCTGGTTGGCTTATCCCTCGATGGACAAATTTAATGCCTGCCCTGCATCTCTGACCCATACCCGGGGGTCGTAAACGGTCAGCCGCAGAACATCCAGGAATGATCTCCGCTGGCGTTTTGAGAAAATCCATCTGAAGACCTAAAACCAACAGCACATGAGCCTGTCACGTTACTGAAATAATTTGGGATCCTATAGATCACGAGTGCAGCCAGAGTCCTATAGTGGCACCAAATCCTATGTACAGGGGGTCATAATGGGTGTCTATGACCAGGTTATGGATTGCTGATTATGAATATCCCATTGATAGGTGTGTATCTTTTTTGTAGTTAAAATTGTGGCTATTGGCTACATGGTGACTGTATTTCAAACTTATGTTTGGCTTCTGGGTGAAATCTCAGACTAGTTGTTGTGAACCTGACTGGCCTGGCTGATGGGCAGTTAAGGTCACAATGAACTTTGCAGATGCCTGTCCACACCCCAGCTTCTCCAGGAATGTAGCCTGGCTGGTCAGGAACTGAATCTTGAACTATGAACCTGGATTTTGCAAGGGGACTCTGCCTAATGTGGCAGGGTGCTGGCCAGGAGTGCCTGAGCCAGCCCTGCCGGCCCTTTAAGAGGGAGAAAAGCCCTCTGCAAACCTCCCTGCAGAGAAGCCTAATTAGCCACCTGGGCTGCAGGGCAATCAGCCTTGATGAGTGGCACCTGGCAGCCTTCTCAGGGGGATAAAAGGCCTGCCAGGAAGCAAGCCCAGTGTGGTGGGGATGGTATAGAGTGAGGTGGTGTGAAGAGCTAGTCAGAGCTGAGTGTTTGGAGTTGTAAGCTGGACTATATAGAGTCTGTAGAGCTGGGAACTGTACAAAGCTGTATATATTGGTGGTGGGGTCCTGCACTGTTCATTAAAGAGCACTGTTTGATGCAAAGAAGGGTTTCCTGCCTGTGTTCCTGCGAGGGGTGAGAAGGCGGTCTGTCACACTAAGAAGAGAAAGTCTATAAAACCTGGGAGAAACTCCCTCCAGTTTTGTCTTCAATCTGCAACCTTGAGCTAGCAACTACCTCTGGATGGGATTTTGCTACACATGGAAGCTCTGACCATTGGATTGATAATGCATCCCCTGCAAGGATGGGTCTTCAGAGACTTTTATCTGAACCTGCAGTTTGTTTTACAGCTGCAAGCCTGAACCAAGAGATGTGCCATTACTGCATGTAACTGATTTCTTTTAACCATTCTTAACCCTCACCTAGACCTTTTTCCTTGTATAATAAACCTTTAGATTTTAGATTCTAAAGGATTGGCAACAGCGTGATTTGTGGGAAGATCTGATTTGTATATTGACCTGGGTCTGGGGCCTGGTTCTTTGGAATTGGGGAGAACCGTTTTCTTTATTTGGGGGATTGGTTTTCATAACCAGTGATCCCCAGGACAGGTGGCTACTGGTGGTGATACTGGGAAGCTGGAGTCTAAGGGAATTGCTTGTGTGACTTGTGGTTAGCCAGTGGGGCGAAACCAAAGTCTTTTCTGGTTGGCTGGTTTGGTTTGCCTTAGTGTGGAAAAACCCCAGCTGTGGGCTGTAGTTGCCCCTTTGGAAGCAATCTGTCCCGATCTGACACTCCCAGTTGGATCCCACCAGGAACAGCCCTGTCACAGAGCCCTTGGCAGATTGCTCAGAACTAGGCTCCAAATCCCGCTAGTGGCTCACATACGGGGTAAGAGTCATGCTGCAGCCAAGGCGGCTAATTCCCCTTGAGGAACTTTGGGGGTCCATGACTCAGGGTACCCTCTTCAATAAGAGGTCACAGGCACTGAGGCCTCTAACAATAGCTCATTCTGGAGCAGGATTCACCTCGGGAGATTTAAAGGGCCCGGGGCTCCACTACGGTAGCTCTGGCAGTGATTTAAAGGGCCTGGGGCTTCCAGCCACCACTACCACAGCCAGAACCAGGGGCCCTTTACATCTTGATTCAAAGGACTCAGGGCTCTAAAGGCCCTGTCCATTCTGGTTGAGGCCCAGCTCCCTGCTCAGGACTCCGGAGCACCGGTAAGTCCTTGCTCGGGTGTCCTCCAGGGAGACAGTGAGTGGAGCCAGATCCCTCGAGATACAATCCTGCATTAACTCAACGCCCCACAGGTTTCCTTTTATGCCATGGAGAAATGGATCCATGTATCGCCCCAAACTAGGACCGTTAGGAAGGCTCTGAACCAGGATCCTCAGCCTCTCCCAGCTGAACTCTGTCAGCTGGAAACACACAGCAGGCTTTTGGCCTGTATCTAGGCACAGCCACTGCAGGGGGAGACAGCTCCACACCTGAGCTGCTGCAGTGCACCAGCTGAGACCTTACCTCCCCGACTCTGGCCATATCTTGATATTCCGGGCCCTCGATGTCCTCGAGCCCGTCCATACACCACAGATCTTCTTCCTCCTCATTCCGTCCTGGGAGAGAAAGACACATTTGTGAGGTTGACAGGTTTCAGAGTGGTAGCCATGTTAGTCCGTATCCGCAAAAAGAACGAGCAGTATGTGTGACACCTTAGAGACTAAATACATTTGCTATGCCCAAATAAATTATTAGTCACTAAGGTGCCACAAGTACTCCTCATTCTATTGGCGAGGTTGGCATTCTGGTTTCAGTGCCTGTCTCCTTCTGTTCCTATTGCTGGGTGCCCACTGACTGGGGCCTTCACGGTATCCATATCCTAGTGGAACAGCAGGGTCCTCACCAGGCAGTTTAGTATCTGGAGGGGGATTGTTCCATTTATCACAGAAATCATCTGACCATTACAGTCTCTGGGCTCTGGGAGTCGGTCCCTGCTAATGGTGGCGTGTAATGCTGAGAAACTACATCCCCACCCACCCACCCACCCACTGAAATCAGGATCGGACCGTAGGTACCCAGCTGGTGACATCCTGCAAAGCTTTGTGTCCTTCCCCTGTGGTCCCTGATTCTGTCCCTACCCTCACTGTGGGCTCATTCCCTCCATCTGTCTCAAAGCTCCATTCCTGCCCCCTCACCAGCTGGCAGCCCCATGGCAGCTCAGCTGTGTCCCATGAGAGAAGAGAGCCGATTTCCTTGGCACTTTCACACTCATCACTTCCTAATTCAGGGAGTGGGGAAGAGAAAGAATCATCATCTAAGCTGGGGTCGGTCTCCGAGGAGGAGGCTCCGTTCTATAGAGTCCCATTGCCGTGCCGAGGGAGTCGCAAAGGGCACCACTTCTCCATAGAGGTCCGTTGCCCAGCTGGGGTCAGTCTCAAAGGAGGAACCTTGTTTCTATTGGTGTCACTTCTGCCCAGCTAGGGTTGGTCTAAAAGGAGAGCCCTTAGTTCTACGGGGGTCCCATTGCCCTGCTGCAGTTACTCTCCCAGGGGCTTGTTTCTACAGCGTTCCATTTCCTAGCCGGGTTTCTTACCCCTCTGCCGCAGCAGAAGCTGGTACAGGCTGAATATGCCCTCCTTGGCTTCACAGCGGATGTCGGATACTGGGTCATTGAGGTGCAGACTCAGCTTAGCCACAAAATGCCCCGCCTTGGGGAAGTTAGATGAGCTCTGATGGGAGAAGGAGGAGGAGGAGAGGGGAATCCATCAGTATTCTACCTGCGGCTCTTCATCTCCCGTGGACCAGGAGTCTCTCTCCTCTGTAGCAGGTGCTGGGGGAGGGGAACTAGAGCTACAACCCTCATGCTCTCTGCCCCCAAGGGAGCTTGGAGCAAAGGGACCAGGGCAAGGGCTCTCCCGGAGGACTCCAGCGGCTCCAGAAGAACACGAGCCCAATGGGCTCTGGAGCACAGCCCCTCCCAGATCCAGGGGACCCACTTAGCCAGGCGAAGAGGAACTTGACTCAAGCCGAGCGGATTCTCAGTTTGGACTCTGCCTCCCCACAGGAGCCCTCTCCATCGAGAATCCCTGTAGTTCCAAATCTCCCAGCCTGTCAGATCCAGCCCTGCCCATTCAGGAAGCTGGAAGGGTCAAAGGTCACTTACATCAAATCCCGGGAGGCAGGTGGCATGATGGAGGAGGGAAGCGCTGTTTCTTATGGCGCTCTCTCTCTCCAGGTGCACTCTGGAGCACACCCAGAAATCGATGTACTGTGGGAGAAGGAGACAGGTGAGGATCAGGGGACAGGCGCATGCTCTACAAATGAGTCTCTTCCCCCGCCCCATGGGGCTGAGACATTGTGCTCAGGGTGGAACACCCACCAATCGCAGAGTTTGAAAAGGGGGTTCTTACACCCAGGATGCTGCCCACGTCCTGCTGGTTACGAGCTGTCCTTGTCTCTCCCGACTGGGACAACATTCGGTCATGGGATTGGTCCTATCATCTCTAAATCCAGGATCCATCAGGATCCTTCCCTCTGGGCCAGCAAAGGCGAAAGGGCCCCAGCATTGCACTGCACTGATAGCTCTGGCCCGCTGGGTCCCAGCTGAGAGGACACAATGTAGACATGGTGTGACGCTCTGTACCTCAAAATAGCACCCTGGAACCCCCATATTCACCACTGTGATGTGATGATGATACGGTCGGTACAAAGTATGCCTTGTGAGGTACCATTTGAGAAGTCATGATCTGTTGGACGTTACTCTCCGGTTGAACTGGGTGTACTAGTCCTGTGTGTAAAGGGATGAAGTGCTGCTGTGTGTGTGTTACTGAAGTACACGGTGAGGTTGGGAGATGCTCACAGCCAGCCTTTCAATGGCAACAAAGGAGCAACTGACAAGACACATTTACATCAGGACCAGCCAGACATGTGTGGATGGCCCATCAAGAAGACTCCTCAGAGAGGGCACGTTCAAAATAGGGGCTGCCTACGCCCCATGTCAGGGCAAGGATCTTTCAAGCACCTGGACAGAAAGGTAAGCAAGGGTCGATGACATCACCATTTGGCCTCTCTCCTCCCCATCTTAATAGCTGGCAGATTGTTGGGAAGACAAAGCCTTTGAATGGGGGAGATTGCTCCCAGGCTAAGAGGGAGCTCAGCCCATGTGATAAGAACTGTAAATTGCCTGAAACATCCAGTGGGGTGAACAACTGCTTTAGTCAAATCTTCCTTAGTAAAATTTAGACTGTGAGTTCATTTGTATTTCTTACTTTGATCTCTGCCTACTACTTATAATCCCTTCAGATCCCTATTGTCTGCAGGGAATCAGTCTGTGTTCTAGTGTATCGAAAACAGGGTGATTCTGGATGAAGTGTGTGGAGAATCTCAGCTCAGGATACCAAGGGCTGTTGCATGTCTACCACCCTTTGTTGGAGTGGCAAACTAATGAATGAGCTTGCGCTGTCCCAGGAAGTCTTGAGCAGTGTATGCTGGGATACTTCTGAGGTGTCAGGCAGGGGTTGGGGTGATTTGCTGGGGCTCCTCCCTGTATAATTCATGAGGGGCTTGGAGAGCCTTCATGCAATTTAGCTGGGTGTGGGCCTCCACAAGCTGAGGGCTGCGTGATCACAGCGGCTGGAGGGGTTTGCAGTTGGTCACTGGCCCGGCACTGGTCAGAGACAGCTCAGGCTGCAGAGGTAAAGGGGCACAGTGGTCCCACAGTTTCAGGTTGTTGTGACAAAGTAGGAATACTGTGTGTGCGTGCCTCAGTTTCCCCTATGCAGTTCTTAAGGAATAGGGGCTGACACTGGAAGTAAGGAGGCAACGCCCTCCCCTCTCAAGGAGGCATCCCAGATGCTGTAATCTGACCCCAGGTGTTGGAGAGAGGTCAGGTGATACCTCGAGCCTGGGAAAGGGACAAAGGAAAGCAGGGAGGGGCTGGAGGTGGAGTAGTCAGTCTGGGTCTGGCTGGAAAGGGGAGAGGAGCCATCTCACTCTCTGGCCCCAAGATGGATCCAGCTGAGGGCTCACGCTCGCTATATGGTCTGTGATTAGAAGTTATCGAATAAGCCTGTTTTACTGGCTGGCTGAAAGTCACGTTTAAGTGTGGATTTGGGGTGCAGAATCCATGGGCTCCCCCAGGACCCCGCCCAGGCGGGCTTGCTGGGGGAAGCACATGGAGGGGCAGAAGATGCTGAATGCTCTGAGGTCAGACGCAGGAAGGTGGAAGTGGGGACCCATGAAGCTCCTAGCCTTGGAAACAGGCTGTATACAGAGAAGGGGCCCTTCACCCGGAGTCCAGTCTGGCTCGCTAGGGAGCGGTTCCAGTCCATCGCCCTGGCACTCTGTGACAGCTGTACCCTACGATCCCATCACACAGGGCTCTTCTACTCTCTCCTTTGCAGCCCGCCGACAGAGTTAAGGTGAAATTCCCCCCAGACCCTCTCCTTGTGCTCACCTCCAGGAGGATTTGCAGCTTCTGGCAGGTGGGGTTTTCAGATAGCAGGCCACTCAGCAGGATATCCAGGCAGCCTGTGTAGTTCTTTTGCAGATCCTGCAAGAGGAGGGAGTGCCCGACAGTCATGGGATCTGAGCCTACAATGATCAGGGGATGATTTGGAGGAGGGGGCCCTGGGGATCCCTGGCCCCTGACAAGACCCCAAAGATACATCCTGGCCCCTTCCAATCCTATCACTCCAGAGACTCTTAGCAAGAGTTCATGGCAGAATGACACCTGGCTCTTCAGTCCTGGCCCTTAGCAGTTCTCTGCAGAGGGCCTGGTATGCGGCTGTGTATGGAACAGCCAAAGTGCTCTGGATGGGAGCTAGGTGCCTGAGCAGAGTCCAAGCAGCAGAGCCGAGAAGGAGGAGGGAAGGCCAGGATCAGCCCCAGAGGGTAATGGGATCCCCTCCGTGCCATTTTGTTAACCCTAGACCTGTTCCCAGCTCTGCTCACCCCTCCCCTATTCTCAGCAGCTCCACCAAACCAAGGGAGCAGGGACCACAGGCCACTCCTGCTCCTGGGATAGAGAAGTAGGAGGAGGACCTACCTGGAAATAAGCGGTGTCCTGCTCTGTCCCCAGTGTATAGACCATATACAGGACCTCCCGCAGGAGGGGACCTTCTACCTCCAGCTCCAGTGGCGGCTTCAGTTGGCTGGCAGGAGAGAGGAGCCTGTCTTAGACTTTGCGGCACGACCATGGGACAGGAAGAGGCCCAGACCAGCAAAAACAGAAAGAGGGGCGCTAAGAAGTGCAGTGACCTGGCCGAAGTCACAGAGCCAGTCAGTGGGAGGCTAGAACAGGGCCCGTTCCCCTGATCTCACCCCTGGACCTTCCCCTCTTCTATAACCCTTTACCCCGGCGATCCTCCCCCTAAGGCCAGTAAAGTTCTTGGTGTGAAATCACCCACCAGCCAGGAAAGAGCGAACATTCCCACCGCCTCAGACGCTGGATGCGAACAGCCACAATTGGGGGGGACCTAGGAGTGGGAGGATCTGTGACTCCCGGCTCTGGGACAGAACAGCACCAGGGTTAGGGCAGCTGGGCAGGCGGGTTCTGGTACCTGAGCTTACAAACTGCAGCCATGGCGCTGGAGAGGATGGACATTAGCTTGGACTTCTGCGGGAGGCTTGCAATCAGCTCCTGGGAGACCCAAAGGGGACAGAGCAGCAGGTGAGATTCAGGCCCCACAGGCACTTCCCACTGAGGGGGCCAAACTGCACTGGAGACGCAGCAGCATAACCCCTCCTCCACCCACCTTGGCCCCCCTTTCCTCCCTCCCATCAAACTAACCCCCTCTCCAGCTCAACCCCCACATTCCTCCCTCCCCTCTGCTGCCCCCTCCAGCCCCACCATCTCCCCCCACTGGCCCATGTCTGGCTCCCACCCCACAAGGCCCCGGGTCTCACTCACCGTAATGCTCTCCACAAGGGCCGCTTTGGAGCAATATGGCTCCAGGCTGTCCTGGCCCAGCTGTTGCACACGGAAGCAGAGGGTGGGGATGGCCTCCAGGAAGGTGAGCTGCTGGGCCCTGTCCTGCACCCACTGGGAGTGGGTTGGGGGAGAGAGAGAGACGGTTAGTTAGGGGCCTCCCCGCCCCACCCAAACCAGCTCCAGGGCTCAAGTCCTCCATGGGGGAGAGCAGGCAAAGCCCCCCCTTCCCAAAATCACTGTGTCTGTGGGGGGAGGAGACCCTAACCCTAACCCTCCGGGGTCCCAGATAACATGGGGGAAGTGCCCCCATTCGGAGGTGATGGGTTCTCGGGGTGGGGATGACACAAGGGGCAAGACAGACTCGACGCCGGCTCAGCCAGGGGAGGTTTGTACCTCGTCTCTGCACAGCAGATATTCTTGGATGACGCTAACGGCTGTTTCTAGTGCAGGCCCGTTCTCCTCCTCCTCCTCCTCCTCCTCCTGGTCCTGGTCCGGGTCCTCCAGCTGGTCCCTGGGGCTCCCTGGGGGTGGTGCTGAGGAGCTGGGCTCTCCACAGGCCAGGGAAGGGGATGTTCCTGCCTCGGCACTGGAGTTGGGCTCCTGGCTCCTCTGCTTCCTAGACAGGAAGCCCCAGAGCCTCTTTCCCTGGCTCCCGCCCTGTACGGGGTCCAACCTCCGTGTTGGCCCACAAGGTGCCTCAGGGCCTGATGTTCTATCCGGAGCCGTTCTCCTGAGCCATTTGGGGCACTTCCACCCCCTGGAGAGCCCAGAACCTGCTTCCCCACCAGCCAGGACACCGGGGCCGCTCCCTTCCTCTGCCAGCTGACAGCCGCTTTCCAATGGAGCCACTTTCGCTGACCTTTTGCGGAGCATCTGCCTGAACCTCTTCATCCTGGAAGTGAGAGGGGAGCAGCCATGAGTCTGGAGTCAAGGCAGCCTTTCACTAACAGGCCTTCCTGTCCCCCCCACCTCCCCTCTGCCGGGGCAACCCCCCTCCCCGGCCCCGGGACTGCAATCTACACACACGGACAGGAGCTCACAGGACAGGCTGCTCCCAAAGTGTCCCCCCCCCCCCCACTGAGGCACCAGGGGAGTCTCATCCGAGCAGTGGGGTTTTCAGTTACGTTGGACAAGCAACTCTGCCCCCCCCAGCCCCCGCCCCAGGCCACACTCCCTGCCAAGCTAGAGAAAGAACAGAACCCGGGAAGGAGTCTGAGTCTGCCCTGCAAACCCCCAGCTAATGTTCACAAGGTCCCAAGCACATGAGGCATCCCCCCCCCCCCCCCCAGTTCCCAGTGATTTCATTGATTGGGGTTGGGGAGGTTCAGCAGCTGGCAGGGTCTACCTCCCCCAGAGGCTCTCGGCCTGGGAACAGTCTCAGACGAGGGAAGGGCTGCCCAGGCCCAGAGCGAAGGGCTGCAGGGGGCTGTGTTAGCAAATCCAGACTCATTGGGTGGAGATTTCCCCCCATTTCTGCCCCTCCCCAAGCAGAAAAGGGAAGTATCGGAGGACAAGCTAAGTGCAACTCACTTGCTCTAGATGGTCTTGAGCCGGCAGGCAGATGCTCGGCGTTGGTCTCTCCCTTTCCCTTGAGCTGGGCAGCACAATGCCCCGCCAGGAGGGCGGGGTGTAGATACTGAGAGACTGACAGTCAGTGGCTGTGAAAACAAGAGGATGTTTTATTGCCAAGGGATGGATAAACTCAGGCCTATAGCCGGGGGTCTAGAACACAGACCTACTGCAGGCAGGATGCCTCCCATCTCAAGGTCCCCTAGTAATTTACACACATTTCTGAAGCCTGAGAAGCCCTGGGCCCCGGGGAAGGGACCCCAATCCCACTGACCGAAAACCATGGCCTGGGCAGGGGAAGCCACTGGGAGTCAGTGACAGAGCCAGGGATGGAGCCCAGGAGTCTTGTGTCCAGGCTCCTGCACTAACCACTAGAAGAACGCTCCCTTCCAGAGCTGGCAATTGCAGGCAGCACCTATTCCCAGTCTCTCTGGCTTGGAGAGAGAATGTGGCCTGCTGCAGTGAGTGAGACGGGGGATTGGGAGTCAGGACTCCTGGCTTCCAGTGGTGGTTTTTCTATTGACCTTGGACAAGCCATTCCCCCACTCAGGGTTTCAGTCCCCGTCGGTAAAAAGGGTATTTAATACTTAGCCACTATTGCAAAGCGCTGTGAGATTTACCCAGAAAAAGTTGCTTTGCATTGGACCATCAAAGGTCAGATCCAAATTCCTAGCGTGAGTATTTGGATCTGGGCTTTAAATTCAGCCCAATAAAGAGGAGAGGAGCCCACCCTAGAGTTGGATTGAGGAGGATCAGTCCTTCCTGGGTTGGGGAATGACAGAAGAGGCCTTTCTATCCCTAGCCGGGTAGATAAAAATAGATGATTTTAAAAATATGAACTGAATTTTTTAATTAAATTAACCACAGGTTTATCAAAAATAATCTGCCTAAAATGAACTTTGAAATTGAGCACCTATGTTAAGGCCTCCAGTTATTACAAAATCTTCAAATAAGTTTAAAAGAATTGAAGACAGTATATTAAACGGAACATGTTTACTGCCATGTTTTAAAGCCAGTCAGACCACTGAAGTGATGGCTAAGTTCCTGGAACCAAAGTTAGCCAAAATGCTAAAACAGCTTTGGACAGCAGGAGCGTCCTTGGAAGTTGCAGAGAATAATTCTTTATTTTTAAAGTACTGAAATAGTTCTGTTAATTGAAATGTAAGAAACCCATTGGGAGCTGGCAAAGCAGGCAAACTTGTTCTCCTCCTTCAATCTATGAATAAAACCTAGGTGTGAGAGAGGAAGAGATCTACTAGTTCATAAATCATGAAGGACATAATGACCAGAATGGATCATGTCACTTCAGTTACTACACATAACATTTCCTTTCTCTAATCAATCAATTCGTTTTAAATGCAAGTCACTGTTGATCAAACTTTTCTTCCCCATCTATATAATGGGGATGGAGACACTTCTCTAACTCCTGGCAGTAGGGAGATTAGTGTAGGTCAAGAGCTTTAGGGCCTTTGAGCTCAAAAAGACAATGGATTGTTGTTTGGGGCAAGAATCCCTACTGATTTCCTACTTATTATTTAATTTTCCTACTTTTTTCACTTAATTTTTTTTACTTAATTTGAATTAGTTTAATACATTATAGCAACTTTAGGCATTAATTTTGGTTGTCATAGTTTCAAATTTAATCCCCAATAGGTCAGGTTTTTCAAAAAATAAACCTATTTTTTATTTAAATTTGAAAAATACAATTTAAATTTAAAAAAAAAATCCTTTTTGCGGGGTTGGTGTTGAAACAAGCATTGATTTTTATTGACCTTGATTTTAGAAGAACTACTACATTCAAGAGAATCATAAACTGCATTTATTCAGTTAAAGGAGAGACGGCAGCAAAATTAATCTCATCAATCATTTGTTGTTTATTTGCTCACTTTTAAAGGAGACAAACTTGAGGGCTGGACACTTGTTTATGTAGGCCCAGCTAACAGGTGGTGGGGTGGGCGGGAATACTGTCTCCATCCCTGACTGAGTAGCAGTTGCACAGGATACTGCCACAGAACCTACATTTTATTGTCAAATCATCTAAGCCGTTCCTCTCGTCTCTTCTGATGTTACAAGTTTCAGCTCAACAAAAACTTCCCCTTGACACTCACTGCCCATGTGGCTCTGCAGGCAGAGGGGCCTGAGCAGTAGCATTGTGACATCAGCGGTAACTCAGCACCCACCCATCACTCCCTCCCTCCCTTCAATAACCTTGACCCTAACTCCTTGGTCATCTCTCCCATTGAAACCTGCAGGTTCAGTTGCTGATTTATTTTCACCAATGGGGTTGAATTATGCAACTCAGCTGCAGAGAGGTAGCACCGACTGGCTGAGTTAACTCTAAATCTAAAGTCACAATGGCCTTCACCTTCCAACTTCTTGGGCATGGTGTGGAAATCAGGCTTTTCTGGTGTTGCTGTTTCCTATCGCTACCAAAACAAACAACATTCTTCTCACTGATGCCTAGAAATTCCCTGAAATTTTGGAATGCATTTGACTTAGTCTTCAAAAATGATCGTGTTCCAGACAAACAAAGCAATGCCGTTGAACTGAGCATTAGGCCTCACTGCATTCAGCCAACAGTAGCCTGAATCTCCTCTCTATTGACTCAGTAATGACCCCAAACTCAGCTAATCAGCATGGAGACTCTCAGGGACTGGAGGCTGAGCATTCTCAACAGATGCCCAAAAGACAGCATTAGTCACCACGGGAGATCTGTCTGCTGGAGATCACGGTCAGCACACGATTCCAGACCCACCTCTTTGTGAGGGGCTCTTACAATGAGAGCTAGACAAGAGCCCCACCCTCCTCAGCAAGAAGAGCAGCAGAGAGAAATAGAACCCAAAAAAGGGGGGGGGAAGAGAAGACAAGAGGGAAGGAGGGAAAGGGAAGCCAAGAGGTCAAATTCCAAATGCCCAGAGCGAGTCACTGATTCATGAATTCCCAGGCCAGAAGGAACCACTTTGGTCATCTATTCTAGTCTGATCTTCCATAGAACATGGGCCATAGAACTTCCCTCAAAATCATTCCTATGTGAATTTGAGCACATCTTCTAGAAAAACAGCTCTTGATTTTAAAAATGCCAATTATGGAGGATCCATCACAACCCTGGGTAAATTGTTTCAAACCCTGACTGTTAAAATGTTCGCCTTATTACCAGTCTGAATTTATCCAACTTCAGCTTGCAGCTATTGGATCTTGCTATGCCTTTGTCTGCTAAAGTGAAGAGCCCATTAGCATACATTTGTTCCCTTATGCTCATCCCTTAACCGTCTCTTTCTTAAACTAAATACATTTTGCTCCTTGAGTCTGTTATCAGGCATGTTTTCTAATCCTTCAAGCATTCTTCTGACTCTTCTCTGAGCCATCTCAAATTTACAAGTATCTGTCGCAAATTGTGGACACCAGAACTGGATCCAGAATTCCAAGAGTGGTTGCACCCGTGCTAAATACAAAGATATAGAACTTCTCTACTGTAGGAGCAGGATTTTATAATTGTACTAATTGTTATAAGAATTTATGTAAACTTTAATTTCATTCTATAACAGAAAGAAATGACTGAAACTGTGTGATGTTTCCAGTATGCATTACAATTAGGACCTGTTATGAAGTTCAGCTAGTAAGAGAGGATTTTGTATTGTGTCTATGATAAATAGATTAAAGAAATGTTGAGGGCCTGAAGGCCCCAGTGTGAATTGTTTTAGTTATAAGACTGAGGGAGGCTTAATTTACAATGTATTCTGTATTCTGCTACCTTTAAAGATGTCTGTAAGAGATTGTGTGATTGTTTGTGTGAAAGAGGAATGCATGCATCAGGAAGGGATAAGTGTGAAACCATCACAAATATCCAAAGGGGGTCAAGAAAAGTGAGAGACTTAAAAAGACCAGGAGACAAGCAGACAATCAGAAAACCTCCATAGTATCGGATGTTAAATATGTTATGCAGCATTGACGACCTCAGAGGTGAGCAGGCATCCCTGAAGGCGAGACAACAAATAGAAGATAATGATGGGAAGCCCAACAATAACCATCAACGGATGACAGCGGGAAACCCCAAGATTAACACCATTTAAGAACTAATGATTACAGGATGACATTGCAAAATGCATGGACTCAACTGGAAATTTACAGGTATAAAGCATGGATGTTTTGCCATGAAACTCTGGGTTCACTCCTGCAAAGCCGCGGAGCATCATGACCAACAGAGACCCCCCAGCTTCTTACTCGTGATCAATCTAACTGGCCATTAGATTGACTCAAACTACAACAAGAGACTGGTAACTAAGAACATCAATTGGCAGGACTGTGTGCACAATGTGTGTGTGTGTGTGTGTGTGTGTGTGTGTGTGAAATGCATGATGTGTGTGTGTGTGACTGAAATGCTAACTGTGTTGTATGCTTAATAAACTATGGTGTATTGCCTTCCTCTTATAAAAGATCCTGTGTGCTCTGTATAGCATAACACTACTTCTACCTGAGATTTCTGCTGTGTGTGCATCCAAAGACCGCATTTGTCCTTTTGGCCAAAGCGTCCCGATGGGAGCTCAAGGTCACCTGATTAGCCAAAATGACCCCAAATCTTTTTCAGGGTCGCCACCTCCCATTTAGACATACTAAAATGTATGTTGCTTGTGCTCAGCTTACCGAGCAGTCCGGACGGCTCTGTGTCAGTGAAATGTCCTCTTTGTTATTTACCACTCTCCCAATCTTTCTGTCATCTGCAGATTTTGCAGTGATGATTGTACATTTACTTCCAAGTCAATGATCTATTCCAGTGCTTCACCAGACCCAGTGAAATAGTGTTTCCTAATATGCAACCTAGACCTCCCTCATTGCAACTTGAGACCACTGCTTCTTGTTCTGTCACCTGCCACCACTGAGAACGGCCTAGCTCCATCCTCTTTGGAACCCCCCTTTCAGGTAGTTGAAGGCTGCTATCAAATCCCCACTCACTTTTCTCTTCTGCAGGCTAAATAATGTCGGTTCTCTGAGCCTCTCCTCATAAATTATGGGCCCCAGCCCCCTAATCGTTTTCGTTGCCCTCTGCTGGACTCTCTCCAATTTGTCCACATCCCTTCTGTAGTGGGGGGACTGTAGCGGGGTGACCACCCGCTCCCTGCCCGAAGGGGCTTGAAACAGCCCAGGAAGGGGGTTGTGGCCGGGAGCCAGCAAACTCCCAGCTTGGTTGGGAAGTAGGCTCAGCTGGGTGGCAACGCCCCAAACACTCAGAGGCCTGGATAAAAAGGCTGCGGGGCAGGGAGACAGAGAGAGAGAGAGAGTCTCCTTCTCTTGTGAGGAGGCAGACTGGCCTAGCTGCTTGGAGCCTGAGTGAGTATCCAGGGTGGTGCAGGGCTGGGGCTAGGCACGAGGAGCTGGGGAAGCTCTAGCCTGGGAGCCCCAGGATGCAGGGCCTAGAGGAGGGCCCCACCCAGGGGTACTGGGGTTGCAGGGGGCAGCCCAGGGCTAGTAATAGAAGCAGCAGGCCAACCCCCCTTGCCGGTGATGAGTGGCAATGATACTGCAGTCTGCCCCAGTGAGCAGGGGCAAGTGATGACTGGCAGTGGCCCATTCTGAGGTGAGGTGCGGATAGGGGGTGGAGGGTTCCCCCAGGGAGGGGAGACCCTAGACTTGAGGGGGTTCTGCAGGGGTGCAGCACCCTCAGTTAGAGGGCACCGGGGTCCGGGAGGGACACGGGGCCAGAGCAGGAGCGGGACATCGGCCTGCAGAGGGTGCTCCAGACGCTGGAGAGATAATTCCCAGACAAGCCAGCAGGAGGCGCCGCAGGAGTGAGTCGCCGCCCTGTTACAGGGACCAAAATTGGACACAGTACTCTAGGTGTGGCCTCACCAGTGCCGAATCGAGGGGAATAATCACTTTCCGCGATCTGCTCCCCATGCTCCTTCTAATACAACCCAATATGCCGTTGGCCTTCTTGGCAATAAGGGCACACTGCTGACTCCTATCCAGCTTCGCATCCACTGGAATCCCTTTTCTGCAGAACTGATGCTTAGCCAGTGGGTCCCCAGCCTGTAGCAGTGCGTGGGATTCTCCCTAAGTGCAGGACTCTGCACTTCTTCTTGTTGAACCTCATCAGATTTCTTTTGTCCCTATCCTCCAATTTGTCTAGGTCACTCTGGACCCCACCCCTACCCTCCAGCATCTCTACCTCTCCCCCCAGCTTAGTGGCATCTGCAGACTTGCTGAGGATGCAAGTTGCACCCCGATCATTAATAAAGATGTTAAACAAAACCGGCCCCAGGACCAACTCCTGGGGCATCCGTTTGACACCGGCTGAGAACTAGTCATCAAGACGCTGATCACTATCCCTTGAGCCAGAAAGTCTAGCCAGCTTTTGATCCACTTTATAGTCCATTCATCCAATCCATACTTTAACTTGCTGGCAAGAATACTGTGGGAGACTGTATCAAAAGCTTTGCTAAAGTCAAGATACTTCAGAACATCCACCACTTTCCCCATATTTACAGAGCCAGTTATCTCATCATAGAAGGCAATCAGGTTGGTCAGGCATGACTTGCCCTTGGTGAAGCCATGTTGACTCTTCCTCATCACCTTCCTCTCCTCCAAGTGGCTTTCTCGGCTATATTGAAAAGCACTTTGGTACTTGTTATTTTCTCTCCCTGAAGGCACTTCTACACTGGAATCAAGTCACCTCTCAATAGCTTCTTCAATAGCTGCATAAGCTTGAGCGCCTTAAATACCTCACTTTAAGACACATTCTCGAGCTCTCAAATGATTCTTATGGTTCTTTTATGCACCCCCTCCAATTTTTCAACAGCCCTATTCAAATGTGGATGCCAGAACTGCACAGAGCATTCCAGTAGCCGTCTCACCAGTGCTATATACGGAAGTGAAATTACCTCCCTTCTCCTCCTGGCTAAATCCCTCTTTATACAGCCAAGGATTGCACTAGCCCTTTTTGACACAGCATCACACTGGGAGCTCTGGTTGAGTTCCATGCCCTCTAGAGCCCCAAATCCTTCTCAGAGTCACTGCTTTCCAGGATCGAGTCCGCTGTTCAGTAGGTCTGGCCTATGTTCTTTGTGCCTAGATCAGGACTGGGCATTTGCTCTATTCAAATGTGTTTTGTTTGAATGGGCTGCCCTGTCCTCAGCATTATTTACCAGGACACCAATCTATGTGCCAGCTTGTGATTTGTTATGGACTTCTAGATTATTGAGAAAAATGTTGAAAACCATTGGTGGCTGTGAGCCTGTTCAATCCCCAGCCACCATGCACCCACTTCCCCCTGTAGAACAGGAAAAGAACACCCAGCCCTACTCTAATAGGGGGTCAAAAATCATGCGTAGCAGCCATGTCATCTATTGGGTTATGAACCATGTTTGGAGTTCACCTGCTAACAAACTCACTTGATATCTAGAATCAGAGAGGTAGCCGTGTTAGTCTGGAATAGCAGAGGTAACAAAGTCCTGTGGCACCTTAAAGACTAACTATAAAGTTTTGAAGCATAAGCTTTCGTGGGCTATCTAGAGTGTCATCAGGCCCCAGTTCTGTGTGTCTGACATTCCCAACTTCTAAATTGGTATATAAACCCCACCTTGAGGATCTCTATTTAAAAACTGGGAGAAACTGAGGCACAGTCTCCACCCTCACATCACCTCCAAATGCCAGTTTCTTTCACCTCCTGCCAGCTTCCAGGATGCTTTAGGCTCTTTAGGCTCCCAATTTACTCACCCTTGTCCCCTTTTCTATGCATTTGAATCAGATTCTTCCTCCTCTGCACCCAGCAGGAAGGGTAGGGCGGGGGCACTGAGAGCACAGGAGAGACAGGCTCTCTCCTCTGAGTTCAGGTACCTGGACCCAACACAGACCGCAGCAGCGGGGTCTGTGTGAACTTTTCAAAGACTTCTAATTTGGTCAGTTTAGGTAGATTTTCAGAGACAGCAAAAAGCGCCTCCCTGGTACAAAGGCCGCCCTCCTTGCGAAATCTAAAATCCCTGCTTCGAGGCCTGGAGGTGGTAGAGCTTTTCAAAGAAAACATCTCCCGACATTTTACTGTGAGTAAAACAGTGTCTTCATTGACTCATAGCTTTTAAGGACAGAAGGGACCATCATGATCATCTAGTCCCCGTCCTGAAAGAGACCCAGAACATCTTACCTAGCCTCATTCTCACAACCCGCTGATTTTATCAGGAAATATTCAGCCTGAGAGCAGAGGCCCAGCATGGAAAATTTCAACCAAAACATTTCAACTTACCTTCTACACAGGGGAGGTCCGCTTTATACAAAAGGAAGATCGGCACACAGCAACTTTAGAGAAATACCGTCAGGAACACAAGACTGCAGCAAAGCTACCGGAGTCTCCGAGTTTCCCGTTGGACTGACCCCCTTTTAGCCACGGCTGTTCTCAAGGGAGCTCTGTGAGGTCACAGCCTGCTCATCACCTTTGCCCAATAAGCGGCGTTCCTCCCAAAGGCCCTTGTGACATCACTGCAACTGCATCTCCCTGCACCTGGTGTGACGGGGCTGTTCCTGGTGGGATCCAACTGTGAGTGTCAGATCAGGACAGATTGCTTCCAAAGGGGCAACTACAGCCCAAAGCTGGGGTTTTTCCACACTAAGGCAAACCAAACCAGCCAAACAGAAAATACTTTGGTCTCACCCCACTGGCTAACCACAAGTCACACAAGCAATCCCCTTAAGACACTCCAGAATCCCAGTATCACCACCAGCAGTCACCTATCCTGGGGACCAATGGTTATGAAAACCAATCCCCCAAATAAAGAAAACGGTTCTCCCCAATTCCAAAGAATCAGGCCCCAGACCCAGGCCAATATACCAATCGGATCTTCCCACAAATCACGCTGTAGCCAATCCTTTAGAATCTAAAATCTAAAGGTTTATTGTACAAGGAAAAAGGTCTAGGTGAGGGTTAGGAAAGGTTAAAAGAAATCAATTACATGCAGTAATGGCAAATCTCTTGGTTCAGGCTTGCAGCAAAGGTAGAGTAACTGCAGGTTTAAATCAAAGTCTTTAGAAAGCATCCCATTTAGGGATGGGTCAGCACCTTAGTCCAGAGTTCACCTGGGTAGCAAAGTCCATTCAGAGCTGGAAGCAAGACAGGCCGCAAGCTGAAGGTAGAAGACCAAGATGAGGGGCTGTAGCAGCTTCCTTTATAGTTTTTTCTCTTCCTGCTGTGAAAAGTCCAGCCCCATGGAGTTCTGGAGCCACATGGGCAGACGACATGTCCATGCATATCTCATTATTTGCAGGCAGCAGCCATTATGCCCAGGCTTTCTCTCGTAGACTTTTGTCTGGATTGGAGCATTCCAAGCTCCCAGAGTCCATTGTGTTGCTGATAGTCCCTTAATGAGCCATCAGGCAGCCCAAGCCAAGCTGACGCCCAGTATTCAGGAATCTTCTCCCCCAGCAGAGCACAATATTTGGAAGGACAGACAGTCCAGAGCCAATATTCTAGCTCTAACTACAGAATTGATACACACACATCACTGGCATATTCATAATCAGCCATTCATAACCTGGTTGTAGGCACCCATTATGACCCCCTGTACATAAGATTTGGTGCCACTATAGGACCCTGGTTGCAACAATGATTTATAGGGTCCCAAATTATTTCAGTAACGTGACAGCTCCCCCACCTCTGCCAGCTCAGTCCTGCCCCACAGCTCCCCGCTACCCAGTCCTGGGCTCCCCCTCGGTCCTGCCCCACAGCTCCCTGCGATCCAGCCCTAGGCTCCCCCACCTCTGCCAGCTCAGTCCTGCCCCACAGCTCCCCGCTACCCAGTCCTGGGCTCCCCCTCGGTCCTGCCCCACAGCTCCCTGCGATCCAGCCCTAGGCTCCCCCACCTCTGCCAGCTCAGTCCTGCCCCACAGCTCCCCGCTACCCAGTCCTGGGCTCCCCCTCGGTCCTGCCCCACAGCTCCCTGCGATCCAGCCCTAGGCTCCCCCACCTCTGCCAGCTCAGTCCTGCCCCACAGCTCCCCGCTATCCAGTCCTGGGCTCCCCCTCAGTCCTGCCCCACAGCTCCCTGTGATCCAGCCCTGGCTCCCCCACCTCTGCCAGCTCAGTCCTGCCCCACAGCTCCCTGCGATCCAGCCCTAGGCTCCCCCACCTCTGCCAGCTCAGTCCTGCCCCACAGCTCCCCGCTACCCAGTCCTGGGCTCCCCCTCGGTCCTGTCCCACAGCTCCCTGCGATCCAGCCCTAGGCTCCCCCACCTCTGCCAGCTCAGTCCTGCCCCACAGCTCCCTGCGATCCAGCCCTAGGCTCCCCCACCTCTGCCAGCTCAGTCCTGCCCCACAGCTCCCCGCTACCCAGTCCTGGGCTCCCCCTCGGTCCTGCCCACAGCTCCCTGCGATCCAGCCCTAGGCTCCCCCACCTCTGCCAGCTCAGTCCTGCCCCACAGCTCCCCGCTACCCAGTCCTGGGCTCCCCCTCAGTCCTGCCCCACAGCTCCCTGTGATCCAGCCCTAGGCTCCCCCACCTCTGCCAGCTCAGTCCTGCCCCACAGCTCCCTGCGATCCAGCCCTAGGCTCCCCCACCTCTGCCAGCTCAGTCCTGCCCCACAGCTCCCCGCTACCCAGTCCTGGGCTCCCCCTCGGTCCTGCCCCACAGCTCCCTGCTCTGCTGTTCTCTTGCAGTCTCCAGCCCCCTTCCCTTGCCCCCGGGGCTGGAGGCTGCAGGCTCCCTGTTACCTCGCTCTCTCCCCCCGGCCAAGGAGCTGTGCACCTGAAGACCCTGTCTTTGTCCCACAATGCCCTGGGCTCCACCGGCCTGGAGCTGCTGCCCGGGAGCCTGCCCTGTGCCACCCTTACCCGGCTGGGGATCGGCTCGGTGGCTGCCCGGCTGGAGGAGCCACTTGTGGATCCAGTGGTCAGGTACCTGACGCAGGTAATGGGCGCCAGGCCTGGGGGGGGCGGGGCTGTAACCCTTGCCTGGCTCCAGGAATTGCAGGAGCTCGGCGTGTGCTATGACCATGGCTCTGGCCGGGGCCTCCGCCCCCGCCCTGCAGAGCACACGGTCCCTCTGTGGGGCTCGGGGGGGACCGTGCTGTCCTTCCTCAGGCGTGTGCCCATGCGGTGCTCCTGGCTCTGCTTCTCCTGGGTTCTCTGGGGATCTCGGGCCCCAGGCCCTGCCCTGGTCAGCTGGGGTGTGGCTTTGGGATCAGTTCCCTTCCAGGAGGGATGTGCTCTCCCCCACCTGGCTGTGTCTGGGAACCACCTGAGCGACCCGGCTGTTGTGGAGCTGGCCAGGTAAAGGGCAGTGCTGGAGTGTCTGGGCCTGGGGGTTTGCTAGGGGGCGGGTGGTTGTGGGGTATGGGCGTGCCCAGGGCCACCCCTAGCTAGGTGGTTACCCTACACCAGTGATGGCAAACCTTTTTGAGCCCAAGTGCCCAAACTGCAAACCAAAACGACTTGTTTTTTTCAAAGTGCCAACACTGCAATTAAACCTGAATAACGAGGTTTTAGTTTAGAAAAAACAATTCGTACAGTTTTTCAAACTAATTAACAGCTTTTGTTTAAAAAGAAAAACACAATAACAGAGCTTTCCATTAAACATTTTTTTTATTGAAAAAAACAAAAACAAACAAACAAAAAAAAACTGTACACCCCCCCCAACTGACCCACTCAGCCCAGTCTCTCCCCCCAAAACCTCCTTCCCTCCCACCCACCCCCCAAATGACCCACTCAGCCCAGTCTCTCCCCCCCAAACCTCCTTCCCTCCCACCCACCCCCCAAATGACCCACCCAGCCCGGTCTCTCCCCCCCAAACCTCCTTCCCTCCCACCCACCCCCCAAATGACCCACCCAGCGTGGTCTCTCCCCCCCAAACCTCCTTTCCTCCAACCCCCCCAACTGACCCACCCAGCCCAGTCTCTCCCCCACACCGCTTACCCCCGCTCCCAGCCCAGCCTCCCCCCGGCGCTTACTTGTTCGCTGGGTCACGCTGCTGTGACCCGACTCCAGCGAGGCCCCTGCCCCAGTCGCTCCTGTGACGTCAGTGTGTCAGGTGATAGAGCGGGGGCGTGGCTTCAGTGTTCTCTGGGGAGGGTTCTCCCCAGAGAACTGTGGGAGATGTAGTCTGCGGGAGCCGACGCCGTGACTACAGTGTATGACTGTAGTCACGGCGTGCCCACAGAGACGGCTCGGCGTGCCAGCAGCGGCACGCGTGCCACGGGTTCGCCATCACTGCCCTACACAGCCGCCCCAGCCCTCTGCAAGGGGGTGGGGGAAAACTGCTTCCCGGCCCCAGCCTGCTTCACTCTGCTCCCCTGGCTACTGGCCTTGCAGGGCAAGGGGGAACTTCCCCCCCCCCCACCCCCCCAGCACTCGCCAGCGGCATGGTTGGGGGCCAGGGGCTCGGAGCAGGCTGCAGCCGTCTCACTCCACTTGCCACCTGGTGAGTGCAGGCCCGACCCCTGCAGCAGTCCTCAGGGGGGCGGAGCAGCACGCAGCCGCGCAGGGCACCAGGAAACATGGTGTGTAAGGATAAGGATGACCCTGGGTGGTCCGCTGACCACCAGGGCCTGTGATGTGGAGCTGAACTGGGAGCCTGAGCTCTGAACTTCACCCCACTGGGACCTACTGGAAGTGACACCCCCCGTCAGCTGCTGTGTCTGTTTCTTGGGGGGGGGGGAAGGGGCGGTGTTAAGAAATGCATTGTTCGATGTCTTGTTGACAGCCGGAATCGAGCGGAGTGCCCCGAGGGTCGGTCCTGGGGCCGGTTTTATTCAATATCTTTATCAATGATCTGGGGGATGGTGTGGACCGCACCCTCAGCAAGTTTGCAGATGACGCTAAACTGGGAGCAGTGGTAGATACACTGGAGGGTAGGGATCGGATACAGAGGGACCTAGACAAATTAGAGGACTGGGCCAAAAGAAATCTGATGAGGTTCAACAAGGAGAAGTGCAGAGTCCTGCACTTAGGACGGAAGAATCCCATGTACCGCTACAGACTAGGGACCGAATGGCTAGGCAGCAGTTCTACAGAAAAGGACCTGGGGATTACAGTGGATGAGAAGCTGGACATGAGTCAACAGTGTGTCCTTGGTGCCATGAAGGCTAACGGCATTTTGAGCTGTATAAGTAGGGGCAATGCCAGCAGATCAAGGGATGTGATTGTTCCCCTCTATTCGACATTGGTGAGGCCTCATCTGGAGTACTGTGTCCAATTATGGGGCCCACACTACAAGAAGGATGTGGAAAAATTGGAAAGAATCCAGAGAAGGGCAACAAAAATGATCAGTGGACTGGAGCGCCTGACTTAGGAGAAGAGGCTGAGAGAACTGGGATTGTTTAGTCTACAGAAGAGAAGACTGAGGGGGGATTTGATAGCTGCTTTCAACTACTTGGAAGGGGGGTTCAAAGAGGATGGATCTAGACCAGGGGTCTCCAAACTACGGCCCGCGGGCCGGATGCGGCCCGCAAGGCCCTCTCATCCGGCCCGTGGAGATCTTTTTGTCTACCGCACTTCCAGTCCCGCCCCCTCCAGGTAGCGGCGTCACTTCCGCCTGGCCCTGCGTGCGCCCGTCGCTCCGGCCGGCCGTCTCCAGGGTTACGGTACGGGCTCCCGCTCTCGCCCTCGCGGCGTCTCCATGGTGCCGGGCGGGAGGGCCGGGCCGCTCTAGCTGGCTGCCTCGATGCCCCGGAGTACCGCGGAACCCACGCGCCCCCTTCTCCGTCTCGCGCCGGCTTCCGCGTTCCCTCCCGCCGGGCGCGGTGAACCAATCGGGACGCGCCATGACGCGGACGGGCAACGCCGGGAGCCAATGGGCGCGAGGCACCGGGCCGGGGGGCGGGGCTAGGACTGGGGAGGTGAGGGTCGGGGGGGGGGGTTTGGAAGGGGTCCTGGGGGGTTCTTGGGGCTGGGCGGGGGTCCTGAGGGTTTCTTGTGGGAGGGGGGCTGGGCGGGGGTCCTGAGGGGTTCTTGGGGGAGGAGGTCCAGGGGGGCTGGGTGGGGGTCCTGGGGCGGTTGGGCGGGGGTCCTTGGGGGGGCTGGGCGGGGGTCCTGGGGGTTTCTTGTGGGAGGGGGGCTGGGCAGGGGTCCTGAGGGGTTCTTGGGGGAGGGGGGCTGGGCGGGGGTCCTGAGGGGTTCTTGGGGGAGGAGGTCCAGGGGGGCTGGGCGGGGGTCCTGGGGCGGTTGGGCAGGGGTCCTGGGGGGTTCTTGGGGGAGAGGGTCCAGGGGGGCTGGGCGGGGGTCCTGAGGGGTTCTTGGGGGAGGGGGGCTGGGTGGGGGTCCTGGGGGGTTCTTGGGGGAGGGGGTCCAGGGGGGCTGGGCGGGGGTCCTGGGGGGTTCTTGGGGGAGGGGGTCCGGGGGGGCTGGGCGGGGGTCCTGGGGGGTTCTTGGGGGAGGGAGTCCAGGGGGGCTGGGCGGGGGTCCTAGGGAGGGTCCTGGGGCGGTTGGGCGGGGGTCCTTGGGGGGTTCTCTCCAGATACCCCCTAACCTCCCCAAGACCTCATCCCCCTATCTAAACCCCGCTGCTCCTTTGCCCCTGACACCCCCTCCCCCTAATCATCCCCCGGGACCCCACCCCCATCCAACCCCGTCTGCTCTGACCCCTATCCACCCCCCCGCTCCCCCTGGGACTCGCACAAACTCCCCCCTGTTCTTCGCCCCCCGAGACCCTCTGAGACCCTATTAATATTAAATAAATAATTAAAAACAACATCCATGTTTTGATTCTTTTTTATTTGGACCTCGAGTGTGTTGTCGGCCCCTGAACTGCTATTTGATAGTTAATGCGGCCCTCGGGCTGAAAAGTTTGGAGACCCCTGATCTAGACTGTTCTCAGTGGTAGCAGATGACAGAACAAGGAGTAATGGTCTCAAGTTGCAGTGGGGGAGGTTTAGGTTGGATATTAGGAAAAACCTTTTCCCTAGGAGGGTGGTGAAGCACTGGAATGGGTTTCCTAGGGAGATGGTGGAATCTCCTTCCTTAGAGGTTTTTAAGGTCAGGCTTGACAAAGCCCTGGCTGGGACGATTTAGTTGGGGTTGTTCCTGCTTTGAGCAGGGGTTTGGACTAGAACCTCAAGGTCCCTTCCAACCATGAGATTCTACGACTGTGGGTGGGAAGAGTGAGGCCGGGAGCTGTTTGACTCACTTGTTCCTTCTTGGCTCCAGGTGCCTCCCGGTTTGTCCAGCTTTGGTCTCGCTGGATTTGTCTGCAAACCCGGGGATCACCATTGTGGGCCTGCGGATGCTGGTGTCAGCCCTGTATGAGAGGAACCAAGGGCTCCACTATCTCAGCTTAGCAGGTGAGGGTGCAAAGGACTCGGAGGTCCCTGGGTCATTGAGGTCTGGGGAAGGGTCCTGCTTCCCCGGCTGGGGCGGGGGGAGAAATGCGGCCCCTGCTGGGCCTGTCATGAGACTGACCCTGGGCCCCAGGCGTGGGGTGGGTTGGAGTTAGCTCTAGAGCCGGCCTGGTCACATGCTGCGTCTCCCTGCCTACCTGGGGGAGTCCCTACTGGCAAAACAAGGTCTTACCCCACAAATCCTTAGGAATGCTTGATTATAGGTATCAGTTGTGATCAGCATTACCAGCAGCAACACTCGCTCAATTGATTCATTTAGGACATGGAGGTTAAGAATGAGGAAACCCTCAAGTGTCCATTTTAGGGCATCCTCGAAGATCCTACAATGGACACAAGTCACACACTACGAGAAGCGATTTAGCCACAAATACTCTATGTCTTGTTTAACTTTTCTTTTATGTCCAGAGCTGACATGAAGAAGAAAGAGAATCAACAACAATCATCATTTAACAAAAGTGAACTTAGAAGATGAGAGCCTACTTATTAATTCTTTAGCGTTTGCTGCATTTTATCTAAGGCAAAGAAAGCCAAAAACAAATCTCTCTCTTTGGTGCTAAATATCCCCTACAATGCAATCTACTGACATTAAGTGCTGAGTGTGGTTCTCTTGGAATTAGAAAGATTCTCTCTGAGCACATGTATGATATGCAGTGAAAAGGGAGGGGAAGGGCCCCACATTTTGGAGAATGAAACACTGAGGTACTGTAGCAAAGTAGCTTATTTCTATTATTTTACCGTCAGACTGTTCATGCATTTGAGAAGAAAGATGGCCCTCTATCTAGTTAAAGCACAGAGTTACACACGTCGGAAGATCTGGGTACTTTTCCTAGGTCTGCAAGAGACTTTGAGATGCTTCAGGCAAACCACTACCATAATCTCTCTGTGTGTCTATGCCTTGTTATGCAAAAGAGGGTTAATTATAATTTACCTCCCTGACAAGGTTATTGTACCGTTTGATAACTTTGTCTATAAATTGCTTTGCGATTACCTGCTTCACTTATCAC
Organism: Sternotherus odoratus; assembly: GCA_032164245.1. NCBI lineage: Eukaryota > Metazoa > Chordata > Testudines > Kinosternidae > Sternotherus > Sternotherus odoratus. The sequence continues at coordinate 106,148,102 of JAVMKO010000007.1, forward strand.
TTCAGATTAACTCCCAAAAGACCACATTTCCAAAGAAGCCTCAAACCTGACCTCTATGAGCAGATAGGCATCTGTATTAGCAAAAAGCCTCTTCTGTGCACTAAATCAGCAGGCAAAACTTATGGGCCAGCTCCGTAGCTGGTGTAAAGCAGTGCAGATGTACAGACATGTGATAAATGAAGGAGAGGGGAGAGCTCCCTTTTTTAGACACCCAGCCACCAGGAAATCCGCTTTTGCATGGGCTACCACAAGCAGGGCTGGTGACAGAAATTTTGGGACCCCCTACTCTGAGCATTTGGGCCCCCCCACCCCGCCAAGGGCTGGCCCAGCTCTTGCAGGTGGGCGGGGGAAGCGCTGCAGCCGGGGGTGACTCGGGAGCGGCACGCCCGGCCAGTGCTCTGAAGCCGCCTGCATCCTGTGGTGCCAGGGGGCCTTCCCCCCCCGCCCCCCCGCCAAGGGGAGGCTCCTGGGGCGCGGGACGAGCAGCGGCTGAAGGGCTCCGGAGGCAGCCAGCCGCTGCGCCGGACACAGCCGGGAAAATGCGGTGTGGTGCCCAGAGGGGACGACTACGAGTAGAGCTGTGTACTGGTCCCTGGACTTCAGGGGGCCCCCCTGAAGTCCGGGGCCCGGTACAGCTCTACCCATTGTACCCCCCTGTCGCCGGCCCTGGAAATTTGAGTCAGTGCAGACCTAGACTTCTGATTGTAGGGTCACAGGGCTGGAATCTGGAGCAGTGGGCGGGTCTGGATTCCCATACTAGTCCCTGGGAAAGGGGTGGGATTGGTTGGGAAGACAGCCTGGCATGGCACCTGGACAGCACGTTACCCCAGAAGAGGAAAACCGGTGAGCCAAGCCATGAAGATGCAGCGCCGTGACTCCTAGAGAACAGGAGGGGCGATGATGCGAGTGACCAAAGGAAGAGGGTGTCAGACCAGGCAGAGCGAATCCCCACATGCAGCCACCCAGGGCACCCAGCAGTGAGTAAGCCCCTGACCTACCCCATGGTCAACGATTCAGTGCAGTTACCCGGGGAATGTAGGGCTGGTTCCGGGAACTTCGAGGTAACAGTGAGGATCTAGGCAGCAGTCCCAGAGACACCTGGGTAACAGATCACATGGTGCTGGGTCTGAGCCGTAGGCTGGGGTGTGGGAATAGTTAATGTTCTCTACCTTGTGCTTGTTCGTAGAGTCTGCCTGTTTCTCTGCGCTCTGCTCTGCATCTCAGGTGTGCCGTCTACGCTTTGGTAGAGAGAAAGGTCCCCTTTGTGCTTTCCCAGTGCCATGAAATCCACGGATCTCATTTCCTCTTGCTGAGTGAAAGTGGAAGTTGTCCTCCTGGCAGCAACACCTGCAGGAAAGCCGAACCAGATGGAGGGGCCAGAGGGAACCCTTTGCTAATCCCAAGAGCCCTGCCAAAGCAGAAAGAGGGAAGGCAAATGCAGCCAGGAAAGAGGGAAAGTCCAGAACGGTGGAACTCCAAAAGGACTACCTGAAAGGGGGTTCTAAAGAGGATGGATCTAGACTGTTCTCAGTGGTACCAGGTGACAGAACAAGGAGTAATGGTCTCAAGTTGCAGCGGGGGAGGTTTAGGTTGGATATTAGGAAAAACTTTTTCAGCAGCAGGGTGGTGAAGCACTGGAATGAGTTACCTAGGGAGGTGGTGGAATCTCCTTCCTTAGAGGTTTTTAAGGTCAGGTTTGACAAAGCCCTGGCTGGGATGATTTAGTTGGGGTTGGTCCTGCTTTGAGCGGGGGGTTGGAGTAGATGCCTCCTGAGGTCCCTTCCAGCCCTGAGATTCTATGACCCTGGCGACAGCCGTGCACTGATTGTCCATACGGAAGCCCAGGCCCGCATGTCTGCACTGCTGTCCAACCGCAAGAAAGCGACCTGTCCTGCAGGCAGTGTAGACAGCCTGGCCCCCAGGGCTGTGCTGTGGAGCTGTGTGTCTTCCCACAGTGCTGGCGGTGGCTCACGGAGCTGGGTGGTTCTTGCTCCACCAGCCTCCCCTGACCCACCCTGCCATAGCAGTGCAAAAGGAGCAGCAGAGATCCAATGCTCAGGGGGGTGCACTCTGCCCGCCACCCCCACTGAGGGCTCCTGTTCCCCCATCTGCTATGGGCAGCGCCCTGCGTGGCAGGAATTCATGGATTACGAGGCCAGAAAGGACCATTGAGATCAGCGGAGGGGGCCAGATTTGTGGGACACTTGCCAGAGCCGGCGATTGTCCCTGGGTCTGGGAGTGACCTGGCTGAGCCGCCTGCCTCCCCTCACCGTGACCTCGTTCTCTCCGGCGCTCGGGCTGCACAGAGATGAGGAGGCAAGTCCCGGGAGTCCCGGCCGGGACAGCTGGCGGGGATTTCTGTGGTGGTTAATTCTCAGTCCTTCCTGGCTCTGAGCGGGGGATTCAGCTTGTTCGCTGAAATGAAGGGGGGTCACATGGGGACTCAGCACAGCTGGAGCAAGGGCTCCATCAAGAGTCCATCAAGTCATCCATTACTGTTATGATTTGTGTTATTCACTGGGCACGATCTGTGCTCAGCTCTGTTCAGAATATGCCAGAAAATCCAGTCCTTGAGCCAGTGCATTTAAGCTGTGTCCACCTGGATAAGATGGCTCAGATATTTAACTATGAAGTGCATAGTTATTGATGACACATGTTATCACATGTTCACTGTGATGCTAATATCGCTGGGTGGAGGCACTGATTACAATAGAAGTTTTACTTGATTTAGACCTAGAACAACAGAGTCCAATACGCTTGCCACTAGCCACATGTGGGGAACAGACTATTGAATTGTGCCTAATGCATGAGCAGTGCGTTGGTGTATTGAACACAGCAATACTGGAAGACAGTGCAGTGTAGGCATAGAATACTGTACAAACGCTGATGACAGTCAGTAATTAGCAGTGATAAGGAACGAGTTCAGTCAAGTTCTGTCTCTGCCCTTTTGTGCCTGTGATTACATAAACTCATGTAAATTTAAATGCCAAAAGGTAGGGTTTTTTTTGGCTCACTTATCTTGAATTTATACATTGCTAATTAAAATTAATAATAATAATAATAATAATGTTATATACGTGACAATCTGGAGGCTGAGCTAAGATGCACAGCCAGTATGAATTGTACACCAGATTTCAGGGCTATGGTACAAGAAAAAGAATGCAAAGTGTCACACTGAAGTAATTTTGTGTTGTTAGTACCTATTCATATATTTTGTAACTAGTGTAAAAGCCCGTGGACACGGGCCAACGGTAACGGCTCGCGGCCCCCCCACTCGCTCAGCTCTCTCCCCCTCCCCCACTCCAACGGCCCCTCAACCCCTTGTCATGCGCCCGACAGCCCAGCCTGCTCCCTCCCATCCCCCCAGCAGCATGGGGAACGTGGCCCGCTCCGGCTAGGCTGGGCGCAGCTGGCGCGCCTCCGCCCCGCCGGCCCAGCGCCCCCTTCCCGCGCCCCGCCCGGCCAGAGCCCTCTGCCTGCACCTCCTGTGCCCAGCCACCCTCCTGCCCGAGCCCCCTGATCCAGACCCTGCTTCCCTCTCGGCGGCGTACGCGCGGTGGCCATGTTGTGCTGCCGAACTACACCTCCCAGCATGCCGTTCGTCTGAGCCCTCTCTACTGCGCATGACGGCTTCACACAAACTTCCTTAGCCTTTTATTATATAGGATGTCTACTTATTTTTATATTAATAAAAAATAATTTGAAATGTCATTTGTAGTATGGTTGTAATCCTTTTTTATAATGTGGCAAATAAGAAAAATTCAAAACCACAAGTGTGGCAAGGATCAAATTTCTATTCGACATCACTGAAAAATACTTACATACTTTACATCTGTTAAACCCTTTTCCTGTTATGTGTGGCAGGGTGGGCTTGACCCAGCCCTGCCGCCCCTTTAAGAGGGAGAAAAGCCCTCTGCAAACCTCCCTGGTAGGAAGGCTAATTAGCCACCTGAGGTGCAGGCCAATCAACCTGCATGAGTTGCACCTGGCAGCCTCCTCTGGGGGATATAAGGCTGCCAGGAAGGAAGCCCAGGGTGGTGGTGGTGGCATGAGCTATCAAGAGCTGTGTGTGTTGGTTGAGCTATCAAGAGCTGTGTGTGTTGGTTGAGCTATCAAGAGCTGTGTGTGTTGGTTGAGCTATCAAGAGCTGTTTAGAGCTGTATATATTGGTGGTGGGGTCCTGCACTGTAAATTAAAGAGCACTGTTTGGAGCAAAGAAGGGTTTCCTGCCTGTTCCTGAGAGGGGTGAGAGAAGGCGATTGGCCACATATGTAACTGCCAAAAAAATCATTTCAGACCTGTTTTTTGTGCTAAGCCCTGAAGATGAAAAACCTGTGAGTTCACCCAATGACATTTGGCAGGAATTCAGTGCTGAATGTAAGCTAAACTTTTTATTCAAGCTAATAGCATTGTGGGAAGAGAGATCTTGTGAAACCGCCCTCGTTTAACTGCACAGATTGGGAGGAAATGCTGAGCATGCTTAGCTGGTATTTTGACCCCATTTATTTAGTAATACAGCTGTATATTTCTAGCACATGCAGAGGACCTCAGAGGCCTCTCCACACAGATGTACACTATCTCCACTATACACATGAATTGTTCCACCAATCACTGAACCCTCCTCCAGAGTAGATCACCGCCAGGACAGAATAGCAACAGCTAAGCCCGGTAAGTGAAAAATAAGAGACACAAATGGAAGTGCAGGGAGGCAGAGTGTATGTAGTTCTCTGTTGCAGCTTGACCAGAACACTGGGCTTAACACTCTAGCTCTTCAGAAAAGTGCACTGAGGAGCCCTTAAAGACCATCAGCAGTCAGGACCTCGGACCTTATTTGAATGACAACCCCTCCAGCGACAGCACCCTGGCCACTAGGTCAGGACAGCCTCTCCTGAAGCTGCAGCCACAGCTAGATTACCAGGCAAGAAGGGATGTGTCACAGGGTGGCTTGCCAGTGGGCGAGAGAGCCTGGGGCTAAGCCAGTCCTCATTACACAGGACAAGCCACATCGGGGTTGAATCAGATGGTCCCAGTTCCCAGGGGAAAAGCCAGCGGGAAGCTCCTGCAGCAAGGGAGGTGCAGCGGGTCGCTGGATCCAGGGAAAGAGTGAATGGCTTTGTGTTTGTTTGAGAACTTTGTTCATTTAATAAATACCCAGACCCTATCCTGGGCTGTGACTGAAAATGAGGGGCAGGGCACAGCAGAGGCATTCCTGGCCACAATGGTGTGCTCAGGTGGACTCGGATTCCAGCCAGGGTCCCCCCAGTGCCACATGCAGAAATTACAATAACCTCTCTGCTCCTCCTTGAGATTCCCCTGTTCATGCTTCCAAGGATCACGTGAGCTCTTTTGGCCACAGCATCCGAGCTAGGAAGTCATATTCAGCTGACTCTCCACCAGGATCCAGTCCCCGCGGCCTGCGTTCTTTCTTTCTAGCTGTATGCATTTCTGTTTAGCTATATTAAAATGCCTGTTTCCTTGCACTCAGTTTATCAAATGATCCAGATGGCTCTGTGACCTGTAGCAGCTGGTTTTTGCCTTCTAGTTCTCCCATCTGGATATTTCCCAGACCAAACACTGCTCAGCTTGTGACATTGGGAGGAAGCACGGTGCTTAGACCACTGACCTGAGACTCCGGAGATGCAGGTTAAATTCCCAATTCCTGTGTTACTTACTCTCTGTGCTTCAATTCCTCACCTGTACAATGAAGACCACAGCACTTCCCTGCCTCCCTGGGGTGCTGAAGGTAAATCCGTTGATACCAGGCAGCTCTGTGTTTTTGGGAACCAGGGCACAGTTTGATACCAGTCCGCTCTGTGTTTTTGGGGAACCAGGGCGCAGTATCCAGCCTGCCTGTCTCATGAAAGACACTCCCCGCCCAGTCTCTGTTTGAACCAAAACTGATCAGAGAAAAGGTCTGCAGAGAACAATGAAGGGTGTTGGGAGACACGCCTGGACCCCTCCTGACAAGGTGACAAAAATAAGACATCTCGATTAGCATAAGGAATGGAGAACTGAGACCACTCCCCATGCCTCATCTGCATGAAAGATGGACAGGAATTAGCATGAAGAATGAAGAAAAGAGAACCACACTGAACTCTGGGACCTAAAAAGCAGGGATGCACTGCATTCTGGGAATCCCTGCTCCAAATGCTAATGAACCTACGCCTGTACACACCCAGCTCAGCAATTATCAGACCAATTCTAGTAATAGATCTTTGATTGATATCCCAAAATACTGAAGCAACCTGGTTGCATTGTGAGCTCCCTGAAGAAAACACCTCCCATAGCCAAGAGTGATCAGCTCCTATTGTCTATCCTAAAGAAAACCCTTGAATCCCCAGTTTACTCCTAAACAAATCTTTGTTCTCCCTTGAACCTTTGTATTTTCTCTATAAAACCCCCTACCTGTGCCCATGTCAGTGTTCTGATGCTAAGACCCAAACTCTGCACCAGTTCCACTCCATCATCACCTAACTGATCCTGCTGGGGGCTCTGCCAGTCTCCTACCTTCAGGACCCTGAGCGGCTACCATCACCTGGGAACCCCGACTAATTCATGCTGCAGGAGTGGTGAGATCCCCTTTTCTCTCTCTCTCTCTCTCTCTCTCTCTCTCTCTCTCTCTCTCTGTTTTCCTTCCTGTCTCAGGAATTACCCTTTAATGATGGATGCTATGCTGGTTTAGACTCTCTTTGTATGGTTATCATTATTATTCAATAAATAACCCTTATGGTGAAGTTGGTTGTTTCTCTCTCACTCTCTGAATTTTACTCATTTGTGTCTGTGGCTTCCCCCATTTACTCCTCAGCAACGCTTCTTTTACCTCAGCTAAAAGATCCCTGTGGTGCCCAAAGATACTGTGGGGTTTGCTCATCGAGTTGGTTACTGTGAAAGTGGGATAGGGACGTGTTCAACTTGGGGCACATAAGGGGGGGGCAGCTGAGAGTGCTGCTCAACTCAGCCCATTGAGACCAGGAGCACATAAGGGGATCAGCTTGAAAGTGCTGTTTAACCCAGCTCACTGAGCACAGGGACACATAAGGGGATCAGCTGGAAAGTGCTGATTGACCCAGTCCGCTCAGACTTGCTCTGTTAGTGTGTGTGTGCGTGTGTGTTCATCTAGTTCTAGGGCTGGAGGACCCCAGCCCCGGGGAACCTAGCAGGATAGCTCCACTGGGAGGGGACTTGCAGAAGGAAGGAGTAGAGCTCCATATGAACACAAGTGACATAAGCAGCACATTAATAGAATTACAGAACTACACCCCCCCCCCCAGAAGAGTAACCCGAATAAATGAGCATACCCCAAAGTAACGGGCACATTTGGTAACAAATTGGTGGAGATACGCGGGCAGCACGTGACCAAAATCACGTGGTAATTGTTGAGTAGTTGCTGTGGAGTAGGGAAACTGAGGCACAGACCTGAGTAAGCTTGCTTGCTTTTTCTTTTCAGACCAAGCTCCTTTAGCAAGGTCTCTGTCTCTCATAGAGACAATTTGGTAACCTTATGTTAAGAATTGTACTTAAAATACTTGTAGAACTGTGAAATAAGGAGTTAAGAGTAGTGGCTTGAAAGTAAAGGTTTTAGAAAGAACTGTTGGTAGGGATTGGTAGTGAAATAAGGAAATAGAAATGGCTGAAAAGGACCTTTTTGCTCGCTTAAGACAGGAGAAAACCAACAGGTTAGAGAGATGGGTAATGAAAAAGGGGAAATGTCCCTGGGAAATGGGGTGTTTTAAGGGTGAGAATCCCCTAACTGAAGCTAGTCTGAGCTTTGATCAATATTGCACAACCTTTAAGCCACGTGGTAGTGCAAAAGATGCTGCAGCTGCATGGGCATTATTTTATGCATGTGTGGACATGGTGGAAATGGTCAAGGGAAGACAGGAACTGGAGCTTGAGAACAAGCAGTTAGAACAGCGTTTGAGCAAATGTGAGACAGATGGGTGTGAACTGATAGCAGAAAAGCTCAGAATGGTGACTGTAGTCAGAGATATACAGGAGGAGAGAGACAGAGCAAACAGGAATGCAGAACAGTACAGGAAAGAATTAACACAGACAAAAGTTCTGTTAGAAGAAGCAAGGGCAGCAACTCGCTTCTTAGCAGAAGAAAACAGAGCAGCAAAAGCTGCAGCAGACCATCAGGAGTGTGAGGCGAGGATTGGTAAACTGCGTGCCCAGCTTAGTGCCCATAAGGGGGTGGTAGCAGCTGTAAGGTTAAGAGAGGATTGTTATGTGGAGCCCCCTGAAAGAATAAAGTTACCCTCTGATGCTGTCCCCAAAAGCCCATTCAACCCTGATTGGCCACAAATACATAATGTTGCTCCTGTTTCCACAAGGGAGGTTAAACACATAGTTGCAGGAGCCGATCTTCCCACAACAGAGCTGGTCACGGATGTAGTAAGGTGGTCTCCTAGTCAAGCAAAGGCTATTGCTGAGAGACTGGGACCACTGAACCGTGACACAGCCATTGCATGGCTGGCCCGTGTTTGGCAAATGTACCCCTCTGCTGATGGCATGGACTTAACTCAATTGGCTCAGTTATGCGCCTCTCCCTGTGATGCAGATGCTCTGGACATAGGCATAGGGTCTTGGGAACGGACTGCCACTGGGCCCCGGGAATGGATGATTAGTGCTCTTAAAATATTATTGCCGGCGTCTTCCCTTAAGAAACTGTACATAATGGAAGAGCAGAAACCAGGAGAGGCCCCAGAAGCTTACCTAATTCGAAAGAAAATGTTGGCAGCTCTCTCTGACTCATTACCCCAGACAGAAGAGAATGGGATTATCACTTTCCAATATCAGGGATATGAATTAGTACAGAGCACTTATTCAGGACTAAATTCTCAGACAAAAATGACCATGGGGACTGTAAATTTAGAACACCTAACCTGGGGTGAACTAGTAGCAAAAATCAAACAGGCAGGAGATTTGCTGCGAGAAACTGGTGTCTTAAAAAGACAGGTTAGCAAAAAGATTACCTCAGAGCCCGTGCAGGCCATCACCTTTACAAATAATGGTCCTCACTCTGCCAGGCGCCCTCCCAATTCTAATTCCCCTACCTCCCACAACCTTGGGCAGCACCGACCCAAGGAGACCCTTAGGAACATGATTTGGAAGGTGTCACGGTACTGAAATAGTTTGGTACCGTGTAGATCAATGGGTGCACGAAATATTATGTAAAGGGGGTCATAACAGGTGTCTTATGTGTGTGTCTATTCCATATGTGTGTATCTATTCCATATGTGTGCATCTATTCTGTAACTAAAGTTAAAGGTGCCTGTAATTCAAGCTTAGGCTTGGCTCCTGTGAAGGCTCAGACAGGCTGGGGCTGCCTGATGGCCCATTAAGGGACATCAACCACACAATGAATTTTGTATATGCCTGTCCACACCCGAGCTGCTCTAGGAATGTCACTGCCTGGTCAGAAACTGAATCCTGGAAAGTCTGGTGATTGGACCTTGTGACTGTGAGCCTCCATTTTGCAACCGGACTCTGCAAAAGAAGGAGGAGGGGTCTTGGCCCAGAAGAAAAAGTCTATAAAGCCTGGAAGAACATTCCCCATTTTGTCTTTACCTCCAGACTTCAGCCTGCCTTGTGTCCAGTTTTGGATGGAACTTCGCTACTCTGGGAACTCTGGACAATGGTACTGACCCATCTCAGCAGAGATGTTTTCCAAAGACTTTGATTTGAACCTGCAGTTTATTCTACCTTTGCTGCAAGCCTGCACTAAGAGATGTGCCATCACTGCATGTAATCTTTTAACCATTCTTAACCCTCACCTATACCTTTTTCCTTTTGTAATAAACCTTCAGATTTTAGATTCTAAAGGATTGGCTACAGCGTGATTTGTGGTAAGATCTGATTTGTATATTGACCTGGGTCTGGGGCCTGATTCTTTGGAATTGGGGAGAACCGTTTTCTTTATTTGGGGGATTGGTTTTCATAACCATTGATCCCCAGGACAGGTGGCTGCTGGTGGTGATACTGGGAAGCTGGAGTGTCTTAAGGGGATTGCTTGTGTGACTTGTGGTTAGCCAGTGGGGTGAGACCAAAGTCTTTTCTGTTTGGCTGGTTTGGTTTGCCTTAGTGTGAAGGAACCCCAGCTTTGGGCTGTAGTTGCCCTTTTGGAAGCGATCTGTCCTGATCTGACACTCACAGTTGGATCCCACCAGGAACAGCACCGTCACAGTGGCGTAGTCGTGCTAGGATCCACAGAACCAGGTCAATTGAGCTTTGGGTCAGAACCCCACGCTGTCCAAATTTGAATTTTGGGTGGTGAGAGTTTGATTGGTTAAAGAGGGTTGTAATGAGTGAGCAAAGAGCATATGAACGGCTGGGAAAAAAGGCCATGGAAGATTTGTGTTTAAAAAGGGGAATAAGTTTTAGAAAGAAAACTACCAAGCAAGAACTGAGAGAGCTGTTAATAGCCAAGGATCAAGAGGTGAGAGAACAGCCCTTACTGGATACTGCAGGAAGTGCAGAAAAAGTTAGAGAGCAGAAAGCAGCAAATAAACTGCAGTTGGAGCATGAAAGGGAGCTGGCAGACCTTCGATTGTGGGAGAAGCAACAAATGGATGAGAGGGAGACAAAGACCAGGGAAAGGAACGCTCAGTTAGAGAAGGACACATGGGAGAGAGAGAAGGAGACGTTGGAGAGACGGGAGAGGCTTCAAAAAATGGAACAAGAGACAGCCAAACTTAAGCTCCAAATACAGGAAGGGGAGAGGACGTCATCGCCGCCTGGTAGCCCACATCCCCCCCGCCATGAGAAAAACTGGGAAAAGATGTGTCCCATTTACAATGACTCTGAGGACATTGAGGAGTTTTTGTCGACCTTCGAACGCCTCTGCAAGGTGCATCGGATCCCCGATGAACAGCAAATGCCTGTCCTGATAACCAAACTGTCTGGAAAGGCCAGGGAGGTATTTAATGAACTGGGGGAGGAGGAAGCCTTGGACTATGGGCAGTTTAAAGATGCTGTGTTAAGGCGGTTCAGGGTGACGCCTGAATCTTACAGGGTAAAGTTCAGAAAATTCAAAATGTCTAATGATTGTACTTTTGTTGAATGTGCTCATAAGCTGATGGGTTTTGTTAAGAAATGGGTTATGGGGGCAAAGGCACATGGGAATTTTGAAAAACTGCTGGATCTAGTAACTTTGGAGCAGTTCTTAGACATTGTGCCAGACCATGTGAGAGCAGCTGTGTGTGACAGGGAACCTGAGTCAATCCTGCGGGCTGCAGAAATTGCAGATGCCTATACCCAAAACAGGGCTCGAGATGGGTATAAACCCAAACCTAATCCCCAGTCTCCCCAGTTCAAGAGGAGGGAAGGGTTCAGAGGTAGGTCTGGTCCTAACTCTTCTAAAGGGGCGCATGGGAGTCCAGAGGGTAGGAAATCTCCCCCCAGAGGTGGGCAGATCACTTGCTATGAATGTGGGGTGCTTGGCCACACAAGACCGAATTGCCCAATCTTGAAAGGAAGCCCAAGTGTCAGGGCAGATGTTAATTCTGTGGTTGTAAGCTCGCTGGAAAGCCACACAGAGCCCAGCAATGGTGCCCTGTGTGCAAATGCTATTTCTGTGGTCTCTGAGAAAGGTGACCTTAGGGCTCATGTTAAAGCTAAGTATGGGAACAATAATGCAGAGTTTATTAGCAGTGCAGAGGTTAATGGAGTAAGGTGCATGGCTTGGCGGGATACTGCAGCAGATATTACTTTGGTTAAAGCAAGCCTGGTCAGGGAGGAAGATTACTGGCCCGGTGAGGAGGTAACGGTGGTAGCCTTTTCTGAGTATTTTGTCAGAGTGCCTTTAGCTAAAATCCACCTTAAGTGGAAGGGATTTAAGGGCACCATGGTTGTGGGAGTGAAGGATACGATCCCTAAGGATCTTATGATTGGAAATGATATCAAAGCCGCGTTCAATCAAGCTAACAAAAACTGGGCGCAGAAGAGAAGTAGTCCGGAAATCGTGCCTATAAAAGGCTGTTCTAAAAGTTTGTCTGTTCAGAGAAGCAGTTGGCCTGTAAGTGAAGTTTCTAAATGTCTGTCTAATATCTCAGAAAGGAACCTGAAATTAGATACAGTGCAGGAAGAACTTATGGATCAGGAAAGGGTTTCTCTGGAACAGGTTGCAGTAAATAGTCAGGTTAAAGCCCTAACTGAGAAAGGAAAGGGTGAAATAGTTTTGGCTGGTACAGCTTGTGAGAGTAAACCTGCAAAAAGCTGCAGTGTATCTGTTGGCAATGGCAATGTGCCTGGTGAGGAAGGTTTAAATAAAACTAGGCAGCAGTTTGGGAAGGCAAGGATAGTGGAAGAGAAGTGTCCCTATGCCTTACCTGTGTCCTGTGTGGAGAAGTGTAACAGTGAAGGGAGTGTGCCTGTGTCTGTCAGGGGTGTTAACTTGCCTGTGGAGGAAGCTACCTCAGTCTCCAAGCAGTTGTCTGTGTGCTGGAACAAGGGAAGTGAGATCCCAAGCTGTGGGTCTAGTGAAGGAGAGTGTGTCTCTAACTCTTCTTTGTCTGTGGAGCAGACAGAAAATGCCTGTCAGCCTGGAATGGTTGAGAGTGGGGCATTTGTTTCAGAGTTGGCTTTGGATTCAGCTAAAGCTCAGAAAGGAAATGGTCCTGAGTCTGTGTCTGCTGGGAAGGAAGGCTCTATAACTAGGGGTGATCTGGTTAATGTCTTAGCAAGATCCCAGAGAGCAGACAATTCTGGTGCTTGTATTTTGCCTGTTGCTACTAATGTGTGGCTGGAAAAGGGTGTGGAAACTCTGTCTAATCAGAGGAATATCCTAGCCAGGGCACAAGGAGAGCAGAAAGGTGATTTGGGTGTGTTACCTGCCACCAGCTTGACAATAGAGAGCAAGGAGGAATTAGAACAGCCCTATAACCAAGTGGCTGTGTTGAACCAGCTTGTTGGGGAGGCAAAGTTGTTCAAAGGAAAAAGTCTCAAGGCTGATTCTGCAAGTAGACAGTCTGTGTCTCAGGCTCAGAAAGATGACTGGGTAAATGTACCTCCAGATCAGCCAGGAAGTTCTGTTAAGCCAGAGGGAGCCAAATTTGATCCTTCAGGGCAAGGAAGAAAGAGAGAATTTAACTTTGCAAAGAAAAGCCACAAGGTGACCCTAAAAGGCCAAAATTCTAATGGTATTGACCCAAAGGCATGGATTGACAAACCTAATTGTAAATGGACGCTTACAATGGAATCGTTGTTGTTACTAATGGCAATTTGTGTAACTACTGTGTTGTTACCTGAAACTGTAAAATTGTACAATGGGCCTAGTCTTGTAAAAAATCCTTTGGACAGGTCAAGAGAAATACAGGGGAACCCACTTTATGTAAAGGGGCCTTGTTCTACTGATGTGTCACAGTTAAGGCCTGTGAACAGTGGTAAAACTTTCCAAAGGGAAAAGGACATTCCGCACCACATGTGCAGTGTAAGAAGGGAAACTGAGGCACAGTACCCTATTGTTTCCATGGCTAAATGCCAAGATTTCTGTGCTATTGACAACGTTTATGTCTATATTAATTTGGTGGTACTGGGGTTCCAAACATTTGCCAGAGCTCATATGTATAAAGTAGCTGTTTTCTTTAGCTCTTGGCAAAGATCACATAACACAAACCCACGGATGGGGAAGCTTTTGGGATGCAATCAGGGCTGTTTTGTCATCCCTTCCTGCATCAATTTTGCGTTGGGGGTGTCACGGTACTGAAATAGTTTGGTACCGTGTAGATCAATGGGTGCACGAAATATTATGTAAAGGGGGTCATAACAGGTGTCTTATGTGTGTGTCTATTCCATATGTGTGTATCTATTCCATATGTGTGCATCTATTCTGTAACTAAAGTTAAAGGTGCCTGTAATTCAAGCTTAGGCTTGGCTCCTGTGAAGGCTCAGACAGGCTGGGGCTGCCTGATGGCCCATTAAGGGACATCAACCACACAATGAATTTTGTATATGCCTGTCCACACCCGAGCTGCTCTAGGAATGTCACTGCCTGGTCAGAAACTGAATCCTGGAAAGTCTGGTGATTGGACCTTGTAACTGTGAGCCTCCATTTTGCAACCGGACTCTGCAAAAGAAGGAGGAGGGGTCTTGGCCCAGAAGAAAAAGTCTATAAAGCCTGGAAGAACATTCCCCATTTTGTCTTTACCTCCAGACTTCAGCCTGCCTTGTGTCCAGCTTTGGATGGAACTTCGCTACTCTGGGAACTCTGGACAATGGTACTGACCCATCTCAGCAGAGATGTTTTCCAAAGACTTTGATTTGAACCTGCAGTTTATTCTACCTTTGCTGCAAGCCTGCACTAAGAGATGTGCCATCACTGCATGTAATCTTTTAACCATTCTTAACCCTCACCTATACCTTTTTCCTTTTGTAATAAACCTTCAGATTTTAGATTCTAAAGGATTGGCTACAGCGTGATTTGTGGTAAGATCTGATTTGTATATTGACCTGGGTCTGGGGCCTGATTCTTTGGAATTGGGGAGAACCGTTTTCTTTATTTGGGGGATTGGTTTTCATAACCATTGATCCCCAGGACAGGTGGCTGCTGGTGGTGATACTGGGAAGCTGGAGTGTCTTAAGGGGATTGCTTGTGTGACTTGTGGTTAGCCAGTGGGGTGAGACCAAGTAAGATCTGATTTGTATATTGACCTGGGTCTGGGGCCTGATTCTTTGGAATTGGGGAGAACCGTTTTCTTTATTTGGGGGATTGGTTTTCATAACCATTGATCCCCAGGACAGGTGGCTGCTGGTGGTGATACTGGGAAGCTGGAGTGTCTTAAGGGGATTGCTTGTGTGACTTGTGGTTAGCCAGTGGGGTGAGACCAAAGTCTTTTCTGTTTGGCTGGTTTGGTTTGCCTTAGTGTGAAGGAACCCCAGCTTTGGGCTGTAGTTGCCCTTTTGGAAGCAATCTGTCCTGATCTGACACTCACAGTTGGATCCCACCAGGAACAGCACCGTCACAGAAGGAGCTGGTGAATTTGGGGGAGGATATGGGAAAATATGATCGTCAACCCATCAGCATCCTGATGAATGCTTTGTCTCAGGTCATGCGGAGAACAGAGTTAATGCAGGGAGCTCCCCCACAACCCACTGCCCCCATACAGAATGCATCCCCCACACCCGCTCCCTGTCAAAGTCAGATCCCTGCCCCTTTTTCTGAGTGGAGGCTCTGGGAGTCTGACGATCAGTAGGGGTGCCCGGTTCCCCACGGGCCTCCCCAGCAGATCACAAGACCTCAGTGCAATGTATGGAGGAGACCCACTGTGAGGGCTACAGTGGGGAACCCAGGGATGTTAGCCCAGTTGCTAGTGGACAGGATCTCTGAAGGGAGGCCTACCACTAAACAAGTTCAGCTCAGTGAGTATGAGGGAGAAACTGTCTCCCATGGTTTGTCTCTTGGGAGTAGCAATTTGCCTATTAAAGAAGCCATCCCAATCACCCAGTGTTTGTCTGTGGATAGCCAGGTGGTCTGTGACAAGGGAAAGGGAAGTTCAAACTGTTTGTCTAGTCAGAAAAGCAGTTTAACTGCTGGGGGAGAAAATGTCTCCAATGTTCTGTCTGTGGAGCAGGCAGAAAGTACCTGTCAGTTTATGCTGACTAAGACTTTGTCAGTTTTGCCAGATGTAGTTCTGGACTCAACTAAAATCCAGGACAGAAGTGTTCATAAGACTGTGTGTGTTGGGGGTAATGACTGGCCCATGGAGGCAGCTACCCCAATTTCCAAACCTTTGTCTGGGAACAAAGGAGAGGAAATTCCAAACTTTGTGAATGTTGGGAATGGCAGTTTAGCTGTTGGGGGAAAGTTTGTCTCCAATCTTCTGTCTGAGGAGCAGACAGAACGTGCCTCTCAGATTATTCTGATGGAGGATGTGTCAGTTGTATCAGAAGTTGTTCTGAACTTAACTGAAACCCAGAAAGATGCTCAGGAAGATGTTTCTGTAAAGCAACCCCTAGCTGAAAAGGGAAAGGACAGGATTTCTGGGGGAAATGAATTGTGGCCTGAAGGAATGAAACCTCAGGCTAGCTTTTGCAAGCAGTTTGCTGCAACTGAAGGGTGTGAAAATGAGTTGATTGAGTTAGCTCAGAATGCAAGCAACAGTGTAGGTGCTAAGAAATTTGGTTCAGTTTCTAGCTGCCAAAGTTTCTCAACTGTGAATAAATCCACTGACTTTGTTTTAGAAAGATCCAGGATGGAAGCCATCCCTATGGTCTCTGTCACCACTAAGCAGCTCTTTACACACCCCTGGGATGGCCACTGCTCTATTGTGGATCAGGCCAGCCCCAGTGTTTGTCAGGTAGAAATCCTGACTGGGAAAAATGAAAAACCTTGGGGGAAATGGTTTCATTCTTTACAGCTCAAAGAATGGAAGGATAAACCACCTGTCCCTAAAGACTGACCTCTCCATCCTGTCGGCCACCCTTCTTGGCTAGCAAGAAGGAACAGCTTTGAGCTGTTGGAAAATACGCATGGAGCGGGCTGGTCAGTGCCTACCCCGATGTTGAGACAGGAAAAGGCCAGAAAAGATCTCGACTTATTATGGCCACCCTCACGTAGGTCACCACTTCATGTTTCCCCTGGAATACTGACCCCAGATTCTCCCAGTATATACGGGGCGAGCGGGGGAAGTTTCTCTCTCTTTTCTCTGCCCCCTCACAGGTCCTGTACACGAGCCATGACATCCCACTGGTGCACCAGCACCCTGCTGTTCATAAGTGTCTGGAGTCTGATGCTGTCCAGGCTCTATGCTGTCCCTGTGATCCCTCGGATGAGCCTGTGGAGGTGCTCGCTAGCTGGAGCCCAGGAAGTAAAATTGCTTTGCCACATGCAGGGATTCTATGGGAATGGGAACCACCCCCTCGGCCCTGCATCATCACTACCAGTTTGAACGGAACAAACACACCCATTACCAGTCTCCTGGGTGGTAAGAGTTGCAGGGACGCCCTGGTTTCCTCTGCTGTTTGGGGAACAAGCATGCCCTGTGTCATCATTTTCATTAGAACTCAGATACCTTCGTTACCCGGAGAGGAACTGCAACTGCCTCTGATCAGAAATCTTGCTCCCCTCTGACATTTAAGAGCCCTAATTTCAGGACTCCATGTGTTGGGATTAAATCAACAAGAACATTTGGTTTTTCAACCTCAGACTTCTCTGAAGGAGGTTCAAATCCACTTAGAGGGCATGAATCTCTCTCACATTGCACATGTGCTACCTTGATTGAAACTAGCCATAAGGATTGGGATGAATGGGTAACCTGGGAATAAGTCTCACTGTTCCTTCAATGTTATCCGGAAGAGGGGTCTGTTATGGTCTATGTTGGTAAAGCATGTGTGTGTGTAAGGACAAGATGTAATACAGTATTGTATTAATTAATGGACATTGGGTCCAACCCATGTTGTCTTACATTAATTGTTGTTTCTATAATGTAACCACCATTGTTAGTTGTAATATTAAGTTTACTGTGTCTATATGGACAGTACAACATTTCAGTGCCTATCCTGAGCTTTACAAGGAGGTTTCTTCCATTTCACTGGAAATGGGTCTCACTGCTGTTAAGGTACAAACATAGGCCATCATTCTTGGTGGGAGACTTTGCTTGGGTGGAGCCCCAGTGCAACCGGTTTTTTAAATATCATGCTTCACCCCATTGTGGTGATCATTGGTTTTCAAATTATACTAGCAATTGGTCTGATTCTGCTTGTTTGTTGGATACAAAGACTGATGCGGCGACTGCAATGGATGGAAAATCAGACTTGGTACCACGGAGTAAGAATGTGATGGGGATACTCGCTCAACGCAAGCACCCCATCAACGGGGGGACTTGATACCAGGCAGCTCTGTGTTTTTGGGAACCAGGGCACAGTTTGATACCAGTCCGCTCTGTGTTTTTGGGGAACCAGGGCGCAGTATCCAGACTGCCTGTCTCATGAAAGACACTCTCCACCCAGTCTCTGTTTGAACCAAAACTGATCAGAGAAAAGGTCTGCAGAGAACAATGAAGGGTGTTAGGAGACACGCCTGGACCCCTCCTGACAAGGTGACAAGAATAAGACATCTCGATTAGCATAAGGAATGGAGAACTGAGACCACTCCCCATGCCTCATCTGCATGAAAGATGGACAGGAATTAGCATGAAGAATGAAGAAAAGAGAACCACACTGAACTCTGGGACCTAAAAAGCAGGGATGCACTGCATTCTGGGAATCCCTGCTCCAAATGCTAATGAACCTACGCCTGTACACACCCAGCTCAGCAATTATCAGACCAATTCTAGTAATAGATCTTTGATTGATATCCCAAAATACTGAAGCAACCTGGTTACATTGTGAGCTCCCTGAAGGAAACACCTCCCATAGCCAAGAGTGATCAGCTCCTATTGTCTATCCTAAAGAAAACCCTTGAATCCCCAGTTTACTCCTAAACAAATCTTTGTTCTCCCTTGAACCTTTGTATTTTCTCTATAAAACCCCCTACCTGTGCCCATGTCAGTGTTCTGATGCTAAGACCCAAACTCTGCACCAGTTCCACTCCATCATCACCTAACTGATCCTGCTGAGGGCTCTGCCAGTCTCCTACCTTCAGGACCCTGAGCGGCTACCATCACCTGGGAACCCCGACTAATTCATGCTGCAGGAGTGGTGAGATCCCCTTTTTTTTTTTTTTCTCTCTCTCTCTCTCTCTCTCTCTCTCTCTCTCTCTCTCTCTCTCTCCCCCTCCCTCCCTCCCTCCCTCCCTCCCTCCCTTCCTGTCTCAGGAATTACCCTTTAATAATGAATGCTATGCTGGTTTAGGCTCTCTTTGTATGGTTATCATTATTAGTCAATAAATAACCCTTATGGTGAAGTTGGTTGTTTCTCTCTCACTCTCTGAATGTTACTCATTTGTGTCTGTAGTTTCCCCCATTTACTCCTCAGCAACGCTTCTTTTACCTCAGCTAAAAGATCCCTGTGGTGCCTAAAGATACTGTGGGGTTTGCTCATCGAGTTGGTTACTGTGAAAGTGGGATAGGGATGTGTTCAACTTGGGGCACATAAGGGGGGTGCAGCTGAGAGTGCTGCTCAACTCAGCCCATTGAGACCAGGAGCACATAAGGGGATCAGCTTGAAAGTGCTGTTTAACCCAGCTCACTGAGCACAGGGACACATAAGGGGATCAGCTGGAAAGTGCTGATTGACCCAGTCCGCTCAGACTTGCTCTGTTAGTGTGTGTGTGCGTGTGTGTTCATCTAGTTCTAGGGCTGGAGGACCCCAGCCCCGGGGAACCTAGCAGGATAGCTCCACTGGGAGGGGACTTGCAGAAGGAAGGAGTAGAGCTCCATATGAACACAAGTGACATAAGCAGCACATTAATAGAATTACAGAACTACACCCCCCCCCAGAAGAGTAACCCAAATAAATGAGCATACCCCAAAGTAACGGGCACATTTGGTAACAGAGTCCCATCGGCTGGGGCAGTGTGGCCCAGTGGCCGGAGTCCCTGACGAGTCCCCTCGGCTGGGGCAGTGTGGCCCAGTGGCCTGAGTCCCTGACGAGTCCCCTCGGCTGGGGCAGTGTGGCCCAATGGCCAGAGTCAATATCAGCCCCCTCGGCTGGGGCAGTGTGGCCCAGTGGCCTGAGTCCCTGACGAGTCCCCTCGGCTGGGGCAGTGTGGCCCAATGGCCAGAGTCAATATCAGCCCCCTCGGCTGGAGCAGTGTGGCCCAGTGGCCGGAGTCCCTGACGAGTCCCCTCGGCTGGGGCAGTGTGGCCCAATGGCCAGAGTCAATATCAGCCCCCTCGGCTGGGGCAGTGTGGCCCAATGGCCAGAGTCAATATCAGCCCCCTCGGCTGGGGCAGTGTGGCCCAGTGGCCAGAGTCAATATCAGCCCCCTCGGCTGGGGCAGTGTGGCCCAGTGGCCAGAATCAATATCAGCCCCCTCGGCTGGGGCAGTGTGGTCCAGTGGCCGGAGTCCCTGACGAGTCCCCTCGGCTGGAGCAGTGTGGCCCAGTGGCCGGAGTCCCTGACGAGTCCCCTCGGCTGGAGCAGTGTGGCCCAGTGGCCGGAGTCCCTGACGAGTCCCCTCGGCTGGGGCAGTGTGGCCCAGTGGCCAGAGTCCCTGACGAGTCCCCTCGGCTGGGGCAGTGTGGCCCAGTGGCCAGAGTCCCTGACGAGTCCCCTCGGCTGCGGCAGTGTGGCCCAGTGGCCAGAGTCCCTGACGAGTCCCCTCGGCTGCGGCAGTGTGGCCCAGTGGCCAGAGTCCCTGACGAGTCCCCTCGGCTGCAGCAGTGTGGCCCAATGGCCAGAGTCAATATCAGCCCCCTCGGCTGGGGCAGTGTGGCCCAATGGCCAGAGTCAATATCAGCCCCCTCGGCTGGGGCAGTGTGGCCCAGTGGCCGGAGTCCCTGACGAGTCCCCTCGGCTGGGGCAGTGTGGCCCAGTGGCCCGAGTCCCTGACGAGTCCCCTCGGCTGGGGCAGTGTGGCCCAGTGGCCAGAGTCCCTGACGAGTCCCCTCGGCTGGGGCAGTGTGGCCCAGTGGCCAGAGTCCCTGACGAGTCCCCTCGGCTGGGGCAGTGTGGCCCAGTGGCCGGAGTCCCTGACGAGTCCCCTCGGCTGGGGCAGTGTGGCCCAGTGGCCAGACTCAATATCAGCCCCCTCGGCTGGGGCAGTGTGGCCCAATGGCCAGAGTCAATATCAGCCCCCTCGGCTGGGGCAGTGTGGCCCAGTGGCCAGAGTTAATATCAGCCCCCTCGGCTGGGGCAGTGTGGCCCAGTGGCCGGAGTCCCTGACGAGTCCCCTCGGCTGGGGCAGTGTGGCCCAGTGGCCGGAGTCCCTGACGAGTTCCCTCGGCTGGGGCAGTGTGGCCCAGTGGCCGGAGTCCCTGACGAGTCCCCTCGGCTGCGGCAGTGTGGCCCAGTGGCCAGAGTCAATATCAGCCCCCTCGGCTGGGGCAGTGTGGCCCAGTGGCCGGAGTCAATATCAGCCCCCTCGGCTGGGGCAGTGTGGCCCAATGGCCAGAGTCAATATCAGCCCCCTCGGCTGGGGCAGTGTGGCCCAGTGGCCGGAGTCAATATCAGCCCCCTCGGCTGGGGCAGTGTGGCCCAGTGGCCGGAGTCCCTGACGAGTCCCCTCGGCTGGGGCAGTGTGGCCCAGTGGCCGGAGTCCCTGACGAGTCCCCTCGGCTGGGGCAGTGTGGCCCAATGGCCAGAGTCAATATCAGCCCCCTCGGCTGGGGCAGTGTGGCCCAATGGCCAGAGTCAATATCAGCCCCCTCGGCTGGGGCAGTGTGGCCCAGTGGCCGGAGTCCCGGACGAGTCCCCTCGGCTGGGGCAGTGTGGCCCAGTGGCCGGAGTCCCTGCCGAGTCCCCTCGGCTGGGGCAGTGTGGCCCAGTGGCCAGAGTCCCTGACGAGTCCCCTCGGCTGGGGCAGTGTGGCCCAGTGGCCGGAGTCGCTGACGAGTCCCCTCGGCTGGGGCAGTGTGGCCCAGTGGCCGGAGTCGCTGACGAGTCCCCTCGGCTGGGGCAGTGTGGCCCAGTGGCCGGAGTCCCTGCCGAGTCCCCTCGGCTATGGCAGTGTGGCCCAATGGCCAGAGTCAATATCAGCCCCCTCGGCTGGGGCAGTGTGGCCCAATGGCCAGAGTCAATATCAGCCCCCTCGGCTGGGGCAGTGTGGCCCAGTGGCCGGAGTCAATATCAGCCCCCTCGGCTGGGGCAGTGTGGCCCAGTGGCCAGAGTCAATATCAGCCCCCTCGGCTGGGGCAGTGTGGCCCAGTGGCCAGAGTCAATATCAGCCCCCTCGGCTGGGGCAGTGTGGCCCAATGGCCAGAGTCAATATCAGCCCCCTCGGCTGGGGCAGTGTGGCCCAGTGGCCAGAGTCAATATCAGCCCCCTCGGCTGGGGCAGTGTGGCCCAGTGGCCAGAATCAATATCAGCCCCCTCGGCTGGGGCAGTGTGGTCCAGTGGCCGGAGTCCCTGACGAGTCCCCTCGGCTGGAGCAGTGTGGCCCAGTGGCCGGAGTCCCTGACGAGTCCCCTCGGCTGGAGCAGTGTGGCCCAGTGGCCGGAGTCCCTGACGAGTCCCCTCGGCTGGGGCAGTGTGGCCCAGTGGCCAGAGTCCCTGACGAGTCCCCTCGGCTGGGGCAGTGTGGCCCAGTGGCCAGAGTCCCTGACGAGTCCCCTCGGCTGCGGCAGTGTGGCCCAGTGGCCAGAGTCCCTGACGAGTCCCCTCGGCTGCGGCAGTGTGGCCCAGTGGCCAGAGTCCCTGACGAGTCCCCTCGGCTGCAGCAGTGTGGCCCAATGGCCAGAGTCAATATCAGCCCCCTCGGCTGGGGCAGTGTGGCCCAATGGCCAGAGTCAATATCAGCCCCCTCGGCTGGGGCAGTGTGGCCCAGTGGCCGGAGTCCCTGACGAGTCCCCTCGGCTGGGGCAGTGTGGCCCAGTGGCCCGAGTCCCTGACGAGTCCCCTCGGCTGGGGCAGTGTGGCCCAGTGGCCAGAGTCCCTGACGAGTCCCCTCGGCTGGGGCAGTGTGGCCCAGTGGCCAGAGTCCCTGACGAGTCCCCTCGGCTGGGGCAGTGTGGCCCAGTGGCCGGAGTCCCTGACGAGTCCCCTCGGCTGGGGCAGTGTGGCCCAGTGGCCAGACTCAATATCAGCCCCCTCGGCTGGGGCAGTGTGGCCCAATGGCCAGAGTCAATATCAGCCCCCTCGGCTGGGGCAGTGTGGCCCAGTGGCCAGAGTTAATATCAGCCCCCTCGGCTGGGGCAGTGTGGCCCAGTGGCCGGAGTCCCTGACGAGTCCCCTCGGCTGGGGCAGTGTGGCCCAGTGGCCGGAGTCCCTGACGAGTTCCCTCGGCTGGGGCAGTGTGGCCCAGTGGCCGGAGTCCCTGACGAGTCCCCTCGGCTGCGGCAGTGTGGCCCAGTGGCCAGAGTCAATATCAGCCCCCTCGGCTGGGGCAGTGTGGCCCAGTGGCCGGAGTCAATATCAGCCCCCTCGGCTGGGGCAGTGTGGCCCAATGGCCAGAGTCAATATCAGCCCCCTCGGCTGGGGCAGTGTGGCCCAGTGGCCGGAGTCAATATCAGCCCCCTCGGCTGGGGCAGTGTGGCCCAGTGGCCGGAGTCCCTGACGAGTCCCCTCGGCTGGGGCAGTGTGGCCCAGTGGCCGGAGTCCCTGACGAGTCCCCTCGGCTGGGGCAGTGTGGCCCAATGGCCAGAGTCAATATCAGCCCCCTCGGCTGGGGCAGTGTGGCCCAATGGCCAGAGTCAATATCAGCCCCCTCGGCTGGGGCAGTGTGGCCCAGTGGCCGGAGTCCCGGACGAGTCCCCTCGGCTGGGGCAGTGTGGCCCAGTGGCCGGAGTCCCTGCCGAGTCCCCTCGGCTGGGGCAGTGTGGCCCAGTGGCCAGAGTCCCTGACGAGTCCCCTCGGCTGGGGCAGTGTGGCCCAGTGGCCGGAGTCGCTGACGAGTCCCCTCGGCTGGGGCAGTGTGGCCCAGTGGCCGGAGTCGCTGACGAGTCCCCTCGGCTGGGGCAGTGTGGCCCAGTGGCCGGAGTCCCTGCCGAGTCCCCTCGGCTATGGCAGTGTGGCCCAATGGCCAGAGTCAATATCAGCCCCCTCGGCTGGGGCAGTGTGGCCCAATGGCCAGAGTCAATATCAGCCCCCTCGGCTGGGGCAGTGTGGCCCAGTGGCCGGAGTCAATATCAGCCCCCTCGGCTGGGGCAGTGTGGCCCAGTGGCCAGAGTCAATATCAGCCCCCTCGGCTGGGGCAGTGTGGCCCAGTGGCCAGAGTCAATATCAGCCCCCTCGGCTGGGGCAGTGTGGCCCAGTGGCCAGAGTCAATATCAGCCCCCTCGGCTGGGGCAGTGTGGCCCAGTGGCCAGAGTCAATATCAGCCCCCTCGGCTGGGGCAGTGTGGCCCAGTGGCCAGAGTCAATATCAGCCCCCTCGGCTGGGGCAGTGTGGCCCAGTGGCCGGAGTCCCTGACGAGTCCCCTCGGCTGGAGCAGTGTGGCCCAGTGGCCGGAGTCCCTGACGAGTCCCCTCGGCTGGAGCAGTGTGGCCCAGTGGCCGGAGTCCCTGACGAGTCCCCTCGGCTGGGGCAGTGTGGCCCAGTGGCCAGAGTCCCTGACGAGTCCCCTCGGCTGCGGCAGTGTGGCCCAGTGGCCAGAGTCCGTGACGAGTCCCCTCGGCTGCGGCAGTGTGGCCCAATGGCCAGAGTCAATATCAGCCCCCTCGGCTGGGGCAGTGTGGCCCAATGGCCAGAGTCAATATCAGCCCCCTCGGCTGGGGCAGTGTGGCCCAGTGGCCGGAGTCCCTGACGAGTCCCCTCGGCTGGGGCAGTGTGGCCCAGTGGCCAGAGTCCCTGACGAGTCCCCTCGGCTGGGGCAGTGTGGCCCAGTGGCCGGAGTCCCTGACGAGTCCCCTCGGCTGGGGCAGTGTGGCCCAGTGGCCGGAGTCCCTGACGAGTCCCCTCGGCTGGGGCAGTGTGGCCCAGTGGCCAGACTCAATATCAGCCCCCTCGGCTGGGGCAGTGTGGCCCAGTGGCCAGAGTCAATATCAGCCCCCTCGGCTGGGGCAGTGTGGCCCAGTGGCCAGAGTCAATATCAGCCCCCTCGGCTGGGGCAGTGTGGCCCAGTGGCCGGAGTCCCTGACGAGTCCCCTCGGCTGGAGCAGTGTGGCCCAGTGGCCGGAGTCCCTGACGAGTCCCCTCGGCTGGAGCAGTGTGGCCCAGTGGCCGGAGTCCCTGACGAGTCCCCTCGGCTGGGGCAGTGTGGCCCAGTGGCCAGAGTCCCTGACGAGTACCCTCGGCTGCGGCAGTGTGGCCCAGTGGCCAGAGTCCGTGACGAGTCCCCTCGGCTGCGGCAGTGTGGCCCAATGGCCAGAGTCAATATCAGCCCCCTCGGCTGGGGCAGTGTGGCCCAATGGCCAGAGTCAATATCAGCCCCCTCGGCTGGGGAAGTGTGGCCCAGTGGCCGGAGTCCCTGACGAGTCCCCTCGGCTGGGGCAGTGTGGCCCAGTGGCCAGAGTCCCTGACGAGTCCCCTCGGCTGGGGCAGTGTGGCCCAGTGGCCGGAGTCCCTGACGAGTCCCCTCGGCTGGGGCAGTGTGGCCCAGTGGCCGGAGTCCCTGACGAGTCCCCTCGGCTGGGGCAGTGTGGCCCAGTGGCCAGAGTCAATATCAGCCCCCTCGGCTGGGGCAGTGTGGCCCAGTGGCCGGAGTCCCTGACGAGTCCCCTCGGCTGGGGCAGTGTGGCCCAGTGGCCCGAGTCCCTGACGAGTCCCCTCGGCTGGGGCAGTGTGGCCCAGTGGCCAGACTCAATATCAGCCCCCTCGGCTGGGGCAGTGTGGCCCAATGGCCAGAGTCAATATCAGCCCCCTCGGCTGGGGCAGTGTGGCCCAGTGGCCAGAGTCAATATCAGCCCCCTCGGCTGGGGCAGTGTGGCCCAGTGGCCGGAGTCCCTGACGAGTCCCCTCGGCTGGAGCAGTGTGGCCCAATGGCCGGAGTCCCTGACGAGTTCCCTCGGCTGGGGCAGTGTGGCCCAGTGGCCAGAGTCCCTGACGAGTCCCCTCGGCTGCGGCAGTGTGGCCCAGTGGCCAGAGTCAATATCAGCCCCCTCGGCTGGGGCAGTGTGGCCCAGTGGCCGGAGTCAATATCAACCCCTCGGCTGGGGCAGTGTGGCCCAATGGCCAGAGTCAATATCAGCCCCCTCGGCTGGGGCAGTGTGGCCCAGTGGCCGGAGTCCCTGACGAGTCCCCTCGGCTGGGGCAGTGTGGCCCAGTGGCCGGAGTCCCTGACGAGTCCCCTCGGCTGGGGCAGTGTGGCCCAGTGGCCGGAGTCCCTGACGAGTCCCCTCGGCTGGGGCAGTGTGGCCCAATGGCCAGAGTCAATATCAGCCCCCTCGGCTGGGGCAGTGTGGCCCAATGGCCAGAGTCAATATCAGCCCCCTCGGCTGGGGCAGTGTGGCCCAGTGGCCGGAGTCCCTGCCGAGTCCCCTCGGCTGGGGCAGTGTGGCCCAGTGGCCGGAGTCCCTGCCGAGTCCCCTCGGCTGGGGCAGTGTGGCCCAATGGCCAGAGTCAATATCAGCCCCCTCGGCTGGGGCAGTGTGGCCCAATGGCCAGAGTCAATATCAGCCCCCTCGGCTGGGGCAGTGTGGCCCAGTGGCCGGAGTCAATATCAGCCCCCTCGGCTGGGGCAGTGTGGCCCAGTGGCCAGAGTCAATATCAGCCCCCTCGGCTGGGGCAGTGTGGCCCAGTGGCCAGAGTCAATATCAGCCCCCTCGGCTGGGGCAGTGTGGCCCAGTGGCCAGAGTCAATATCAGCCCCCTCGGCTGGGGCAGTGTGGCCCAGTGGCCAGAGTCAATATCAGCCCCCTCGGCTGGGGCAGTGTGGCCCAGTGGCCGGAGTCCCTGACGAGTCCCCTCGGCTGGAGCAGTGTGGCCCAGTGGCCGGAGTCCCTGACGAGTCCCCTCGGCTGGAGCAGTGTGGCCCAGTGGCCGGAGTCCTTGACGAGTCCCCTCGGCTGGGGCAGTGTGGCCCAGTGGCCAGAGTCCCTGACGAGTCCCCTCGGCTGCGGCAGTGTGGCCCAGTGGCCAGAGTCCGTGACGAGTCCCCTCGGCTGGAGCAGTGTGGCCCAGTGGCCCGAGTCCCTGACGAGTCCCCTCGGCTGGGGCAGTGTGGCCCAGTGGCCAGAGTCCCTGACGAGTCCCCTCGGCTGGAGCAGTCCCCTCGGCTGGAGCAGTGTGGCCCAGTGGCCGGAGTCCCTGACGAGTCCGCTCGGCTGGGCCAGTGTGGCCCAGTGGCCGGAGTCCCTGACGAGTCCCCTCGGCTGGGGCAGTGTGGCCCAGTGGCCGGAGTCCCTGACGAGTCCCCTCGGCTGGGGCAGTGTGGCCCAGTGGCCAGACTCAATATCAGCCCCCTCGGCTGGGGCAGTGTGGCCCAGTGGCCAGAGTCAATATCAGCCCCCTCGGCTGGGGCAGTGTGGCCCAGTGGCCAGAGTCAATATCAGCCCCCTCGGCTGGGGCAGTGTGGCCCAGTGGCCAGAGTCAATATCAGCCCCCTCGGCTGGGGCAGTGTGGCCCAGTGGCCGGAGTCCCTGACGAGTCCCCTCGGCTGGAGCAGTGTGGCCCAGTGGCCGGAGTCCCTGACGAGTCCCCTCGGCTGGAGCAGTGTTGCCCAGTGGCCGGAGTCCCTGTCGAGTCCCCTCGGCTGGGGCAGTGTAGCCCAGTGGCCAGAGTCCCTGACGAGTCCCCTCGGCTGCGGAAGTGTGGCCCAGTGGCCAGAGTCCGTGACGAGTCCCCTCGGCTGCGGCAGTGTGGCCCAATGGCCAGAGTCAATATCAGCCCCCTCGGCTGGGGCAGTGTGGCCCAATGGCCAGAGTCAATATCAGCCCCCTCGGCTGGGGCAGTGTGGCCCAGTGGCCGGAGTCCCTGACGAGTCCCCTCGGCTGGGGCAGTGTGGCCCAGTGGCCGGAGTCCCTGACGAGTCCCCTCGGCTGGGGCAGTGTGGCCCAGTGGCCGGTGTCACTGACGAGTCCCCTCGGCTGGGGCAGTGTGGCCCAGTGGCCAGAGTCCCTGACGAGTCCCCTCGGCTGGGGCAGTGTGGCCCAGTGGCCGGAGTCCCTGACGAGTCCCCTCGGCTGGGGCAGTGTGGCCCAGTGGCCAGACTCAATATCAACCCCCTCGGCTGGGGCAGTGTGGCCCAATGGCCAGAGTCAATATCAGCCCCCTCGGCTGGGGCAGTGTGGCCCAGTGGCCAGAGTCAATATCAGCCCGCTCGGCTGGGGCAGTGTGGCCCAGTGGCCGGAGTCCCTGACGAGTCCCCTCGGCTGGAGCAGTGTGGCCCAATGGCCGGAGTCCCTGACGAGTTCCCTCGGCTGGGGCAGTGTGGGCCAGTGGCCAGAGTCCCTGACGAGTCCCCTCGGCTGCGGCAGTGTGGCCCAGTGGCCAGAGTCAATATCAGCCCCCTCGGCTGGGGCAGTGTGGCCCAGTGGCCGGAGTCAATATCAGCCCCCTCGGCTGGGGCAGTGTGGCCCAATGGCCAGAGTCAATATCAGCCCCCTCGGCTGGGGCAGTGTGGCCCAATGGCCGGAGTCCCTGACGAGTCCCCTCGGCTGGGGCAGTGTTGCCCAGTGGCCGGAGTCCCGGACGAGTCACCTCGCCTAGGGCAGTGTGGCCCAGTGGCCGGAGTCCCTGACGAGTCCCCTCGGCTGGGGCAGTGTGGCCCAGTGGCCAGAGTCAATATCAGCCCCCTCGGCTGGGGCAGTGTGTCCCAGTGGCCGGAGTCCCGGACGAGTCCCCTCGGCTGGGGCAGTGTGGCCCAGTGGCCGGAGTCCCGGACGAGTCCCCTCGGCTGGGGCAGTGTGGCCCAGTGGCCGGAGTCCCGGACGAGTCCCCTCGGCTGGGGCAGTGTGGCCCAGTGGCCGGAGTCCCGGACGAATCCCCTCGGCTGGGGCAGTGTGGCCCAGTGGCCGGAGTCCCGGACGAGTCACCTCGCCTGGGGCAGTGTGGCCCAGTGGCCGGAGTCCCTGACGAGTCCCCTCGGCTGGGGCAGTGTGGCCCAGTGGCCAGAATCAATATCAGCCCCCTCGGCTGGGGCAGTGTGGCCCAGTGACCGGAGTCCCGGACGAGTCCCCTCGGCTGGGGCAGTGTGGCCCAGTGGCCGGAGTCCCGGACGAGTCCCCTCGGCTGGGGCAGTGTGGCCCAGTGGCCGGAGTCCCGGACGAGTCCCCTCGGCTGGGGCAGTGTGGCCCAGTGGCCGGAGTCCCGGACGAGTCCCCTCGGCTGGGGCAGTGTGGCCCAGTGGCCGGAGTCCCGGACGAGTCACCTCGGCTGGGGCAGTGTGGCCCAGTGGCCGGAGTCCCGGACGAGTCCCCTCGGCTGGGGCAGTGTGGACCAGTGGCCGGAGTCCCTGCCGAGTCCCCTCGGCTGGGGCAGTGTGGCCCAGTGGCCGGAGTCCCTGACGAGTCCCCTCGGCTGGGGCAGTGTGGCCCAGTGGCCGGAGTCAATATCAGCCCCCTCGGCTGGGGCAGTGTGGCCCAGTGGCCAGAGTCAATATCAGCCCCCTCGGCTGGGGCAGTGTGGCCCAATGGGCAGAGTCAATATCAGCCCCCTCGGCTGGGGCAGTGTGGCCCAGTGGCCGGAGTCCCTGACGAGTCCCCTCGGCTGGGGCAGTGTGGCCCTGTGGCCGGAGTCCCTGACGAGTCCCCTCGGCTGGGGCAGTGTGGCCCAGTGGCCGGAGTCCCTGACGAGTCCCCTCGGCTGGGGCAGTGTGGCCCAGTGGCCGGAGTCCCTGACGAGTCCCCTCGGCTGGGGCAGTGTGGCCCAGTGGCCCGAGTCCCTGACGAGTCCCCTCGGCTGGGGCAGTGTGGCCCAGTGGCCCGAGTCCCTGACGAGTCCCCTTGGCTGGGGCAGTGTGGCCCAGTGGCCCGAGTCAATATCAGCCCCCTCGGCTGGGGCAGTGTGGCCCAGTCGCCAGAGTCAATATCAGCCCCCTCGGCTGGGGCAGTGTGGCCCAATGGGCAGAGTCAATATCAGCCCCCTCGGCTGGGGCAGTGTGGCCCAGTGGCCGGAGTCCCTGACGAGTCCCCTCGGCTGGGGCAGTGTGGCCCTGTGGCCGGAGTCCCTGACGAGTCCCCTCGGCTGGGGCAGTGTGGCCCAGTGGCCGGAGTCCCTGACGAGTCCCCTCGGCTGGGGCAGTGTGGCCCAGTGGCCGGAGTCCCTGACGAGTCCCCTCGGCTGGGGCAGTGTGGACCAATGGCCAGAGTCAATATCAGCCCCCTCGGCTGGGGCAGTGTGGCCCAATGGGCAGAGTCAATATCAGCCCCCTCGGCTGGGGCAGTGTGGCCCAGTGGCCGGAGTCCCTGACGAGTCCCCTCGGCTGGGGCAGTGTGGCCCTGTGGCCGGAGTCCCTGACGAGTCCCCTCGGCTGGGGCAGTGTGGCCCAGTGGCCGGAGTCCCTGATGAGTCCCCTCGGCTGGGGCAGTGTGGACCAATGGCCAGAGTCAATATCAGCCCCCTCGGCTGGGGCAGTGTGGCCCAGTGGCCAGAGTCAATATCAGCCCCCTCGGCTGGGGCAGTGTGGCCCAGTGGCCAGAGTCAATATCAGCCCCCTCGGCTGGGGCAGTGTGGCCCAGTGGCCAGAGTCAATATCAGCCCCCTCGGCTGGGGCAGTGTGGCCCAGTGGCCAGAGTCAATATCAGCCTCCTCGGCTGGGGCAGTGTGGCCCAGTGGCCGGAGTCCCGGACGAGTCCCCTCGGCTGGGGCAGTGTGGCCAAGTGGCCGGAGTCCCGGACGAGTCCCCTCGGCTGGGGCAGTGTGGCCAAGTGGCCGGAGTCAATATCAGCCCCCTCGGCTGGGGCAGTGTGGCCCAGTGGCCAGAGTCCCTGACGAGTCCCCTCGGCTGGGGCAGTGTGGCCCAGTGGCCCGAGTCCCTGACGAGTCCCCTCGGCTGGGGCAGTGTGGCCCAGTGGCCCGAGTCCCTGACGAGTCCCCTCGGCTGGGGCAGTGTGACCCTGTGGCCGGAGTCCCTGACGAGTCCCCTCGGCTGGGGCAGTGTGGCCCACTGGCCGGAGTCCCTGACGAGTCCCCTCGGCTGGGGCAGTGTGGCCCAGTGGCCGGAGTCCCTGACGAGTCCCCTCGGCTAGGGCAGTGTGGCCCAGTGGCCGGAGTCAATATCAGCCCCCTCGGCTGGGGCAGTGTGGCCCAGTGGCCAGAGTCAATATCAGCCCCCTCGGCTGGGGCAGTGTGGCCCAATGGGCAGAGTCAATATCAGCCCCCTCGGCTGGGGCAGTGTGGCCCAGTGGCCGGAGTCCCTGACGAGTCCCCTCGGCTGGGGCAGTGTGGCCCTGTGGCCGGAGTCCCTGACGAGTCCCCTCGGCTGGGGCAGTGTGGCCCAGTGGCCGGAGTCCCTGACGAGTCCCCTCGGCTGGGGCAGTGTGGCCCAGTGGCCGGAGTCCCTGATGAGTCCCCTCGGCTGGGGCAGTGTGGACCAATGGCCAGAGTCAATATCAGCCCCCTCGGCTGGGGCAGTGTGGCCCAGTGGCCAGAGTCAATATCAGCCCCCTCGGCTGGGGCAGTGTGGCCCAGTGGCCAGAGTCAATATCAGCCCCCTCGGCTGGGGCAGTGTGGCCCAGTGGCCAGAGTCCCTGACGAGTCCCCTCGGCTGGGGCAGTGTGGCCCAGTGGCCCGAGTCCCTGACGAGTCCCCTCGGCTGGGGCAGTGTGGCCCAGTGGCCCGAGTCCCTGACGAGTCCCCTCGGCTGGGGCAGTGTGGCCCAGTGGCCCGAGTCGCCAGAGTCAATATCAGCCCCCTCGGCTGCGGCAGTGTGGCCCAATGGGCAGAGTCAATATCAGCCCCCTCGGCTGGGGCAGTGTGGCCCAGTGGCCGGAGTCCCTGACGAGTCCCCTCGGCTGGGGCAGTGTGGCCAAGTGGCCGGAGTCCCGGACGAGTCCCCTCGGCTGGGGCAGTGTGGCCAAGTGACCGGAGTCAATATCAGCCCCCTCGGCTGGGGCAGTGTGGCCCAGTGGCCAGAGTCCCTGACGAGTCCCCTCGGCTGGGGCAGTGTGGCCCAGTGGCCAGAGTCCCTGACGAGTCCCCTCGGCTGGGGCAGTGTGGCCCAGTGGCCCGAGTTCCTGACGAGTCCCCTCGGCTGGGGCAGTGTGGCCCAGTGGCCCGAGTCCCTGACGAGTCCCCTCGGCTGGGGCAGTGTGGCCCAGTGGCCCGAGTCCCTGACGAGTCCCCTCGGCTGGGGCAGTGTGGCCCAGTGGCCCGAGTCCCTGACGAGTCCCCTCGGCTGGGGCAGTGTGGCCCAGTGGCCCGAGTCAATATCAGCCCCCTCGGCTGGGTCAGTGTGGCCCAGTCGCCAGAGTCAATATCAGCTCCCTCGGCTGGGGCAGTGTGGCCCAATGGGCAGAGTCAATATCAGCCCCCTCGGCTGGGGGAGTGTGGCCCAGTGGCCGGAGTCCCTGACGAGTCCCCTCGGCTGGGGCAGTGTGGCCCTGTGGCCGGAGTCCCTGACGAGTCCCCTCGGCTGGGGCAGTGTGGCCCAGTGGCCGGAGTCCCTGATGAGTCCCCTCGGCTGGGGCAGTGTGGCCCAATGGCCAGAGTCAATATCAGCCCCCTCGGCTGGGGCAGTGTGGCCCAGTGGCCGGAGTGCCTGACGAGTCCCCTCGGCTGGGGCACTGTGGCCCAGTCGCCAGAGTCAATATCAGCCCCCTCGGCTGGGGCAGTGTGGCCCAGTGGCCGGAGTCCCTGACGAGTCCCCTCGGCTGGGGCAGTGTGGCCCAGTGGCCGGAGTCAATATCAGCCCCCTCGGCCGGGGCAGTGTGGCCCAATGGCCGGAGTCCCTGACGAGTCCCCTCGGCCGGGGCAGTGTGGCCCAGTGACCGGAGTCCCGGACGAGTCCCCTCGGCCGGGGCAGTGTGGCCCAGTGGCCGGAGTCCCGGACGAGTCCCCTCGGCCGGGGCAGTGTGGCCCAGTGGCCGGAGTCCCGGACGAGTCCCCTCGGCCGGGGCAGTGTGGCCCAGTGGCCGGAGTCTCGGACGAGTCCCCTCGGCCGGGGCAGTGTGGCCCAGTGGCCGGAGTCCCGGACGAGTCCCCTCGGCCGGGGCAGTGTGGCCCAGTGGCCGGAGTCCCTGACGAGTCCCCTCGGCCGGGGCAGTGTGGCCCAGTGGCCAGAGTCAATATCAGCCCCCTCGGCTGGGGCAGTGTGGCCCAGTGGCCGGAGTGCCTGACGAGTCCCCTCGGCTGGGGCAGTGTGGCCCAGTGGCCGGAGTCCCGGACGAGTCCCCTCGGCTGGGGCACTGTGGCCCAGTGGCCGGAGTCCCTGCCGAGTCCCCTCGGCTGGGGCAGTGTGGCCCAGTGGCCGGAGTCCCTGCCGAGTCCCCTCGGCTGGGGCAGTGTGGCCCAGTGGCCGGAGTCCCTGACGAGTCCCCTCGGCTGGGGCAGTGTGGCCCAGTGGCCGGAGTCCCTGACGAGTCCCCTCGGCTGGGGCAGTGTGGCCCAGTGGCCGGAGTCCCTGACGAGTCCCCTCGGCTGGGGCAGTGTGGCCCAGTGGCCAGACTCAATATCAACCCCCTCGGCTAGGGCAGTGTGGCCCAATGGCCAGAGTCAATATCAGCCCCCTCGGCTGGGGCAGTGTGGCCCAGTGGCCAGAGTCAATATCAGCCCGCTCGGCTGGGGCAGTGTGGCCCAGTGGCCGGAGTCCCTGACGACTCCCCTCGGCTGGAGCAGTGTGGCCCAATGGCCGGAGTCCCTGACGAGTTCCCTCGGCTGGGGCAGTGTGGCCCAGTGGCCAGAGTCCCTGACGAGTCCCCTCGGCTGCGGCAGTGTGGCCCAGTGGCCAGAGTCAATATCAGTCCCCTCGGCTGGGGCAGTGCGGCCCAGTGGCCAGAGTCAATATCAGCCCCCTCGGCTGGGGCAGTGTGGCCCAGTGGCCAGAGTCAATATCAGCCCCCTAGGCTGGGGCAGTGTGGCCCAGTGGCCGGAGTCCCTGCCGAGTCCCCTCGGCTGGGGCAGTGTGGCCCAGTGGCCGGAGTCGCTGACGAGTCCCCTCGGCTGGGGCAGTGTGGCCCAGTGGCCGGAGTCGCTGACGAGTCCCCTCGGCTGGGGCAGTGTGGCCCAGTGGCCGGAGTCGCTGACGAGTCCCCTCGGCTGGGGCAGTGTGGCCCAGTGGCCGGAGTCGCTGACGAGTCCCCTCGGCTGGGGCAGTGTGGCCCAGTGGCCGGAGTCCCTGACGAGTCCCCTCGGCTGGGGCAGTGTGGCCCAGTGGCCGGAGTCAATATCAGCCCCCTCGGCCGGGGCAGTGTGGCCCAATGGCCGGAGTCCCTGACGAGTCCCCTCGGCTGGGGCAGTGTGGCCCAGTGGCCGGAGTCAATATCAGCCCCCTCGGCCGGGGCAGTGTGGCCCAATGGCCGGAGTCCCTGACGAGTCCCCTCGGCCGGGGCAGTGTGGCCCAGTGACCGGAGTCCCGGACGAGTCCCCTCGGCCGGGGCAGTGTGGCCCAGTGGCCGGAGTCCCGGACGAGTCCCCTCGGCCGGGGCAGTGTGGCCCAGTGGCCGGAGTCCCGGACGAGTCCCCTCGGCCGGGGCAGTTTGGCCCAGTGGCCGGAGTCCCTGACGAGTCCCCTCGGCCGGGGCAGTGTGGCCCAGTGGCCAGAGTCAATATCAGCCCCCTCGGCCGGGGCAGTGTGGCCCAATGGCCGGAGTCCCTGACGAGTCCCCTCGGCCGGGGCAGTGTGGCCCAGTGACCGGAGTCCCGGACGAGTCCCCTCGGCCGGGGCAGTGTGGCCCAGTGGCCGGAGTCCCGGACGAGTCCCCTCGGCCGGGGCAGTGTGGCCCAGTGGCCGGAGTCCCGGACGAGTCCCCTCGGCCGGGGCAGTGTGGCCCAGTGGCCGGAGTCCCTGACGAGTCCCCTCGGCCGGGGCAGTGTGGCCCAGTGGCCAGAGTCAATATCAGCCCCCTCGGCTGGGGCAGTGTGGCCCAGTGGCCGGAGTGCCTGACGAGTCCCCTCGGCTGGGGCAGTGTGGCCCAGTGGCCGGAGTCCCGGACGAGTCCCGTCGGCTGGGGCAGTGTGGCCCAGTGGCCGGAGTCCCTGCCGAGTCCCCTCGGCTGGGGCAGTGTGGCCCAGTGGCCGGAGTCCCTGCCGAGTCCCCTCGGCTGGGGCAGTGTGGCCCAGTGGCCGGAGTCCCTGACGAGTCCCCTCGGCTGGGGCAGTGTGGCCCAGTGGCCGGAGTCCCTGACGAGTCCCCTCGGCTGGGGCAGTGTGGCCCAGTGGCCGGAGTCCCTGACGAGTCCCCTCGGCTGGGGCAGTGTGGCCCAGTGGCCAGACTCAATATCAACCCCCTCGGCTGGGGCAGTGTGGCCCAATGGCCAGAGTCAATATCAGCCCCCTCGGCTGGGGCAGTGTGGCCCAGTGGCCAGAGTCAATATCAGCCCGCTCGGCTGGGGCAGTGTGGCCCAGTGGCCGGAGTCCCTGACGACTCCCCTCGGCTGGAGCAGTGTGGCCCAATGGCCGGAGTCCCTGACGAGTTCCCTCGGCTGGGGCAGTGTGGCCCAGTGGCCAGAGTCCCTGACGAGTCCCCTCGGCTGCGGCAGTGTGGCCCAGTGGCCAGAGTCAATATCAGCCCCCTCGGCTGGGGCAGTGTGGCCCAGAGGCCGGAGTCAATATCAGCCCCCTCGGCTGGGGCAGTGTGGCCCAATGGCCAGAGTCAATATCAGCCCCCTCGGCTGGGGCAGTGTGGCCCAGTGGCCGGAGTCAATATCAGCCCCCTCGGCTGGGGCAGTGTGTCCCAGTGGCCGGAGTCCCTGACGAGTCCCCTCGGCTGGGGCAGTGCGGCCCAGTGGCCAGAGTCAATATCAGCCCCCTCGGCTGGGGCAGTGTGGCCCAGTGGCCAGAGTCAATATCAGCCCCCTAGGCTGGGGCAGTGTGGCCCAGTGGCCGGAGTCCCTGCCGAGTCCCCTCGGCTGGGGCAGTGTGGCCCAGTGGCCGGAGTCCCTGCCGAGTCCCCTCGGCTGGGGCAGTGTGGCCCAGTGGCCGGAGTCGCTGACGAGTCCCCTCGGCTGGGGCAGTGTGGCCCAGTGGCCGGAGTCGCTGACGAGTCCCCTCGGCTGGGGCAGTGTGGCCCAGTGGCCGGAGTCGCTGACGAGTCCCCTCGGCTGGGGCAGTGTGGCCCAGTGGCCGGAGTCGCTGACGAGTCCCCTCGGCTGGGGCAGTGTGGCCCAGTGGCCGGAGTCCCTGCCGAGTCCCCTCGGCTGGGGCAGTGTGGCCCAGTGGCCGGAGTCCCTGCCGAGTCCCCTCGGCTATGGCAGTGTGGCCCAGTGGCCGGAGTCCCTGCCGAGTCCCCTTGGCTGGGGCAGTGTGGCCCAGTGGCCAGAGTCAATATCAGCCCCCTCGGCTGGGGCAGTGTGGCCCAGTGGCCAGAGTCAATATCAGCCCCCTCGGCTGGGGCAGTGTGGCCCGGTGTCCGGAGTCCCTGACGAGTCCCCTCGGCCGGGGCAGTGTGGCCCAATGGCCGGAGTCCCTGACGAGTCCCATCGGCCGGGGCAGTGTGGCCCAGTGGCCGGAGTCCCTGACGAGTCCCCTCGGCCGGGGCAGTGTGGCCCAGTGGCCAGAGTCAATATCAGCCCCCTCGGCTGGGGCAGTGTGGCCCAGTGGCCAGAGTCAATATCAGCCCCCTCGGATGGGGCAGTGTGGCCCAGTGGCCGGAGTCCCTGACGAGTCCCCTCGGCTGGGGCAGTGTGGCCCAGTGGCCGGAGTCCCTGACGAGTCCCCTCGGCTGGGGCAGTGTGGCCCAGTGGCCGGAGTCCCTGACGAGTCCCCTCGGCTGGGGCAGTGTGGCCCAGTGGCCGGAGTCCCTGACGAGTCCCCTCGGCTGGGGCAGTGTGGCCCAGTGGCCGGAGTCCCTGACGAGTCCCCTCGGCTGGGGCAGTGTGGCACAGTGGCCGGAGTCCCTGACGAGTCGCCTCGGCTGGGGCAGTGTGGCCCAGTGGCCGGAGTCCCTGACGAGTCCCCTCGGCTGGGGCAGTGTGGCCCAGTGGCCGGAGTCCCTGACGAGTCCCCTCGGCTGGGGCAGTGTGGCCCAATGGCCAGAGTCAATATCAGCCCCCTCGGCTGGGGCAGTGTGGCCCAGTGGCCGGAGTCCCTGCCGAGTCCCCTCGGCTGGGGCAGTGTGGCCCAGTGGCCAGAGTCCCTGCCGAGTCCCCTCGGCTGGGGCAGTGTGGCCCAGTGGCCAGAGTCCCTGCCGAGTCCCCTCGGCTGGGGCAGTGTGGCCCAGTGGCCAGAGTCCCTGCCGAGTCCCCTCGGCTGGGGCAGTGTGGCCCAGTGGCCGGAGTCCCTGCCGAGTCCCCTCGGCTGGGGCAGTGTGGCCCAGTGGCCGGAGTCCCTGCCGAGTCCCCTCGGCTGGGGCAGTGTGGCCCAGTGGCCGGAGTCCCTGCCGAGTCCCCTCGGCTGGGGCAGTGTGGCCCAGTGGCCGGAGTCGCTGCCGAGTCCCCTCGGCTGGGGCAGTGTGGCCCAATGGCCGGAGTCCCTGCCGAGTCCCCTCGGCTGGGGCAGTGTGGCCCAATGGCCAGAGTCAATATCAGCCCCCTCGGCTGGGGCAGTGTGGCCCGGTGGCCGGAGTCCCTGATAAGTCCCCTCGGCTGGGGCAGTGTGGCCCAGTGGCCGGAGTCCCTGATAAGTCCCCTCGGCTGGGGCAGTGTGGCCCAGTGGCCCGAGTCCCTGACGAGTCCCCTCGGCTGGGGCAGTGTGGCCCAGTGGCCGGAGTCCCGGACGAGTCCCCTCGGCTGGGGCAGTGTGGCCCAGTGGCCGGAGTCCCGGACGAGTCCCCTCGCCTGGGGCAGTGTGGCCCAGTGGCCGGAGTCCCTGACGAGTCCCCTCGGCTGGGGCAGTGTGGCCCAGTGGCCAGAATCAATATCAGCCCCCTCGGCTGGGGCAGTGTGGCCCAGTGGCCGGAGTCCCGGACGAGTCCCCTCGGCTGGGGCAGTGTGGCCCAGTGGCCGGAGTCCCGGACGAGTCCCCTCGACTGGGGCAGTGTGGCCCAGTGGCCGGAGTCCCGGACGAGTCCCCTCGGCTGGGGCAGTGTGGCCCAGTGGCCGGAGTCCCGGACGAGTCCCCTCGGCTGGGGCAGTGTGGCCCAGTGGCCGGAGTCCCGGACGAGTCCCCTCGGCTGGGGCAGTGTGGCCCAGTGGCCGGAGTCCCTGACGAGTCTCCTCGGCTGGGGCAGTGTGGCCCAGTGGCCGGAGTCCCGGACGAGTCCCCTCGGCTGGGGCAGTGTGGCCCAGTGGCCGGAGTCCCGGACGAGTCCCCTCGGCTGGGGCAGTGTGGCCCAGTGGCCGGAGTCCCTGCCGAGTCCCCTCGGCTGGGGCAGTGTGGCCCAGTGGCCAGAGTCAATATCAGCCCCCTCGGCTGGGGCAGTGTGGCCCAGTGGCCAGAGTCAATATCAGCCCCCTCGGCTGGGGCAGTGTGGCCCAGTGGGCGGAGTCCCGGACGAGTCCCCTCGACTGGGGCAGTGTGGCCCAGTGGCCGGAGTCCCGGACGAGTCCCCTCGGCTGGGGCAGTGTGGCCCAGTGGCCGGAGTCCCGGACGAGTCCCCTCGGCTGGGGCAGTGTGGCCCAGTGGCCGGAGTCCCTGACGAGTCCCCTCGGCTGGGGCAGTGTGGCCCAGTGGCCGGAGTCCCGGACGAGTCCCCTCGGCTGGGGCAGTGTGGCCCAGTGGCCGGAGTCCCGGACGAGTCCCCTCGGCTGGGGCAGTGTGGCCCAGTGGCCGGAGTCCCTGCCGAGTCCCCTCGGCTGGGGCAGTGTGGCCCAGTGGCCAGAGTCAATATCAGCCCCCTCGGCTGGGGCAGTGTGGCCCAGTGGCCAGAGTCAATATCAGCCCCCTCGGCTGGGGCAGTGTGGCCCAGTGGCCGGAGTCCCTGCCGAGTCCCCTCGGCTGGGGCAGTGTGGCCCAGTGGCCAGAGTCAATATCAGCCCCCTCGGCTGGGGCAGTGTGGCCCAGTGGCCAGAGTCAATATCAGCCCCCTCGGCTGGGGCAGTGTGGCCCAGTGGCCAGAGTCCCTGACGAGTCCCCTCGGCTGGGGCAGTGTGGCCAAGTGGCCGGAGTCAATATCAGCCCCCTCGGCTGGGGCAGTGTGGCCCAGTGGCCAGAGTCAATATCAGCCCCCTCGGCTGGGGCAGTGTGGCCCAGTGGCCAGAGTCCCTGACGAGTCCCCTCGGCTGGGGCAGTGTGGCCCAGTGGCCCGAGTCCCTGACGAGTCCCCTCGGCTGGGGCAGTGTGGCCCAGTGGCCCGAGTCCCTGACGAGTCCCCTCGGCTGGGGCAGTGTGGCCCAGTGGCCCGAGTCCCTGACGAGTCCCTTCGGCTGGGGCAGTGTGGCCCAGTGGCCCGAGTCCCTGACGAGTCCCCTCGGCTGGGGCAGTGTGGCCCAGTGGCCCGAGTCCCTGACGAGTCCCCTCGGCTGGGGCAGTGTGGCCCAGTGGCCCGAGTCCCTGACGAGTCCCCTCGGCTGGGGCAGTGTGGCCCAGTGGCCCGAGTCCCTGACGAGTCCCTTCGGCTGGGGCAGTGTGGCCCAGTGGCCCGAGTCCCTGACGAGTCCCCTCGGCTGAGGCAGTGTGGCCCAGTGGCCCGAGTCAATATCAGCCCCCTCGGCTGGGGCAGTGTGGCCCAGTCGCCAGAGTCAATATCAGCCCCCTCGGCTGGGCAGTGTGGCCCAATAGGCAGAGTCAATATCAGCCCCCTCGGCTGGGGCAGTGTGGCCCAGTGGCCGAGTCCCTGACGAGTCCCCTCGGCTGGGGCAGTGTGGCCCTGTGGCCGGAGTCCCTGACGAGTCCCCTCGGCTGGGGCAGTGTGGCCCAGTGGCCGGAGTCCCTGACGAGTCCCCTCGGCTGGGGCAGTGTGGCCCAGTGGCCGGAGTCCCTGACGAGTCCCCTCGGCTGGGGCAGTGTGGCCCAGTGGCCGGAGTCCTGACGAGTCCCCTCGGCTGGGGCAGTGTGGCCCAGTGGCCCGAGTCCCTGACGAGTCCCCTCGGCTGGGG